>OW240913.1:266690186-266729308 GCA_933207985.1 Pelobates cultripes
GGAATAGAGAGCCAGGAGTAGTAGGGTATAAAGATTTAGGTATAAACATGAAAAACTAGAGTAAACTATAGCATGTCACAGAGAGGTAAAAAGTACTCTGACCTGTAGGCTGGAGCAGCAAAGAAAGAGGAAGTGATGTCATAGACAGGGCCTTTTATGGGTACCATATCTTTTCTCTGATTGGTTGTTACTGTTTCTATGCTGCTGGAGTTTACAGTAAAGAAACATATGCAAATATGAAGCCTCCTGTCATGTGGTAAAATTGTGACTGTTCTGCCAGAAATATAACACTTTGAGTGTATGGTTTAAAGGAACACTCCAAACACCTAAAGCAGTTTAGCCTGCTGAAATGCGTTATGTGTGAAAAGTGTGTTTTCATTTTTTCATTTGCAAAAAGTGCAGATTTCAATAGAAATTGGCACATTTATAAATTAACCTTATAATAGTTCTTATTACTTCCTGGTTGTTTAGCTCAGTGGAGCTAAATTAAAGAGACAGGTTATTGCCCAGAGCACGGCCTTGAAAGACTTCTCATTACTACATTGGGAATTTGGAATGTCTGGGCTGGGTAAGAAGGGGAGGGCTTGCAAAGGCTGCAGGCAAGAGCTTTTGAAAAATGCATAATTAAATGCATGCATGTTTTCAAATAACTAATGATTTTTATTTGTTTTTAATTTGGTTAATTTAGTTTAAGTAAAATTACTGACCACTGGCAAGATAGCCCACCAGCTACAGGTGAATAGTATGGCAGGGAAATTAGATCTATATAAAAGAAAAACTCAGAAACTTTGAACTCATTAGGCTTCACTGACCCTGTCTGCAAGCTGATACTTACCTTAGCGGTCAGCCCCAAGTCAGAAGACCACCGTTTCTCCTGTCCCTGCTCACTCTTCATGTTTTGGAGCATGGTTAATGCAATAACAACCCCAGCCTATATAATTGTGGTTTGCCAAGTGTCCTGTTGTAGGTCCTTTCTGCCCCAGTAGTCAAAAGACTGTTCAAAACTAAATTGAAATTTGCAGCCAAAATTAACACTGTACAGAGGGGCTGTGGAAGGAGCAAAAGAGACAAACCAGGGCTTGGGAGAGAGTTACCTAGAGGGTCTGGAAGGAAACAAAGAGACACAGAGGAGCTGTGGAAGGGGCAGAAGAGACAGATGAGGGCTTTGGAGAGAGATATCTAGAGAGGCTGGAAGGACACAGAGGGACTGGGGAAAGGGCCAAACTGACAGATAGAGGCTTTAGCGAAACCCATTAATCTCCTGGAGATTTAGTTGACAAAAAGTAGACTAAAACTGAAAAAATTCAGATGACTAAAATACGACTGAAAGTAAAATTGCTATTAAGTCAAAAGACTATCACTAAAACTAAATTGAAGCACACTGCTTCACTCTACTTGAATTATTCCTCATTCGACTTCACTGACTGCAGGCTCCAGATCCTGTCCCACTCCTTCCTGGCGCAAGGTAAGCCTCTGGAGGGGGGTGGGGGGGATACACTTTAGTTGTTTCTTTTTATTTCCCTCCCCTGCCCCCCAGCTTGTGTCCCCCTCCTCAGCCCTGTTCCCTTACTCCGCCCCTGTACCCCTCCTCACCCTTATTCAGCATCTGTCTCCCTATTCAGCACCTGTCCCCCTACTCAGCCCCTGTCCCTCTTCATCAGCCCCTGCCCTCCTACTCAGCTCCTGTCCCCATCTTAACTTCCTGTCCCCCTCCTCAGCCCTGTCCCCCTCCTTGGCCCCTGTCCCCTTACTCAGCCCCTGTCCCCCTCCTAAGTCCCTGTCCCCTTCCTAAGTCCCTGTCCCCTTACTCAGCCCCTGTCCCCTTACTCAGCCCCTGTCCCCCTGCTCAGCCCCTGTCCCTCTTCCTCAGCCCTGTCCCTCTTCCTCAGTCCAGTCCCCACTACTCAGCCCCTGCCCCCCTCCTCAGCCCCTCCACCTCCTAAGCCCCTGTCCCCTTTCTCAGCAAATCTCTCCCACCCCTAAGTCCCTGTCCACATCCTCAGCTCTGTCCCCTTACTCAGCCCCTGTCCCCTTACTCAGCCCCTGTCCCTCTTCCTCAGCCCAGTCCCCCTTCCTCAGCCCAGTCCCCCTTCCTCAGCCTTGTCCCCTTACTTAGTCCCTGTCCCCTTCCTCCTAAGTCTTTGTCCCTCTCCTAAGCCCCTGCCCCCCTTCCTGAGCCCTTTTCCCCCTCCTAAGTCCCTGTCCTTCATCCCCAGCCCCTGTTCACCTCCTCAGCCCCTGTCCCCTCCTTAGCCCTGTCCCCTTACTCAGCCCCTGTCCCTCTTCCTCATCCCCTTCCCTCTTCCCCAGCCCCTGTCCCCCTAGTTAGCCCCTGCCCCCTCCTCAGCTCCTGTCCCCTTCCTCTGCCACTGTTCTGCTTTCTCAACCCCTTTTCACCTTCCTCAGGCCTGCCCCTCCTCATTCCCTATCCCCCTCCTCATTCCCTATCCCCTTCCTCAACCCCTGTCACACCTCCCTAGCCCCTGTCACCCTCCTCAGCTCCTGTCCCCTTCCTCTGCCCCTGTTCTGCGTCCTCAACCCCTGTCCTCCTCCTCAGCCCCTGTCCCACTTCCCTAGCCCATGTCCCCTCCTCATCCCCTATCCCCCTCCTCAACCCCTGTTCCCCTTCCTCTGCCCCTGTTTCCCTTCTTCAGCCCCTGTCCCCCTACTCAGACCCTGTCCCCCTTCATCAGCCCTGTCCCCCTACAAAGCCCCTGTCCCCCCTCATCCCCTTCCTATGTCCCTGTTTCCCTTCCTTTGCCCCTGTTCCCCTTCCTCAGCCCCTGTCCCTCTTCCCTATCCCTTGTCCTCCTCAGCCCCTGTCCCCTACTCCTGGCCTGTCCCTCTTCCCCAGCCCCTGTCCCCCCCTCATCCCTTTCCTTCCTCTGCCCCTGTTTTCCTTCCTTTGCCCCTGTTCCCCCTCCTCAGCCTGTTCCCCTTCCTTTTTGCCCTGTTTCCCCCCCCCCCTCAGCCTGTTCAGCTATTTCGGCCCTGTCCACTCTTCCCCAGCCCCTGTCCCTCTTCCCCAGCCCATGTCCCTCTTCCCCAGCCCCCCTGTCCCACTATTCAGCCCTGTCCCTCTTCCCCAGCCTCTGTCCCCCTCCTCAGCCCTATCCATCTTCCCCAGCCCCTGTCCCTCTGCTCAGCCCCATCCCCTTACTCAGCCCCTGTCCTTTTCCTCAGCCCATGCCCCCCTCCTCGGCCCCTGTCCCCTTTCTTCAGTCCAAGTCCCCTTACTCAGCCCCTGTCCTTTTCCTCCGACCAAGCTGTGTGCCCTCCTCATCCCTGTCCCCTTCTCAGCCCTGTCCCTCTTCCCCAGCCCCTGTCCCCCTCCTCAGCCCCTATCCCCTTACACAGCTCCTGTCCTTTTCCTCAGCCCATGCCCCCCTCCTCAGCTCCTGTCCCCTTTCTTCAGCCCAAGTCCCCTTACTCAGCCCCTGTCCTTTTTCCTCAGCCAATACCCCTCTCTCTTCAGCCCTTGTCCCCCTCCTCAGCCCCTGTTTTGCTTCCTCTGCCCCAATCCCCTTCTTCTGCCCCTGTTCCCCTTCCACAGCCCCTGTCCCCCTCCTCATCCCATCCTCCTCCTCTGCCCCTGTTCCCCTTCCTCTGCCCCTGTTCCCCCTCTCAGTCCCTGTTCCCCCTCTCAGCCTCTGTCTCCCCCTACCCGCCCTGTCCCGCTTCCTCAGCCCCCATACCCTCACTACAGCCCCATAACATCTCCACTACAGCCCCTCTCCCCCAATTGCACTCATATCACCCACACCACAGCCCCTTTCCCAAATTGTAGCCCATGCTCCCTACTACATTTCCTAACCCCTAATTACAGCCTGTACTCTCCACTACAGTCCCTGTCCACCCACTACAGCCCCTAGCCCCTACTACATCCCATAACTTTTCAATTACAGCCACTACAATCCACTAACAGTGCCATTCCAGAGATTAGGCTCTGGATCCGCCCCTGCTCTGTATGCCTGTATCTGTATGACTATAAACCTGTGTATGTGTCTTTGTATGACAGTGTCTGAATGTCTGTGTGTGTGTGTGTGTGTCTGTGTTTGTATGACATTGTACCTGTATATGTAGATTGTTTGGCTGTGTGCCTGTATTTGTTTGATTGTGTGCCTGCATATCTCTGTGACTGAGTGTCTGTATAGTTGTGTGTTGCTATATATCTATGTCTATATCACATGGAAAAAGACACAAAATGAGCCGAGGGGAAGAAAAAAACACATAAAGAATGGGAGGTGGACACACACAAAGTGGCTAGGAAAAAAAGGATACATGCGGGGGTTATACGAGACACACAAGAGGGTGTAAGACATAGTAAAGGGGGGGTAAAATACACTAAAGAGGATAAGAAAATCAAAAGGGGGGTTACAAGAAAAACAGGTGAAGACAAATTAATTTTTTTAAGGGCTGGGTGGAAAAAATGCATCTATGCCTGTGTAGCCAAAAATCCTTGCACCGGCCCTGGATGTCAGTAATCATAATCTGACACACTGACAGCCACTAGAGTCCCCTTTGCTGTAATGCCATGTTTTACTATGAGCAGCATTGGACATGTTTAGCCCTTGCCAGACAAATGCGCAGCAGGTGCTCTGTATGTATAATACTCCTGTATGAGGAATATTGGAATGGACCAGTGTTTCCCATTAGTAGACATGTGCAATTTGTTTCGTTCTGAATATAAATATAAATTTGGACAAATTTTGGCAATTTAGACATTTGGGTGCTTCTGAATGTCCAAATTGCCGAAGTGCTGAATTGCTGAACCGAACTGAATTGCCAAAGTACGAATTGCCGAAGTGCTGAATTTCGGAAGTGCCAAACCGAATCGCTGAAGTGACGAATTTTGGACGTGCCAAAGTGCTTCGGATTTCTAAAAAGTGGCAAAACAGGAGAGGGAGGAAAAATTAAGGGAATGATGACAGGAATCTAACCCTAACCCTAACCATGCTCTTAACCCTACCCCTTCCATAACCCTAACCCTAACCCAACCCCTAACCCTACTCCTAAATCTAATGATACCTTTGTAGGGTTAGGGTTATGGTTAGGGGTAGGGTTGGGGTTAGGGGTAGGGTTAGGTTTGAGGTTAGGGTTGGGGTAGGTTAGGGGTAGGGTTGATGTTGGGGTTAGGTTAGGGGTATGGGTAGGGTTAGGGGTATGATTAAGGAATTGCCAAATTGCCAAAGTCCCGAATTTCGGAAGTACCAAACCGAACCGAAATGCCAAAGTGCCGAATTGCCGAAGTCCCAAATTTTGGAAGTGCCGAACTGAACCAAATTATTTGCCCATGCACATCCCTACCCATCAGTGACATTGCTTGAGGTAGGGAGGCAGGCAGAAAGCTAAAGTGATTTAGGGGTCTGGAGTGTCCTTTTAGGCACATTTGTTCATGGACTGTTTGAATTGTCACAGAGAGCCCTGCCCACTTACAGCACATTTATTCTACCTGCTGTCTTGTTTGTAATTTTTAAATCCTGAATCTCATTAATATTGTATATTTGCATAATAGATGAGAATTTATCTCTGTTTCTTTCTCTTATAATCTCTAATGGTGAAGGAGATGTGTACAATTAAAGGATACCAGCATGTTATTTCTGAATTTAGGTTTTTCTTGGCTACATTTTTCTCCCTAACCAATTCTCCTTAGATTTAAAAAAAAATAAATACATTTTGCAGCTTTCTTCAACATAACTCTGCCCCCATAGCTACGCCTCCTCTTTTCTTAAAACATCTTATCATCATGGGTGACTTTAATCTTCCTGATGTGAATTGGAAAACAAAATTAGCTGCTTGTGCCAGGAGCACACATATTCTAAGCTCCCTACTGGGATTATCTGTAAAACAAGTCGTTAAGGAGCCAACTTGTAAAGAGGCCATACTATAGCTCAGCCAATGAGGGATCCATGTGACCTGAGATTCTGACATGATTATGTCCCACAGCCAATCTTTCAACCACTGATCTGCAAATGTACACTACATACTACATAACTGCTGACCCTCTCCCTTTTTTCCCTCCATTACGCTTCCCTACAATAATTCACAGACAACCAACTTTGTGGGTAAGGGCAACGGCCACAGCTTTTATTAACAAGCCAGCATAACATAAACAACTGTCAGCTGCTATATTCTCCCCGAACCTCTTCAGCCCAAAGTCCGTCCTCAACTAGACCAGGCTGCGACTCCCTAAGCCCATCCGGGCAATGTTCTCAGTTCCACTTGCTGACGAAGGACAAACCGCCACCGCAGCCTCTCCCCTATCCATGGAGAGGACTGCTTCCCCCCCGAAGCCAGCGCCTGCAATCCCAAATTGAAAATATCCAACACAATTTAATTCAGGTGGACCCCACGGTCCTCATTAAGTTTCCGTTGTTCCCTTCCAGCTCCACATGACGAGCCACAACTCCACCCAGCCTCCGCACAAAACATGAAATCATCATGTTGAACCGCCGCCTACTGCGCTCCACCGCCTTTACATGTGGCAGCGCCCCCCACAAACTGGACGAGGAATGACTTCGCACCACACCAGCATGACATCCCTGAACAGCGACATACACCGAGCCAAATCGTGCTTGCATGCATAAAGTAAATCTATCGCACAACCCCGTCCCAAGTCATTCCCCCCGGCATGGATTACCAGAACCACTGGCTCGGTCACGAAGCGATGGATCGCAACGGATCACAACGAACTCCGGATACACTTGGTGCTGACCCAAACCCCTTACCTCCCGCCATTGTACACTAACCTGCTCATGCGGGAGCCCTAGATTCCAGCCGTACGGTCTCTGATCTGCACGGTTAGCCACCCAATAAATAAAGGAGTGACCGATGATCCAAGCATAACGGGGACAACCTGTAGAGAGAAGACAACACAGCATAACCCACCAAAGCCCTACAACAGATGAGGACGAATATACAACTGAAATCTGCAGGAATCCCACCGACCCATGTGCTGAATTGCAGCATCGGACAGCCCTACTTGCCACGCCTGCGTCGCTGCACCAATCCGAAGTGTGGAGAGTAACCTCTATCCTCCACACCCAATGCCCGCAACCCTGCCTTCAAAACACTGGAGAATTAAGACCGAGTTAAGACTGAACCATTCACGTGAAGCAAAAAGGACTCTGCTTCCTCCGCCCATGACCGTGTCAAGGTAGCGGTCCGAAGACCGGGACCCCTGTGTCTGATGTAGAAGATGAGCGGAGTCTTCAGCATGGAAGTGGATAAGTAGGGCCTGGTGCAGGGTAACCACACGCCTCCTGGTGTTGAGCACCAGCGTTTGTGCGACCACAAACCAGAACCCTGATGCAGCTTAGCGGAAGCCAGAGCAGATGAATTGCTGATATGTATCCAGTACTAGAAACAACATAGAAACATAGAATGTGATGGCAGATAAGAACCATTCGGTCCATCTAGTCTGCCCAATTTTCTAAATACTTTCATTAGTCCCTGGCCTTATCTTATAGTTAGGATAGCCTTATGCCTATCCCACGCATGCTTAAACTCCTTTATTGTGTTACTCTCTACCACTTCAACTGGAAGGCTATTCCATGCATCCACTACCCTCTCAGTAAAGTAATACTTCCTGATATTATTTTTAAACCTCTGCCCCTCTAATTTAAGACTATGTCCTCTTGTTGTGGTAGTTTTTTTTCTTTTAAATATGGTCTCCTCCTTTACTGTGTTGCTTCCCTTTATGTATTTAAATTTTCTATCATATCCCCCGTCTCGTCTTTCCTCCAAGCTATAAATGTTAAGATCCTTTAACCGTTCTTGGTAAGTTTTATCCTGCAATCCATGAGCCAGTTTAGTAGCCCTTCTCTGAACTCTCTCTAAAGTATCAATATCCTTCTGAATATACGGTCTCCAGTACTGCGTACAATACTCCAAGTGAGGTCTCACCAGTGTTCTGTACAATGGCATAAGCACTTCCCTCTTTCTACTGCCAATACCTCTCCCTATACAACCAAGCATTTTGCTAGCATTTCCTGCTGCTCTATTACATTGTCTGCCTACCTTTAAGTCATCAGAAATAATCACCCCTATATCCCTTTCCTCAGATGTTGAGGTTAGGACTCTATCAAATATTCTGTACTCTGCCCTTAGGTTTTTACGTCCAAGATGCATTATCTTGCACTTATCCACATTAAGTGTCAGTTGCCACAACTCTGACCACAATGCATTTTTCTAGTTTACCTAAATCATTTGCCATTTGGTTTATCCCTCCTGGAACATCAACCCTGTTACATATCTTAGTATTATCAGCAAAAAGACATACCTTACCATCAATTCCTTCTGCAATATCACTAATAAAAATATTAAAGAGAATGGGTCCAAGTACAGATCCCTGAGGTACCCCACTAGTGACAAGCCCAAGCTTCGAATATACTCCCTCTGTTGCCTGTCACTCAGCCACTGCCTTACCCTTTCAACAATATTGGAATCCAAATGTAAAGATTGCTATTTATTGATAAGCCTTCTATGTGCAACAGTGTCAAAAGCCTTACTGAAATCTAGGTAAGCAATGTCTACTGCACCACCCTGATCTATAATTTTAGTTACCCAATCAAAAAAATCAATAAGATTAGTTTGGCATGATCTCCCTGAAGTAAACCCATGTTGTCTATGATCTTCAAAAATCCATGTATTTTTAGATGTTCAACAATCCTATCCTTTAACATGGTTTCCATCACTTTCCCCACTACTGAGGTAAGGCTTACTGGCCTATAGTTGCCCGAATCCTCCCTATTACCTTTCTTGTAAATGTGCACAACATTCGCTAACTTCCAATCTTCTGGGACTACTCCTGTTAACAATGATTGGTTAAATAAATCTGTTAATGGTTTTGCTAGTACACCACTAAGCTCTTTTAATAGCTTTGGGTGTATTCCATCAGGTCCCATTGACTTATTTGTCTTTACTGAGTGGCAGGGGTGGGGCTTATTGATGTATGAAGGCAGAGCTAAAAGGGAAGCGGGCCAGAGCTAAAAGTACTCACTGCCTTTAACCTCTGCAGTGCATTCCCTCCTCACTCCAGTCCATAATGTCAAGAGGTAAGTGTGTATGTGTGTGTGACTGTCTGCCTGTAACTGTGTGTGTGTGTGTGACTGCCTGTAACTGTGTGTGTGTGACTGTCTGTAGTAGTGTTAGACTGTCTGTAAGACTGTCTGTAAGACTGTCTGTAACTATGTGTGCGACTGTCTGCCTGTAACTGTGTCTGTAAGACTGACAGTAACTGTGTGCATGTCTGTAAGTGTGTGTGTGACAGTCTGTAACTGTGTGTGTCTGTGTGTGTACGAGTCCCTGTAGCTGTGTGTGTAAGTGCATGTAAGTGTGTGTGACTGTATGTACCATTGTGGGTGACTGCCTGTAAAGTGTGTCACTGTCTGTCTGTAACTGTGTTTGTGTGTCACTGTCTGCAGTTGTGTGTGTGTGTGTGTATCTTTGTGCCTGTAACAATGTGTGTGTGACTCTCTAACTGTGTGTATGTGTGTGTCTGCCTGTAACGGTCTGTGTGACTGTCTAACTGTGTGTATGTGTGTGTGACTGTCCACCTGTAACAGTGTGTGTGTGTGTGTGTGTGATTGTCTGTAACTGTGTGTATATGTGTGTGACTGTCTGCCTCTAACTGTGTGTGTGTGTGTGAGAGAGAGAGACTGCCTGCAACTGTGTGTATCTTTCTGCTTGTAACAGTGTGTGTGTGTGTGTGTGTGTTTGTGACGGTCTGCCTGCTGTAACGGTGTGTGTGACTGTCTTACTGCGTGTATGTGTGTGACTGTCTGCCTGTAACGGTCTGTGTGTGACTAACTGTGTGACTGTGTGTGTGACTGCCTGCAACTGTGCATGTAACAGTTTGTGTGTGTGTGTGACTGTGCCTATAACTGTTTGTGTGTGACTGTCTGCCTGTAACTGTGTGTGTGTGTGACAGATTCCCAGCACACAGGACCACCAGAGATTAGCATGCCTCCCTATCTGCAAGGTACCAACAGGAAAGGGGGAATTAATATTTGTTTTGAAATAATAAGTAATTTAATAAATCCCCTAGAGAAACACTACACCCCTATACCAGGGCCAGATTAAGAGCCCAGTGGGCCTGGTGCTGACAATTATGACGGGCCTAATTACAGAATCATATCGACCAAAAACAGTAAAACACTCCCAAGAGTCATGTATCTGATGGAGATAGTGCTGGAGAGAAAGAAAACAGCAGATAAAAGAAAACACATACCCTAGGCTAATCTCTCACTAATTTATGTTTTCATCTTTCAAGTAAATCCATAACCCTTAACAGCAGTGTCCAGTCAAGCAGGAAGTCAATGGGCACGGTAAAAGTGTGTGCCACTGACACAAATCACGTAACCTGCCAAAAGGGGAGAACATGCCCCAAATGAGGATATGTCTGCCCAAAGAATTAGAAGGCCAGCCTGGTATGAATGCATGTCAGGCTGCCTGCCAATCATGCAGCTGGCCAACTAAGGGCATACTATGCAGACAGCACCCTGAGCTTGGCATAAATGCATCTAATGATGCGCTCGCTCAACGCTTTCTAAGGACTGTCCCCTAGCACTCGCTGGTCCACTTGTCCCCTTACCTTCTTACTAACAGGCAGAAGCTCCTGGTATATAGTTTGGGACAGAGAAAAGCTGAATGTAGTGAGTGTAGAAGAAAGGGAACATGCCACAGGGTTAGAGAGAACAAAGTCAGCATTACCTTAAAGGACCACTCTAGGCACCCAGACCACTTCAGCTTAATGAAGTGGTCTGGGTGCCAGGTCCCTCTAGGATTAACCCTTTTTTTTTTATAAACATAGCAGTTTCAGAGAAACTGCTATGTTTATAAATGGTTTAATCCAGCATCTAAAGCCTCTAGTGGCTGTCTCAGGGCACTTAAGTGCCAGGATAGCAAGTATGTCAGGAACACAAACATGAATTCATGACCCTATAGTGTTAACACCACCATCTAGCCCCCCCTGGGCCCCTCATGCCTCCATAAATATAGCAAAACTTTACTGTAGTCAAGCCTGAAGCTGTAACTCTGCATGCTGTTAGACTCAGAAAAACAAGCAGTCTGCTGACATCATTAGAGGTGGTGGCCTAATCCAATCACAGTGCTTCCCCATAGCATTGGCTGAGACTGACAAGGAGGTAGGTCGGGGCAGAGCCAGCATGATTCAAACACAGCCCTGGCCAATCAGCATCTCCTCATAGAGATGAATTGAATCAATGAATCTCTATGAGGAAAGTTCAGTGTCTGCATGCAGAGGGAGGAGACACTGAATGTTTGAATGCATTTTAGGCAGCCATTACCCAGGAAGGATCTCTAACAGCCATCTAAGGAGTGGCCAGTGAAGTTATCACTAGGCTGTAATGTAAAGACTGCATTTTCTCAGAAAAGACTGTGTTTACAGCAAAAAGCCTGACGGTAGTGATTCTACTCACCAGAACAAATTCAATAAGCTGTAGTTGTTCTGGTGACTCTAGTGTCCCTTTAACTATATTCATTGCCAGCCAGTCCACACAAGTTTTGTTCCCATACATCCCTCTAAAGTTTCCATACTTAAGTAAGAGTATGTAAAAAGTAGTTAGGGTTGCCACCTTTTTTGGAAAAACATACTGGCCTTGCTAATTTGTGTAATTAAATATGTATGGGTGACATCACATGATGTAAATCACAAGGAGTGACATAAGAGAAAATATAGATGCATTCCTCTCAGTGGCCCCATGTCTCCCAGTGCCCCCATTTGTCGATTACTCCAGGTCTCAGTGTTCCTATGCATCAGTGTCTCAGTGCCCCATGTCTCCCAGTGTCCCCTAGTGTCGTGTCCCCAGGTCTCCCAGTGATCCTATGTATCACAGTGTCTCAATGCCCCATGTCTCCCTGTGTCCCCATGTATCCCAGAGTCCCCATGTCACTAGGAAGACGGGATGACCTGGTGACACGGGGAGACCTAGGGACACGGTGACACCAGTGACACTGGGAGACTAGGGGACTCTGGCTGGGACGCATGGGGACACTGGGAAAATAGGGGACACTTGAAGACATGGGGACACAGACACCAGGGACACAGACACTAGAGACACTGGCTTGGGGACATGGGGACATTGAGACATGGGGGCACAGGGAGACATGGGGACAAGGAGACACCAGGGCCACAGACACTAGGGACACTAGCTTGGAGACATGGGGACATTGAGACACTTGAGGCACTGGGAGACATGGAGACACTAGGAGACATGGGGACAGGGAGACACTGGCAGACTGGGGGCACTGAGAGACATGGGAACACTGTGTCCCCATGTGTCTGTGTCATAATGTCTCCCAATGTCCCTTAGTGTCTCAGTGTCCCATGTCTCCTTGCAGCCTTTCCCCCCATCCCTTACTTCCCTGGGCTGTAGGCTGTCTCTGCAGGGTGGGAGTTGCTGTCTGGACTCTCTGTAGCTGCACCCCTGCAGATCAGTGAGTATAGATAGGCAGGGAGAGATATGCTGCAACTTCCTATCCCTGCCTTTCTCCACACACAGTGACCCCTACTGGCCAGTGCTGGTATTGCATAGTAATCTCTTTTTACTGTGGAAAAATACCAGCATTTGTATTCCCAGTATCACTGTACTATTGGCACCAGCCAGGAAGCCTCAAATACTGGCTGTGCCAATAAAATAAAAGCCAGGTGGAATCCCTAAGAGTAGTGTGTGTGGAAAAAAAATGTAAAAATTTTTTTTTTTAAATAAAATCAATGGGCCTATTTCATGGGCCTGGGCCTGGAGCTGCAGCTCCATCAGCCCCTATGTTAATCCGGCCCTGCCCTATACACACACACTATACATGATGAAAAAGTATTATTGGGGGGGGAGGGAGGTGGCGCTGTGAAAATTTTTCGCACAGGACGCCTAATGGCCTAAGGCCGGCCCTGATTAGAGACCAGATGTCATACTCAACATCATATTCAGTGTCATACTCAGCATCGTGTTCCATATCATACTCAACATCACACCCAATATTATACGCAACATCATACTCAACATGCAGATCCACCAGTTCCAGCGTGTGTTTCCTGAAAAGCATAAAATAAATGGTTTTCTGTAGCAGTGTTAGACTGTCTGTAAGAGTATTTATAAAGCACCAACAAATTCCGCAGCGCTGTACAGTTAGGGGAGAACATACAATATATACTCTCCCATGATCACTACCAAGTTTCTAATTGATTCAGGTGCTGAATAAAATAATCCACAAACTATGACAATCCTGCAAGATAAAGCAGGAGATAAGAGTGATAAAAACAAAAAAGGGAGAGTGTGGGGAGGATCATTCTACCAGGATAACTAGTGAGAAAGAAAAGTAGTGTTGACCTATATATAACTCCTAATTCACAATATTTAAATATCCTCTCTCCCACCACATTGTCTTACACAAGTATGTCCTTAGAGGCCATACATGCAGTCACAGTGTGTTATAGGTTGGAGAAAGGCAAGTCCCCTTGTATCATATGTCATTGGTCCTTAAGTAGTTAAGGCTGTTATGGCTGCCACTCCTGTGTAATGCCAGGACTTTGCTCTATAATGGCTTTTCCATTAGAGAAATATACACAGTGTAAGCAGAAATGTGTAATCTTAATGTATCCATATAGCTAGTAACCCCCTTTCATAATGTCTGTGTAGTTACTGTGAATTGCATGGCCACTCTGATCACTAAGTACATTATTAATTGCATAGATGAATGGCAAGAAAAAAAGAGAAAAAGATGGTCAGTAATTATCTTTGAGTTGCAGAACATGACACAGAAACCTGATGGAATCAAATCAGCTACAGTTACTTAGACTACTCGGGCACAATAAAATAAAGACTTTTGGGACTATTTAACAAATGACATAGTAGTGCGTGTGAATTGGAGTTCTGACTTCAAAGTTATCTATACAGTCTAAAAAAACAGTCTCCAATAACACATGGAATGGTTAAAGTAATCTCCTAATATACCCAGTAATGTTTTTATTGCCAAAAAGGCATGCATAAATCATTGGCCATTTCACCTTTAAACCATAAATATTTATTTAATGCAAAACATGTGTTCTCATATCCGTTTTCTGCAGCATATTCACCTGAAGATGAAGCCACGTGCACATATAAGAATGTAGACAGGGAAACAAGATTACAACTCACGAGTTTGAGGCATTTTTGAGAGATTTAGGTAGATAAGAATGAGTTAGGATGTTAATATGATTTTCATGGACCACCCAACGAGTTACGTCTTACTAATTTCTACTTCTAGTTTCCAGTTCAGTGTTGTTCCTTCACCATTCAAAAAATTGGAGATTCTAGGTTCATAAAATCTTTATGTGGAAGTATGTAATATACTTATAACTTGTCAACTATTTTTAACAAACATGTGTACAGTTGCAAGAAAAAGTATGCGATCCCTTTGGAATGATATGGATTTCTGCACAAATTGGTCATAAAATGTGATCTGATCATCATCTAAGTCACAACAATAGACAATCACAGTCTGCTAAAAGTAATAACACACAAAGAATGAAATGTTGCCATGTTTTTATTGAACACACCATGTAAGCATTCACACTTTTTCTTGCAACTGTATGTGAGGTATAAAAGAAATAGTAGTCAAGTGTAGAAATCCTCAATGTTGTATTTACCTCTGTCTTTGAACTGAGTGCCTCTATTTTGACTCCCTGTCATACATTCTTGGAAATGTTGCCCTATTTTTTTTTTTTTTAAAGGAACAATCTAAGCACCATAATCAGTACAATGAATGTAGTTGTTATGGTGTCAGGAGTGCCTTATTCAGGGCTGGATTAACACAGTGGCTGATGGAGCTGCAGCTCCAGGCCGATGCCCGTGAAATAGGCCCATTGTCACATCCTGTTCTGCGGAAATGTCTGGCATTGGCTTCTGATATCCAGTACTCTTTTTCCAATTCTTGTTTAGTTTTTCTTGGTTTTTCTGGTTTTCTATTCTATGTCTGGTTTTCTTTATGCTGGGTTTTCTGGATTCATTCCTTTATTCCGTTCCTGGAATTCCCAGTCTCTTGGATTCCTTTAAATGTTTGTTTCTTGTTGCCACAACCGTTCATTTGCCATTAAAGGGACACTATAGTCACCTGAACAACTTCAGCTTAATTAGGTTGTTCAGGTGAGTGCTACAGCTCCCTGCAGCCTTTTTTCATAGAAAATACAGTGTTTACATTGGAATCTTGGAACACCTCTAGTTGCAGTCAATCAGACGGCCAGCAAAGGGACTTCCGAGTTCAGAAGCCCTAAAAAGGCTTCATTCACGTCTGACGTATTCACGAATGGGTGAATACTTCAGACGTGCTATCAGCACACAGAGCACTGTGAACGTGCTTTGTGTCCTGAGGCTGTCAACACTGCATGGGAGTGGCTTGAGTTGACAGGTCTGACAGGCTGAAGACCGAAGAGGAGGAGAGGAGGATTCAAACTGTAAGTAAACTTATTTAGTGAGTGTGGGTGGGTGACTGAGGGTGAGTGGGTGAGGATGGATATGATGGGGATGGATGGATGGATGATGGGAGTGGATGGATTTGGGGATGGATATGGATGATGGGAGTGGATGGATTTGGGGATGGATATGGATGATGGGAGTGGATGGATGGATATGTATGATGGGAGTGGATGGCTTTGGGGATGCATATGGATGATGGGAGTGGATGGATTTAGGGATGGATATGGATGATGGGAGTTGATGGATGGATATGGATTATGGGAGTGGATGGATTTGGATGATGGGACTGGATGGATATGGATGATGGGAGTGGATGGATGGATATGGATGATGGGAGTGGATGGATTTGGGGATGGATATGGATGATGGGAGTGGATGGATGATATGGATGATGGGAGTGGATGATTTGGGGATAATATGGATGATGGGAGTGGATGGATTTGAGGATGGGTATGGATGATGGGAGTGGATAGGGATGGATGGATATGGATTGGGATGGATGGAGAGTGTGTGTATGTCTTTAATTTTTTACTACTTGTGTGTTTGCATAGAAACACTATATATAGAGAGATCTCTATATTTAGTGTTTCTATGCAAACACACAGTTTGGCTGAGGAGGGGGGCGGGTATAGAAAGCGAGCTTTTTGATGGGAGTGGATGGCTTTGGGGATGCATATGGATGATGGGAGTGGATGGATATGGATGATGGGAGTGGATGGATGGATATGTATGATGGGAGTGGATGGCTTTGGGGATGCATATGGATGATGGGAGTGGATGGATTTAGGGATGGATATGGATGATGGGAGTTGATGGATGGATATGGATTATGGGAGTGGATGGATTTGGATGATGGGACTGGATGGATATGGATGATGGGAGTGGATGGATGGATATGGATGATGGGAGTGGATGGATTTGGGGATGGATATGGATGATGGGAGTGGATGGATGATATGGATGATGGGAGTGGATGATTTGGGGATGATATGGATGATGGGAGTGGATGGGTATGGATGATGGGAGTGGATAGGGATGGATGGATATGGATTGGGATGGATGGAGAGTGTGTGTATGTCTTTATTTTTTACTACTTGTGTGTTTGCATAGAAACACTATATATAGAGAGATCTCTATATTTAGTGTTTCTATGCAAACACACAGTTTGGCTGAGGAGGGGGGCGGGTATAGAAAGCGAGCTGAGCTGTCAGTCAGACAGCTCACGAACGCGCATTCCGTGTACATGCGCGGTAGATGCGCTGAGTTCATTCATAGGGCGGTATCCAATGCTGCTCTATGAAGAACGCGATTGGTGCAGTGCGAAGCCGCGCATGGGCACCAGATCGCGATGACACTTCTCTGAGAGAAGCGTCTGATTGAGCCCCGTGATTTCGTCATTTTGACGAAAAAGGGGGCGCGGCATGGCTGGGAGCTCGGCGCTGGAAAGGAGGTAAAGTTATATGATAAAGCTTCGAAAATTATTTTTATTAACTGTAAGTTCATATAAAAGCAAGAAGGAAGGCTGGGGGACCTGTCTTTCTTGCTTTTATATGTAGACTATAGTGTCCTTTTAAGGAGTGGCTTCAAACTGTGCCCCCGAAACAATGATATATAAAACACTACTCAATGTGAATGTTCAGACAGTGCAAAAGTTACTGCAATTGTTTCCCGTGATCGAAATTAGGGATTATCAAAAGGCAGAACTTATTTAATTAATGGAGAACGAAGTGTGAAACAATTGTGAAAAAAAGAACATAAGATGATAAGTAGTTAAGCCTGCCAAGGAAACAATTACTCTAAGTATGTATGTGGGCTGAATTTTAGGATTAAATATTCATGGGTTCATAATGTATATTTGCTCGAATAGAATGTTATCTGTAGAACTATAATTACTGAGCAATCATAGGTGGATTACATACCCTACATTCTAGAACTGCTCAACCTTTGATATATAAAATCCTACTAGACTGAACATACCCCATTTTGAATACCGTGGGTTGTCTACTTTAACAAATGGTATGCCATGATGGGATTCATTTTAATTCCTGGGCTGTTATATGGTCTCAAAGGAAACATAGGCCCAGCAACCAATTTGTCAAATTGTAATGTGTAAACATGAAAAAGGGGAAAGCCCTATATTTGACCACTGTAAGTTTGCAAAAACCCATAAAACCTGTACATTGGGGGTACTGTTGTACTCAGGAGATGTTGCTGAACACACATTGGGGTGTTCTTTATCAGTAACACATAACAAGAACAGAAAATCCATGCCTAAAGTACAATGTGAGAGAAAAATAACACAAAAAAATTACTAGCCAAACGTTTGACAAAGACTGGTGGTAGAATTAGTGCATGGAAAGTGTTAAACTACCACCATTTGAAATATCCTTGGGTGTCTACTTTTCAAAAATATATAGTTTGATGGGATAAATTACATTGGCTGGCTTCAAAAATGTCCCAAATAGGACATGGGTGCATGATGACCAGCTGTGAAAATTCCATATTGGAAAACTGGAATGCACACCCTCCAAATAAGGTCGTTTAGCCCCCAGAGAACCCGACACACCTGTACATTGGTGTTATCACTGTACTCAGGAGATGTTGCTTAACACATATTGGGGTGTTTTTTGGCAGTAACCCTTAAAGTTATCAGTACATGTATTCTTAAATTGCTACGTGTGTCAAAAAAAAATAACCATTTATTTATTTTTTACATTTGGCATAGATTGGTGGTAAAATGGTTGCATGAAAAGAGTCAAAATACCCCAAGTTTAATACCTTAGGTCAGGGATAGGCAACCTTTGGCACTCTAGATGTTGTGGACTACATCTCCTACAATGCTCTTACAGCCATAATACTGACAGTGCATCATGGGAGGTGTAGTCGAAAACATCTGGAGTGCCAAAGGTTGTCTACCCCTGCCTTAGGTTGTCTTTTCTTTTAGAACATATATACATGTAAAGGGTTATTCAAGGATTCCTGACAGATATCAGTGTTACAATGTAACTTTCGTTAATTTTGGGGAAAAATGGTTTGGAAATAGCAAAGTGCTGCTTGTACTTATTGCCCTATAACTTGCAAAAAAAAGCTAAAACATGTTAACATTGGGTATTTCAAAACTCAGGACAAAATTTTGAAAAAAAGGTATATAATATGTGTAACACAAACACCGCAGAAATGTAAAACCAGCCCTAGTTCTAAGGGGTTAAATGACAATAAAAGTAATTAAAAAAAACTGCATGAAAAGAAAATAACAGTGGTAAACTACAGATATAAATGGTAACAATACTATAGTAACAAATGTTAAAGGATCACTATAGTGTCAGGAAAACAAACTCGTTTTCCTGACACTATAGCATCTTTAGGACCCCCCACCCACATGGTCCCTTCCCTTGGTGCTGAAGGGGTTAAAACCCCTTCAGCTACTTACCTTTATCCAGGGCTGGGCTCCCTCCCGAGTGGAGCGGAATGCGCATGCACGGCAAGAGCCGCGCGTGCATTCAAATTGTCCATAGGAAAGCATTTCTCAATGTTGTCCTATGGACGTTCTGCACACTGGATGCGAGTTTCGCATCCAGCGTCGCAGGTGCGCCTCTAGCGGCTGTCAGGAAGACAGCCACTAAAGGTTGGATTAACCCTGCAATGTAAACATAGCAGTTTCTCTGAAACTGCTATGTTTACATCTGAAGGGTTAAAACCTGGGGGATCTGGCACCCAGGCCACTTCATTGAGTTGAAGTAGTCTGGGTTACTATAGTGTCCCTTTAATATGGTAACAATGTAAGAAAGTAGATTATCTCCCAAGATTCAGTCAGTAACTGAGCTTGTGGAAATTTGCTGGGAAATGTAAAATGGAGAGATTCAGTATTGCTGGTTCTGGGAGTATGAGATGAGGCCTGGAGCTTGTAGAAAGTTGCTGGAAAATGTAAAATGGAGAGATTCGGTACTGTTGGTTCTGGGAGTATGAGATGAGGGTCTAGTCTTGTGAAAAAATAATGAGGATACCCTCATAGCCTTTATTAACATGAAACAATAAAACTAAACAAATAAAAACATCAGCCCCCCAGTCTACCAGGAGGAGTCCCCCACCACCCACTCAAGTGGGTGAGGTCTATGTAAATATTTGATGTAAGAAGAACTATAAGTGGTGGAAAGAACGCAAAGCAATGTTTTGTACAAAATGCTCAGATGTCAGAGAACATTACGAATACTAAGGATACATTGTTTGACTTAACAGTGCCTTTAATAGGGCACTAATAACAACACATGAGAAATTCACTCAAAGTTCAGTTCATGTGTGATTGATAAACAGCTTTGACTTTAACTAATGTGAGCCCCCCATTGGCCCCCAAGTTCATGAACTAGAGACAATTTTCAGTGTACTTTGCATTGAACTTGGCTGAATATGAGGTATCAATATCACACCTGAATTTGACTGCCAGTTCTTTATTTTGCTGAGTTGTCCAGAAGCCAAGTTTAGTAAATTTCTTGAGGTGATAATTCTCACTTTGCAAAGTTTATCGATGGTGTGTGACGAATGCCCTTCGCCACTTTAACCTGGAGATGCCTGCTTGCCTGCCTCCTCCCCTGCGACTATGGCCCCTGAGAGATTGTACCCTTTTAAACAAGAGAGTGTACCCTTTTGGGCTTATGGTCAGTTATTGGACTGTGTATGGCCCTTTAAGAACCGTTTGTGGGCACATTGTGACTTTGGTGAACAATGTCCCTTCAAGACTATGGCCCCTGGAAGATATTGCCTGTTAAAGACTATTTTAGCAGATTGGATTTTAAAAGACTCTTGCTGCCCCTTTAAATTGTTTTGGAGCAGTTCTGCAGCTTTAAATTGGCACTTCGGATGCAGCCTAAGTGCCAAAGTAGTCGAAGTGGCCACCATTCGACAAACGAACACATGGCGGTGTTCTTTGTTCATTCGAACGAGGTCAGCGGTATGTGTAACGAAATCCATGGAACTGAAATCGGCTACACATTTCAACGAACACCGTTGACCCTTACCTTCTCCTACACTCCGTTTTCAGCTACAGAGACTAAGTCCCATTCGGCAGTTTGAACTCACTGCTATACTAAGCTAAATGCACGAACGGCCCCATTCGTGCATTCGAATGGGACATAGTCATTTTTCTGTGTAAAATAGACCGACCACACAGCTCAAATCTATGGAACTGTTTTGGGCAGGAAAATGTGCTTGCAGTCGGTCATAAAGGACTTCCACCTAACTTTTTAACCCCTGGATGGAATTGGCTGAATTTTGGATATGTTTGTAATTAAAGTGTGCTGAGTTCATGAAGATTGAATGTATATATTTAAAGTTAAAGTGTATGTGTAAAAGGTATATTTTTCCTGCCTGTGATAATTACTTTAACCCATTGTGTTCAGTAATTATATCACAGGCAGAGGGGAGGGTTTGTGTGTAATTGATGGGAGTGTTTGTACTGTATACTACGTGTTTATTGGTTGTTCTGCAAAACCCTGTGGGCGGTCCTATATGTGTCAGACCTCCATAAAAAAAAGCCCTTTGGTGCTAATTAAACACAGTTCTTCTTGACCCTCAACACGTAGTCTTGTCTCGTAATTGGAGGGAAAAGCTATACTGATACTCACACTGGGGATTGCTATGCTCTGCATACTCCCCTGAGCTTTAATCACTTAGCTCTTTTAAGAGCTTGTTCCTGATATGCTCTCCTGGAGGAGAGGTCTTCCCCACACGGTCCTGGAGGACTGAAGCTGATCGAGGGTGGACAGAAGACGGCGAGACTCGAGTTAAGCTGCGGCGGTTGTGGAGTCTGCGGTGGTTGTGGTGTCTGATGCGGTGTGGGTGGGTCCTCGGCGCAGGCTAGGAAGCTTCCATCAACGGAAGGTACTCGGTCGGAGTACGGGGAGTTCCGTTACAGGGTGCAAAAGAGCACATTAATTAAAGGCCAATATTTTGGTAACCTTGAACTCATGCAGAGGTCAAAGCAGCATGGTCCTCCGTCATATGCTGAACATCTAGAAGTATTCCCATTGTGGCCTCATTGACTTTGACTAGATCTCAGTTGAGATGCTTAACTCTGACGAACGCATGCCAAAGTGGAATTAGACAACTTAAGAAACCATACATTTTAAGTTTCCTATTCTGAACATAACCTTCTTTTCCTATTTATGAATGAAGAGCTACACCCCCACTGTTCTCACTTTACCAACTGATTAGGATTGAGATAAACCTCTTGCCAGAGTGATTCTGGGCACATCCCCTCCCAAACCCACCATTTTTTTGGTATATTGCCATATTAAGACCATAGATCACCATGCATGACAAGCTATTTCTACATTACCCCAGCATTTCTTTAGAAGATATAAAATTAAGCCTCATGTCTGTTATCTAGATTGGTACTAACAGCTACTTTTCAATAGATACACCTCAAAATGATAAATCAGGTCTATTTTTCGTCGATAAGGTAACATGAAGTGGGGTTTCACCCGTTGGATTTTATATTGATCTTGCTTTCATTCTCAAGTTATAATTCTTAGAATTATTTACACTCCTTCACCTACTAACTGTGTAATCTCTGCCTGGATATGACTTCACTGAGAAAAATGGCACATGGGCAAATTTCAGGAAATGTGAAAGAAATTCACACAGGAAATACCTAAATAGCTAGGAAATGTAACAGAAACCTTTAGAAAAAAAACTGTCACAGGCAAATGCTACCCTGCCCCTCCATCATATGTAAAGGTAATGAAAAGATTATTGTAACATAAACAGTTTTTAGGACAAGAGGGCATGGCATCTTCTGGCCCTAATTCATGTTTTATTGCCAGAGGACTGGGCTTCCTCCTACTCTGTTGGTTAAAGGCGGGAGAAATGGTCACCCTTTGGCCAAATGAATATTAAAATGATTGGGTGTCCTTTGGCCCCAAAAAATATTACATTATGCTCCACCTACAGTCTACGGGTGGAGGAAGGGTAGGGACTATCGCTAGGCCAAAACAATACTCTTGGTCAAAGAGGTTTTAGATGGACTGAAGAGTTCTCCCCACTGCTTCTGTCACCATTCTTATCCAAAATGTTCTCATTCACTTGATTGGCCAGTTATGTTCTGTTATGAATAGTTATAGAAACATACCCTTCAGACAGACTGGACTTTGGATGACCGAATTACTAGAATAAAGGGTATTGTTCCTCTTATATCAGCAGAATTGTGTCTGTCACAATTTTAGTTTTCATCAATAAAATCATTAAGTTTAGGAAAACCAATTTTAGGGAACAGAATAAAACATTGTGTGTTGTGTTTATATTATGGACATTATATAACTTTCTAAGTATAACCAAAACAACAAGGTGAGAGACTTAATAATGCTTCGGGAACCGAACAATGGCATCAACTAGAGACCACCCATGTGCTTGTTAAGCCCAATTGACACCTTGTAATGAACCGCAGTTTTCTAATTGTTCGTCTGGGTGGCCGCAATAAATGACCACGAGGTGGCAGCCATCTTGTTCGCATGAACGCAGGCAGCGGTGTTCGGTTGTCGAGTTCATGGAACTGAAATCGGATAGTGAAACTCCAGAAAACCGCTGGAATTCCATAATCACTTGCGTTCGGTTCTATACAACTTAGATGGGCACTGTTTGGTGGAATCGTTCCCATGAACAAGCTATACTTGTGGATTCCATTCGGTATTTGATGCACTTTTATACTCCCGAAAGAGAATGACCGTTAGCACCGATTTCATGGAACTGTTTTGGGCATAGGACCATGTGTGCGGTCCGTCAAATAATTGACTTCCATGGAAAAACCGAACCATTTAACTAATTTGGGTGATTTTTGGATATGTTGGTAACCCAGATCGGGGGTATCCGAGAATGTAACTTTTGTGGGGGTTTCTATGGATTTTGGGGGTACTTTTGGGATGTTTAGAAATTATATATTTTGGGTGCCTGAGAGATAATTTAATTATATGTTTGCTTCTCAGATAATATCTCCCGGACTGGCCCACTGGGATACCGGGAAATTGATCATACCGAGAACTGATCAGGCTCCTGTGATCCCGGCCGGCCATATGTGAGCTGCCATGGGAGCAGGGGGAGCCAGGCGGCCGGCACAGCTCACACATGGCCGGCCGGGATCATAAAAAAATGCCTGCCTGTGTGTGTGTGACTGTCTGCCTGTGTGTGTGTGTGTGTCTGTGACTGTGTGTGTGTGTGACTGTCTGCCTGTATGTGACTGTCTGTGTGTGTGTGTGACTGTCTGCCTGTGTGTGTGACTGTCTGTGTGTCTGTGTGACTGTGTGTGTGTCTGTGTGACTGTGTGTGTGACTTTCTGTGTGTGTGTGTGTGTGTGTGACTATCTGTGTGTATGTGTGTGTGTGACTGTCTGCCTGTGTGTGTGACTGTGTGTGTGTGACTGTCTGCGTGTGTGTCACTGTCTGCGTGTGTGTGTGTGTGTGTGTGTGTGAGACTGCCTGTGTGTGTGACTGTGTGTGTGTGACTGTCTGCCTGTGTGTGTGTGTGAGACTGTCTGCCTGTGTGCCTGTGTATGTGTGTGGCTGTCTGCCTGTCTCTGTATGTGTGGATGTTTGCCTCGGTGTCAGTGACTGTCTGCCTCTGTGTGTGTGGATGTCTTTGTGTGTGTGCATCTGCTAGTGAGTGAGCGAGAGAGCTTCTGTGTGTGTGTGTGTGTGTGCGCGCATCATGCTAGTGAGGGAGCCTCTGTGTGTGCGCCTGCTAGTGAGTTTGTGTGTGTGTGCCTGCTAGTGAGTGAGCTTGTATGTGTATCAGTGAGCTTGTCTGTAGGGATCATATGTGTGTGTGCGTGTTAGTGAGCTTGTCTGTAAGGAGCATGGGTGTGTCGGAGCCTGTCTGTGGTGAGCATGTGTGTACAGTAAGCTTGTCTGTAGTAAGCATGAGTGTGATCGTGAGCTTGTCTGTAGTGACCATATGTGTGTCAGTGAGCTTGTCTGTAGTGAGTGTGTCATGTGTGTGTCAGTGAGCTTGTCTGTAGTGAATCTGTGTGTTAGTGAGCTCTTCTGTAGGGAGCATGTGTGTGTCAATGGGCTTGTCTGTAGGGAGAGTGTGTGTGCATCAGTGAGCTTGTCTGTAGTGAGCATGTGTGTGTGACAGTGAGCTTGTCTGTAGTAAGCTTGTGTGTGTATCAGATTTTGTCTGTACTAAATTTGTGTGTGTGCCAGTAACCTTGTCTGTGTGTGTCATTGAGATTGTCTGTCAATGAGCCTATTTGTGTGCATCAGTAAGATTGTCTGTGTCTGTGTGTGAGTATGCTTTACTGTATAATTTAATTACCATGAAAGAAGAAATGTATCAATAATATATATATATATATATATATATATATATATATATATATATATATATATATATATAAAAGCTGTTGTACCTTGCACTCAGGCTTCAAAGTTGTGTGACCGGGTGCATCACCAGGGCTCCAGTATCCAAGCAATTGAAATAGTTGCTTGCACTCTCAGATTTCCTTAAAACGTAACTTTTATTGAAATATTTAAGAGAAGATCAACGTTTCAGTCCCTCTTGTGGACTTTCATCAGGAACATGATGAAAGTCCACAAGAGGGACTGAAACATTGATCTTCTGTTAAATATTTCAATAAAAGTTATGTTTTAACTTTTATTGAAATATTTAAGAGAAGATCAATGTTTCAGCCTCTACATGGTGCGCATCAGCACACTTCTGGAGTTTGTGCCCAACAGTAAACGTGAAATTGACTGCTTTAGCTGTTCAGCCATCCATGCCTTGCTCAACATTTGGATTGCTTATAATTTGGCCTATGTCTACCAAGAGGTCAAATGAAAGAATGACTTTATACAGTCTCTTGGTATTATAAACATGTGTTAACTCCCCTCAGGTAATGCAATTCCTCCATAATCTTTAAGAAATGTCTAAATAATGTGAGTGATAACTGCTTACTTTTCTTTCTTTTTTTAAAATGTCCTTTGTCATGAACCTGGAAGGCTCCTCCGCAAGATAAAGGTCTGCAACCTAACAAAAAAAAAAGTAAGAAAAGATAGACAGGCATATAACCGGACCTTAGAGTTGCCGGGCTTTAAGCTTAGATAGAATTAGGAAATACAGAGTTTAGTTAAAGGGACACTATAGTCACCCAGACCACTTCAGCTCAATTAAGTGGTCTGGGTGCCAGGTCTCTCAGGTTTTAACCCTTCACATGTAAACATAGCAGTGTCAGAGAAATTGCTATGTTTACATAGCAGGGTTAATCCAACCACTAGTGGCGGTCTTCCTGACAGCCGCTAGAGGCGCTTCTGCAACACTGGATGCGAAATTCGCATTCAGCATGCAGAACGTCCATAGGAAAGCATTGAGAAATGCTTTCCTATGGACTGTTAGAATGCGCGCGCGGCTCTGGCCGCACATGCGCATTCTGCTCCACTCGGGAGCTGATGTCGGCAAGGGAGGGGAGGTCACCAGCACCGAGGGAGCCCGGCGCTGGATAAGGTAAGCTGCTGAAGGGGTTTTAATTCCTTCAGTGCCACGGGAGGGGGACCCTGAGGGTGATTGTCCCCCAAGGATGACATAGTATCAGGAAAACAGGTTTGTTTTCCTGACACTATAGTGATCCTTTAACTATACTGATAGGCCAGGGTACTTACAAGCTGAGTCAGGGAAACCAGGGTGCAAAAAACTGTAACAGGTACAGTAAGCAAAATACAGAGTCAAGGACATAGCCAATACAGGAAAACCAATGTCAGGACCAGAAAAAAAAAAAAAGAAAAAAATACACAAAATTAAAAGATTATTAAAGGCATCCAGGTTGCTTTATCTCAATAAAGTGGTCTGATTGCAGTGGCCCTTTAGTTTTAACTCTGTAATTTAAAACATTACCTTTTAGTCTCTAGATTGTAAGCTCATTTGCACAAGGTCCTCTTTAACCTATTGTTCCTGAAACATTTTGTAAATGTCTCATTTATAGTTACATTTCTCCCTTTATAATATTGTAAAGCGCTGTGATATACGTTGGCGCTATATAACTGCCAATAATAGTAAATACGACAATGTTATTATTGTAGGGTTAACTCATCTCTAGTGGCTGTCTTCCTAACAGCCACTAGAGGGTGCTTCTGTTGAACAACGAAGTCAGTTATTCAATCAAATGACTCTTCTATTGAGTACTTGATTGGCACAGTGCAGCATATTGCCTTGCATTTGCCTTTGCACTAGCCCCCGAATGCTTCCTATGAGAAAGCAATAGATTGACTCTGATCATCAGTACTGTTGATCTCAGCTGAGGGGGTAGGACCAGCAACATAGAGACCAGCTACAAGGGTTTCATGACATGCACATAGTCTTCCTTTTTGCATATGTCAAAACAAATATGCAATACGCCCCCAAAAAAGACATTGACACCAAAGTTAAAGTGGATAAACTAGCTTTAATATATATATATATATATATATATATATATATATATATATATATATATAACAAAATGGGTCCTCGCCAAACATAAACAATTTTAACATAGACATATAAATACACCCCCACCTTTTACACTACTATACCCACGGGCAATTACCCATAACAAAATAACATAAATAAATCCATATAACAATAAATGAATAACATAACACACAAAAACAAAGCCACAACAGGCATCATATTCCAAACGATTTAACATTGTAGGAGTATACTGAGATACCGTTACACCCCCAGGTTGAAAGTCACCAACGGGCTCCAACCTACCAAAAAAACAATTGAACCAAGTGAATATTGTTACCGCACTTCAAACATACCAGCTAACAATCCTAGCCAATTTTTTAAACAGCCACCGCTGCTGTGACCAAACAGGATAAAGGAAAAAAATACCTCACCAAAATATACACTAAGGTAGCGAGGGTGGTACAACAACATGTAAGTCTAAATGATTAAAATAGACCCTAATCTAAAATGTCCATTATTATTATATGAATAAACCCAGCCCCCCAGAAAACTTAACCAAAAAAAAAAAAAAACTATATGCTCGGTCAAGGCCCACTCCCTTAGCTTTGCTGGTCCCTGGGCTACAACAAGAGGGGACACAGAGGAGTCTCTCTAATTAGGTGATTTAGGTGGCCACCTAAGGCCTCATGCTTGTTGGGGCCTCGCAGCCGCCTAAATCGCCTTAGGGCAGATTGAACTGTTGGGTCCTCCGTCCGTGACCGGGGACCTGACAGTGAGAGGGGGCCTGGCGGCTCCAGTATGCCGCCAGCCCCCTCCACATGGACTGCCCATAGAGAGAACAGAGCCTCAGATCTGCAGCTTTGCTGGGTGCAGAGCTGCAGAACACGTGGTCTGGTTCTCGCGAGCTCACAGAGAGTTGCCACGGGCTACCACGGCAACGCTCAGACCGGAGCTCGTGAGAACGATGTCTACAGCTCTGCACGCAGCGGAGCTGCAGACAGGATAGTTATCCCACCGGACCAACAGGGACTGCGACCACTGGACCACTAGGGACTTTCATAAGAAAGGTATTTCAGTGTGTGGAGGCTTGTCACAGTCCCCCACAATGTTATATACCCTGCACCCCCACACCACACAGTCATACACCCTGCCCCCAACACACTGTCATACACCCTGCACCCCCACACTGTCACACATTCCTTCACACACACTGCCCCCTTCAGTCCCAGACACTGTCACACACCCTGCCTCCCCACACTGTCATCATCCTCCACCCTCCCCCCCACACTGTCACTTTCTCCCACACTGCCCCCCCCTCTCTGTCACCTACCTCCACACTTTCACCCACCCACACTCTGCCTTCCAACCTGTCACCTTCCTCCAAATTGTCACCCTTCCACACACTGCCCACCCATATGGTCAGTCCCCAATACTGTCACTGATATATACAGTCACATCTGCCAAACACTGCCCCCCCACACTGTCACCTTACAACACACTGTCACCCTCCCAACGCTGCCCCACACATTCTCACATACAAACTGACAAAATTCCACACACATACAGTCAACCCCCACCAGTGGTGGATTCAGGGCAACGCTCTGAACTCGCGAGAGGAGACCTGGCGGAACTGCAAGCTAGAGCTCCCGGGTCTCCTTTCCCTCCTGTGCCGGATGCCCTTGCAGCTCCGCCGGGTTTCCTCTCACGAACACAGAGCCTTGCCACATTTACCATGGCAATGCTCCGTTCTCGCGAGAGTGAACTCTAGCCCAAGAGCTGCAGGCTAGAGTAAACTCCCCACTAAAACCGCCAGGGATTCCACCGGACCACCAGGGATTGGAAATAATACCCCCCTCCCTGGGCAAAGATAAGAAGGGAAGGGTGATATAAAGAATATATTTTTTTTATTAAAAATAATAAATACACATTTGTTTTAATCTGCCCCATCCTTCAACTACACACACACTGCCCCCACAGCCCCCATTTACACACTTCCCCCACTGCACCCACATACACACACTTCTCCCCCATACACACACTGCACGCACATACACCCAGTTCTCCTCCAAACACACTGCCCCCACTGTACCCACATACACGCACTTCTCCCCGTACACACTGCACCCCACACACACTGCACCCCCATACACACACTTGCCCAACTGCACTCTCATCCACACATTTCCCCCACTGATCCCACATACACACACTTCTCCCCCATACACACACTCTCACTAACAGACACACACACTCTCACTAACAGACACACACTAATGCTCACTAACAGACACACACACTCTCATATGCAGACACACTAAGACACTCACTAACAAACACACACTAACTTACAGTTTGGTTGATGTTAATAATGACACGGAGGCTCCTATTATGCTTTCTCTTTCTTTATTATTCTCCTCAGCAGCAAATAATTTAACTTGAAAGAGAATAAAACAAAATAACAAAAGTAATCTGCCTAACAGGGCAGCCAATCATATACATTCATAGACATTAAGTGTCTTGACCAATCCTCTAATTTAATCTTTCTTTGCTGCTCCTCAGACCAGTTTACTCTACAGATCTTGTGTTATATATGTTAGATATATTTGTGGTGTTTTACTTTAACACTTCGGCGCACTTCTCCCCCATGAAGCGCGGGAAGACTGAACCAACAGTCTGTGACTTCTTGGCTCAGGCTGAATGGCTCCTAGCTCTGGTCCTGCTCTCAACTAGCTAAACGCAAGTTACACTTTATTGTTACTGTTCTTTTAGTATTTAGGTTGGGGTTAATCCAGCCCTGGGGCTCTTTCTTAGGTGTTACTTCAGCTCTGCAGTCAGGGTATAGATCCGGGAGATTGGCAACTTCTCCGTTCAACCTTTCGCCAGATAAACAGAATATGGGAACCACTAGATATAGACCTCTTTGCATCCAGACTGAACACCCACCTTCTGTGATACTTCAGTTGGCGACCGGATCCAACAGCCTTGGGGACAGATGCATTCCTACAGAGGTGGCCGAAGTCTCGACACTACGCATTCCCCCCATTCAACCTCATATCCAGGACACTATCATACCTATGCAAACAGGACTGTTTACTAGTGATAGTGGTTCCACTATGGCACGCTCAACCGTGGTTCCCTCGACTGCTGGAAATGGCAATCGATTTTCCACAAATAATACCATTGAGACAGGACTTACTCTTAGACCCGGAGCGGAACTCACACAATCTAATCGATCAAGGCCTGCTTCAACTCACAGTATGGTTGATTTCCGGAGCCCCTGGACACTCACAGACGGTTACAAGACTCATGGACAACTCCTGGGCACCAGGGACCAGAGTGGCCTACAGCTCCGCATGGCGCGTGTGGGCAACCTGGTGCATGGAACGGTCATTGGATCCAGTTTCAGCATCTCTGAAAGACGTACTTGTCAGGGATCCGCGGGCGGCTAGGACGGGAGGCTGCACGCCACTTGCAGCACTCACCCTCAGTCCGTCGCCGCCCGCGGTCTCCCCTCCTCTTACCTGTCGGCGAGCGGCGTCTCCTCTCTGCCACTCGCGTCCTCCACGCCCCCCAGCGGCAGCATGTATAACGCTGCACGCCAGGAGGTCACTGAATTATGCAAACGCCGGGGTCACGTGAGTGACCCGGCGTTAAAGGAACAGTACCACAATCACAGTGGGAGGTATAGATATCCCCCACGTGTGATTGTTAATTCTGATTGGAAGTTATCCAATCAGAATTAAACCAAGGGTATTTATACTTACCTTTCCTGTCCCTCAGTGCCCTGTTGTGGTCTTGTGATACCTGTAGTGCTGTTCTCTCGTGTTGCTCTCTGGTTTCCGATTATTTGGCTCGTTATTCCGATTATCCTGTCTTCTCCACTCCTTTGACCTCGGCTTGTTTCTCGTTCTCCCGTTTTCTGGCTCCCTTTACTTGGCTTGTCTCCTGACCTTTCTTAGGGTGCTTAGCCCGGCCACTCTAAGGACCGGTATAGCATCTTTCCTCTCTGTGTCCTGTTAGCGTGTTAGGTTCCGGAATCGTGACATTGCAACAGAGCCACCATGGAACCTGCTGACATTCCACAGCTGTTAGTAAATCAGGAGGCTAGAATGGATGGTTTAGACCACCGTATGGATCAGTTTGCCCAAGCTTTACAAACCATACTGGCTCGTACTGCCCACTTGCAACCTGCCGTTCAAGAAGCTGTTGCTACCGTGCCAGAACCCATTCCTGATCCAGTACCCGCTCCTGCTCACGTGGTTCACATGACGCCACCTCAGCGCTATAGCGGTGATCCAGCATTGTGCCGTGGTTTCCTCAACCAAATTGATATTCATTTGGTGATGAATCCTCGTTCCTACCCCATTGACAGAACCAAAATTGCTTTTTTGATCAACCATTTGTCCGGGAAAGCTCTAGCATGGGCTAATCCCATGTGGGAGAATACGTCCCCAATGTCCTTTGCAGACGTTTTAACAGCTTTTAAATGTACATTTGATCAACCCGGCCGGGTTGCTTCTGCTGGCAAAGCTCTGCTTAGGGTCCGACAGGGTAATAGATCTGTAGCGGATTATACCATTGAATTCCGCACTCTGGCAGCTGAAGTGATTTGGAATAACGATGCTCTCGTAACAGCTTTTCAGGAGGGTTTGGCCGCTTACATATTAGATGAAATAGCATCCAGGGAAATGCCTGTTCTTCTGGATGATCTAATAGATTATGTCATTCTAATTGACAACCGTATTAGAGAGAGGCGTAGTCAAAGAAGGATGAATTCACAGGGGTTACCTGCTTTACCCAGTACTGCATTACTAGCATTACCTCCCCCTAATCAACCACCTCCCGAACCCATGCAATTAGGTGCTGTAGGCTTATCTGAAGCTGAAAGAACGTACCGCAGAAGGGAGGGTTTGTGCCTTTATTGTGGTAAGAGGGGGCATCTCCGAAAAAAACTGTCCTAGTTTGCAGGGAAACTCCAGCACCTAAGGCCTAGAGAGGGGTCGACCTCGGGTGTTATGGTTTTCTCCCCTCATGTGTCCATCTCCAGACCATTTATTACGGTTACTCTTTTGGTCAATAAAACCACGATAACAACTAAAGCCTTGATCGATTCAGGTGCTGCAGACAACTTTATGGATGAGAACTTTGCTAAAACCGCAGCCTTGAATCTGATCCAAAAGGCCACACCCTTGGCCATTGAGGCCATAGATGGTAGACCACTTTATAAACCTCTGGTGACCCATGAAACCCAAGAAATGGTTATGGTCGTGGGTGCCTTACACAAAGAAAGGATAACCTTCCAGATAATTGACTCCCCTACAGCTTCCATCATTCTGGGTTTCCCCTGGTTAGTTAAGCATAACCCGGTACTTGATTGGGGTTCTCTAGATATACTCTCCTGGGGGGTATCTTGTCAACAAGACTGTATGGCCCGTTTACATCCCGTTTGTTTACTTAATGTGCCTACAGCTAAACCACTTTCTGTTTCTGTCCCTCCTGTGTATGCAGACCTCGCATTGGTCTTTGAAAAGAGGGAAGCTGATAAACTACCCCCACACCGGGATTATGATTGTGCCATTAACCTGTTACCTGGAACGATGCCTCCTAGGGGTAAGGTCTACCCGCTTTCTGAGAAAGAAAACCAGGTCATGGAGGAGTACATACAGGAATCCTTACGTAAAGGTTTTATCAGAAGGTCCTCCTCTCCGGCTGGTGCTGGTTTCTTTTTTGTTGCCAAGAGGGAGGGCGATTTGAGGCCATGTATATACTATAGGGGCCTGAATAATATAACAGTTAAAAACGCTTATCCTACCCCTCTCATTACTGAGTTGTTTGACCGTGTTAAAGGTTCTAGATATTTTACTAAACTAGACCTCAGGGGGGCTGACAACTTGGTTCGTATAAAAGAAAATGATGAATGGAAGACAGCGTTCAATACACGCAGTGGGCATTACGAGTATCTAGTCATGCCTTTTGGACTGTGTAATGCTCCTGCTGTCTTTCAGGACCTCATAAATGAAGTCCTTAGAGATTTGCTGCATGTCTGTGCCGTGGTTTATCTCGATGATATACTTGTATATTCTCCTGATTGGAGTCACATCATGCCCATGTGAGGAAGGTACTTAAGAGATTGCTACAGAACGGTCTTTATTGTAAATTGGAGAAATGTTTATTTGACCAGAAATCAGAACAATTCCTAGGGTACATCATTTCTGAACAGGGGTTCAGCATGGATCCTTCTAAATTAGAAGCCATATTGTCTTGGCCTCTTCCTCAAGGCCTTAAGGCAATACAGCGATTTATAGGCTTTGCCAATTATTATCGCAGGTTTATTAAAAACTTTTCATCAGTCATTTCTCCTATCACAAAACTAACTAAAAAGGGTTTGCACCCCAGGGTTTGGACTCCTGAAGCCATTAAAGCCTTCGAAACTCTCAAAAAGGCATTTGCCACTGCCCCTGTGCTACACCATCCTGATCCTTCCCTTCCCTTTATAAAGGAAGTAGACGCTTCAGAATCAGGTATAGGGGCTGTATTATCACAAAGATTATCCTATAACGAACCCCTCCATCCCTGTTGTTACTTTTCTAAAAAACTGTCTGATTCAGAAAAGAATTACGACGTCGGGAATAGGGAACTATTAGCTATTGTGATGGCTTTTAAAGAGTGGAGGTACTTATTAGAAGGAGCTAGACACAAAATCCTGGTTATAACTGATCATAAGAATCTCTCCTATATAGCTGATGCTAAAAGGTTGTCCTCTCGTCAAGCCAGATGGTCCTTGTTTCTTTCACGCTTTCAGTTCATTATCACATATAGGCCTGGGTACCGTAATGTCAAGGCTGATGCTATCTCCCGACAATACGAACCTTTGGAGTCTATTGCCCCCGCTCCTGAACCCATTGTACCCACGTCTAAGATAATAGCTGCTACCCGTTTAGTTATTTAGTCTCTTTTCCTTGATGGTATCAAGGCATACCAAACCCAAGCACCCTCTGAGACACCTGTTGGTAGATTATACGTGAAAGAAAAAGATAGAAAGAAATTGTTAGCTTTATTTCACACCGCCAAAACAAGGGTCTCCTTCAACAGTTTTGATGGCCTTCACTTAAGCAAGACGTAGTAGATTATGTGCAGGCTTGTCGTGTTTGTGCACAGCGTAAGTCCCCTAATGTCAAACCCCCGGGACTCCTAATGCCTCTATCCGTACCCAAGAAACCATGGACCCACTTATCCATGGACTTTATTGTGGATCTTCCTTCATCCGATGGAATGACAGTAATTTTGACTGTGACTGATAGGTTCTCTAAAATGGCACACTTTATTCCACTTAAGAAACTACCTTCTGTGGTTCAGCTGGCTCAGGTATTTGCCAAAGAGGTTTTCCGCTTACATGGTATACCACAGGATATCGTATCTGACAGGGGTCCTCAATTTGTCTCTCGGTTTTGGAGGGGCTTTTGTGCTGAGATGGGGATTTCCTTGTTGTTTACTTCCTCCTATCATCCACAATCTAATGGAGCGGCCGAACGGGCAAATCAATATGTGTAGTTATATTTACGTTGCTTCACGAATGCACACCAGGACAACTGGTCTCACCTCCTTCCCTGGGCTGAATTCGCCAGGAACACTGACTCATTCGTCCACTGGCTTAAGTCCTTTTATGGTTGCTTATGGGTTCCAACCCTCTGTCCTTCCCGGCGTGTTCTCCGACAAGGGAATACCCGCTTTGGACGAGCACCTCACCTCCTTACGGAAGATGTGGGATCAGGTCCATGCTACTCTTTCGCGTGCGACTGCTACTCAGAAGAGATTTGCTGATCGTGGTAGGGGTGCTGCTCCCTCTTATGTCCCGGGTGATAGGGTTTGGTTGTCCTCTAAGAATCTCCGCCTCAGGGTCCCCTCGATGAAATTCGCGCCCAGGTTCCTTGGCCCCTATAAGGTATTGCGTAGGGTCAATCCTGTGTCCTACTCCCTGGCCTTGCCTCCTTCCATGCGTATACCTAACACTTTCCACACGTCCCTTTTGAAGCCCCTGCTCTGTAATCGATTCTCTGGTCCTCTCAGGCGTCCAGATTCCCTCCGCGCTGTCTCTAAGGACGTGTACGAAGTGGCTGCTCTGCTTGATTCTCGTTTTTCTCGGGGTCGGTTGCAGTATCTGGTGGATTGGAAGGGCTACGGCCCTGAGGAGCGGTCCTGGGTTTCTGCCTCTGGCTTGAATTCGCCTTCTTTGATCCGCTCCTTTCATGCGCGGTTCCCTTTGAAGCCTTTGGGAGGGGGTTCTGTCAGGGATCCGCGGGCTGCTAGGAGGGGAGGCTGCACGCCACTTGCAGCACTCACCCTCAGTCCGTCGCCGCCCGCGGTCTCCCCTCCTCTTACCTGTCGGCAAGCGGCATCTCCTCTCTGCCGCTCGCATCCTCCACGCCCCCAGCGGCAGCATGTATAACGCTGCACGCTGGGAGGTCACTGAATTATGCAAACGCCGGGGTCACGTGAGTGACCTGGCGTTAAAGGAACAGTACCATAATCACAGTTGGAGGTATAGATATCCCCCACGTGTGATTGTTAATTCTGATTGGAAGTTATCCAATCAGAATTAAACCAAGGGTATTTATACTTACCTTTCCTGTCCCTCAGTGCCCTGTTGTGGTCTTGTGATACCTGTAGTGCTGTTCTCTCATGTTGCTCTCTGGTTTCCGATTATTTGGCTCGTTATTCCGATTATCCTGTCTTCTCCACTCCTTTGACCTCGGCTTGTTTCTCGTTCTCCCGTTTTCTGGCTCCCTTTACTTGGCTTGTCTCCTGACCTTTCTTAGCGTGCTTAGCCCGGCCACTCTAAGCATCTTTCCTCTCTGTGTCCTGTTAGCGTGTTAGGTTCCGGAATCGTGACAGTACTACAGTTTTTGACTCTTTTCAAAGAAGGAAAAGCGTACCGTACCATTAATGTGTATAGGTCGGCGATCTCGGCAGGACACCAGGATCTAGAGGGCTCTCCGATTGGACAACACCCCTTCATTTGTAGATTATTGAAAGGGATACGTTTTGAGAAACCTCCACAAACCCGGTATTCTTCATTCTGGGATGTCAACGTGGTTTTACACTTCTTGGAAGAATGGGCACCAAATGAAGAACTCTCCCTTAAACACCTGTCTTGGAAACTATTTACACTTTTGTGCTTACTGTCCTGCAAGAGGATATCAGACGTGAGAGCCTTGGACTGGGACGCATTGTCATTCACCCCAGAGGGAGTATAATTCTCCATATCAAGAAGAACTAAATGCAATACAAGATCTATCTCCTATCCGAGATATCCCGGACACCCCTCATTACGCCCAGTGAAATGTCTTCGTTCGTACCTGGAACGTACTCAGAAACTACGACCACCTGAGTTTAGTCAACTATTTATATCATTTCGAACCCCCTTTCTACCAGTATCCACACCCACGTTGGCTCATTGGGTCAAGAACTTGTTAGCACTAGCGGGGATTGACACCTCAAAATTCTCTGAACATTCAATGAGAGGAGCCATGGCATCCAAAGCCTCAACAGTTGGTTGTCGCCTCGAGGATATATTAAAGGCGGCAGATTGGTCGCAAGTATCGACATTCAGGGAATTCTATTTTCGCCCAATTGGACATATTTCATTTCAAGTAGTGGCTAAGCTTTGAACTAGCATAATAGGAGCCTCCGTGTCATTAATAAAATTCCAAGATTTTACTAGTAACATGACGTAAAGTCATGATTTTATTAATGACACAGAGGCGAGTATTATTCCCACCCACCCGGTGGGCGTGGTACATGCAATAAGGAGGGTCATAATGATCACTCATTAGGTAAGTAATAGGTAATTTTTGTATGACATATGAATCGTCCTTTTTTATGTACACATATAAAAACTACTATAATCTACAATTATACAAGGCATAAGAAACATAAAGGAATAAGACTGACATACAGTTCCGAAGTTAGGATTTTACCATATACTCTCTTTGTTTCCACAGCTTAATTTCGTTAAAGCTAATTATGAAGAACGTCAGAAGTTATGGGAATTATTACGTTCAAGTTAGTGCTGATCTTCGTTCAGAAAGACAAAGAAAGAGGAAATTAGAGGATTGGTCAAGACACTTAATGTATATGAATGTATATGATTGGCTGCCCTGTTATTAGGCAGATTACTTATGTTACTTTGTTTTATTCTCTTTCAAGTTAAATTCTTTGCTGCTGAGGAGAATAATAAAGAAAGAGTGCAGCATAATACTCGCCTTCATGTCATTAATAAAATCATGACTTTACATCATGTTACTAGTAAAATCTTGGAATTTTTCCCTGTGGTCCAGTGAGGCTGCTGCTGGCTGGGCTGGCGGTCAGGGAGACGGGCGCACAGTTCAGACGTGCAGCGAGGGAGCTCTGATCCTGTTTAGCTCCCTCGTGAGCCTCTCCATGATGCCGGAGCTGGGGTGCCGTCATATTCCGGCTCACTGCGGGTTGTGCGAGGGAGCTGAGCAGGAAGAGCTCAGGGGAGAGTGCTCCCTTGCCGCTCGCAACATCAGGAGATGGCTGGCAAGGCATTTGCCAGGGCATTTGGGGGGGCAGCTTTTTTTGCCACCTCCCTGAAAGTGCCACCCAAGGCAAATGCCTTGTCAGCCTCGCGCAAAATACAGCGCTGCACATATTCCTACCACAAGGACACTTAATTTTAGGGGTGCGAGCGGAGGTATGGCCATGAGTGGGGCCGTTCTGAAAAATTTTAGGTAACTTACTAATAATAATTATTGCAACTAAAATTTAATTTATAAACGGAACAATGTCCACAGTTGCACAGACTGATTAATATACACATTTATTGTAGTAGTAGAAAAGATTTACATTAGGATACAAAAGATGGATTTTGCCCAAAATATAGACTGTCCCTTCGAAATGTGGTAGGTATGCATATGTTGATAGTTATTTACCAGTAGGACTAAAATGTCATTATAAATGACAAATTCTCATTGTCTATACTACAATGCCATATAGCATTCTGAGCCATTTACACATGACTGTGCACTGCATCTGGTAACAAAAAAAAATACACAACAAAGAAAAAAAAAAAAACAGAAAAAAATAGAAAGCAGCAGAATTAAAGCGGCACTGTCATGCCGAAACCCGTTTTTTTTTTAACCCCCCTCCCGCCTCCACTACATCCACTTGACCCACTAGTCACCCCCAAATGCCCCTAAGCCCCCCACATTACCTATTTTTTAATCCTTATTTTCTGCCCCGATCTTGATTCAGGGCGCCGCAATCTTTGTGTGGGTAGGTGAAGTCCCTGTGGGACACATCAGCCCACACTAGGCAGACTGTGAGATTCCCGCACATGCCCAGTGAAACACCTGGAAATGCGAACGGGAATTTCATCTATTCATTCATTCATCAGACAGACGAATGAGTGAATAGAAAGATCAGCCGAACAAACAAACACAATGTATCAGTGTATGTTTGTTCGTGCAGTTTATTACAAGGAGGGAGCTACCGGCGTGCAGCTCCCTCCTTGTAATATGTAACTATAGAAGCGGCAGGGAGCAGTGCTCCCCACCACTTCATAAGCCCCCCAGTACCCCCTCTCACTCTATGGGGGTCAATATGACCCCCATAATAGCACAAGAGAGATTTAAATCTCCCAAATGCCCCTACTCACTATACCGCGAGTAGGGGCATGTCTACTAAACAGTGAGCAGCCTGTGGCTGCTCACTGTTGAAAAAAAAGACATAAATTACAATAAGGGGGGGCGGACCTATTGTCCTCCCCCCCTCCCCCACCCTGAGCGGCGGGTGGGGGCCATAAAGATAATGGGGGGGGGACCTACTGTCCTCCCCCCCCCCGGCCCCCACCCCTGAGCGGTGGGTGGGGGCCCTAATAAAACAATAAGGGGGACCTACTGTCCTCCCCCCCTGGCCCCCACCCCTGAGCGGTGGGTGGGGGCCCTTATAAAACAATAAGGGGGGGGGAACTACTTCCTCCCCCCCTGGCCCCCACCCCTGCGCGGTGGGTGGGGGCCCTAATAAAACCATAAGGGGGGACCTACTGTCCTCCCCCCCCTGGCCCCCACCCCTGCGCGGTGGGTGGGGGCCCTAATAAAACCATAAGGGGGGGGACCTACTGTCCTCCCCCCCTGGCCCCCACCCCTGCGCGGTGGGTGGGGGCCCTAATAAAACAATAAGGGGGGGACCTACTGTCCTCCC
>OW240913.1:266729408-266842742 GCA_933207985.1 Pelobates cultripes
CAGGGGGGGGAGGACAGTAGGTCCCCCCCCCTTATTGTTTTATTAGGGCCCCCACCCACCCAACGCGCAGGGGTGGGGGCCAGGGGGGGAGGACAGTAGGTCCCCCCCCCTTATTGTTTTATTAGGGCCCCCACCCACCGCTCAGGGGTGGGGGCCAGGGGGGGGAGGACAGTAGGTCCCCCCCCTTATTGTTTTACTGGGGGCCCCACCCACCGCGCAGGGTTGGGGGCCGGGGGGAGGACAGTAGGTCCCCCCCTTATTGTTTTATTAGGGCCCCCACCCACCGCGCAGGGGTGGGGGCCAGTAGGTTCCCCCCCATCTTTATTTAGGGCCCCCACGGGCATGGGGGGGGGGGTTTATTAGTTTTTGGGTTTTTTTTTACAGTGAGCAGCTATAAGCTGCTCACTGCTTACTACACATGCCCCTACTCGCGATATAGCGAGTAGGGGCATATTATTTACTAATACTAAGTAATCTTTACTCAGTATTAGTAAATTTGTCTGAAAGACCAATTTAGGTCTTTCGGCCTTTTAGTAGATAGCTCCCTGATACCGTGGGAATTAGGGAGTTATCTACTAAGCGGCTGCAAAATGCAGCCACAGCAATGAATAGGATCAGAGTTTCATTCATTAGAATGAAATTCTGATCCGAATAAAATGCCGAATTGCGTTCTAAAAGAAACGAACATACTGTTGTCATTCAGTTAGAACGCAATTCGGCAGTTTAGTGTAAAGTGACAGGAAGCATTGTGGGAACACTGAGGAAAGCTAGGGATCATGGGAAAATTGCTCTGACCAGCGGAAATGAAGCACACTTTGCTCCTCCGCTGGTCAGGCGGAGGAATCCTCCATAAGGCAAAGAGTCCCTACTTTGTCTTATGATTTTAAAGAAAACTAAAGAAGACAGGAAGAAATGAAGAACAGATCCTGAGAGAGGGGGAGAAGAGGAAGAGATTGAGGAAAGGTAAGTTCGGCATGACAGTGCCGCTTTAAAATAAATGCACCACAGTGCTATATTTTTTCCTGTCATTTATTTGATATAAATCACTATACTCCAGTGCCAACCAATCAGTGAAAGGCTTACAAAATACATCAAATGTGCACGCCGGGGGCGTGGCTATGTGGACAGGCCACGCCCATTCCCGTGACAGGCCCGCCCCTCTCGCTCGCTCTCCCTCCCCGTGATGTCACCATCATGGCAACAACAGCTGCGGCCGCCGCAGCCCGAGCCGTGAGCGGAAGAGTCGCAGGTCCGGCGGCCGCGGGGGGAGCGTGACGCGGCGCCTGGAGTATGAGTGTGGCGGGGCCCGGCGGCACGGAGACTGTGAGCGGCCATGCCCTCTGTGTACACGGGGACACACGGAGAGCAGGCTTAGTACATATCGCAGCCGCGTACTGAGCGATAGCCGTGTGTACAGAGAGAGGGAGCCCGGGACAGCCGATAGCCGTGTGTACTGAGAGAGGGAGCCCGGGACAGCCGATAGCCGTGTGTACTGAGAGAGGGAGCCCGGGACAGCCGATAATGCGTACTGGAGAGAGGAGCCCTGACAGCCGCTGATAGCCGTGTGTACAGAGAGAGGGAGCCCGGGACAGCCGATAGCCGTGTGTACTGAGAGAGGGAGCCCGGGACAGCCGATAGCCGTGTGTACAGAGAGAGGGAGCCCGGGACAGCCGATAGCCGTGTGTACTGAGAGAGGGAGCCCGGGACAGCCGATAGCCGTGTGTACTGAGAGCTGCCGCCCAGACACCAGCCGCTATCTATAGCCCAGACACTGCTATTTATAGCTCGCACGGAGACACCGAGCTGTCCGGAGCGGCCCCCGGGGGCGGAGAGCGGCCGGTTCCTGTGCGGTGGAGGCAGCCCGGGGAGGAGGGAAAGATGTTCTCCGTGCGCCTGGTCACAGCGGATTACTATCTGGCCGCACCGCTGCCCGGCCTGGATGTCACCGCGTCCCACTTCAGAGACTGCCCTGTGCGGAGAGTGCCGGTGGTGAGAGTGTTCGGGGCAACCCCTGCAGGTAAGAGACTGTCACAGACACGGCCATAATGTGCACAGAGAGAGGGGACGTGGGCACACTGAGACTGGCACTGAGAGGACATGGGGCACACTGAGACTGGCACTGAGAGGACATGGGCACACTGAGACTGGCACTGAGAGGACATGGGCACACTGAGACTGGCGCTGAGAGGACACGGGCACACTGAGACTGGCGCTGAGAGGACATGGGGCACACTGAGACTGGCGCTGAGAGGACATGGGGCACACTGAGACTGGCGCTGAGAGGACATGGGGCACACAGACTGGCGCTGAGAGGACATGGGGCACACAGACTGGCGCTGAGAGGACATGGGGCACACTGAGACTGGCGCTGAGAGGACACGGGCACACTGAGACTGGCGCTGAGAGACACGGCACACTGGAGACTGGCGCTGGAGAGGACACGGGCACACTGAGACTGGCTACTGGAGTGGACATGGGGCACACTGGAGACTGGAGTGGACATGAAGCACACTGAGACTGGCTGAGCGGGACATGGGCAACACTCGAGACTGAGCTGAGTGGCCATGGGGCACACTGAGACTGGCGCTTGAGTGGACATGGGGCACACACTGAGACTGGCGCCTGAGGAGGACATGCGAAGCACACTGAGACTGGCGCTGAGAGGACATGGGGCACACTGAGACTGGCGCTGAGTGGACATGGGGCACACTGAGACTGGCGCTGAGTGGACATGGGGCACACTGAGACTGGCACTGAGTGGACATGGGGCACACTGAGACTGGCACTGAGTGGACATGGGGCACACTGAGACTGGCACTGAGGGGAGATGGGGCACACTGAGACTGGCACTGAGGGGATGGGCACACTGAGACTGGCACTGAGGAGGGGGGCACACTGAGACTGGCACTGAGGAGGGGGCATGGGATCAAACGCAGAGAGAAGCACACTGAGATGGGACATGGGCACATTCAGACTGGCTCAGAGAGGCAATGTGGGCACACTGAGTCTTCCAAAGTGGAGACCTTCTTAGACATAGAGAATAACCGTGGGTGGTCTGAGACAAGCATATAGAAGGGGTGTGGGCTGTCAGGCTGAAGTGGAATGGGGACATGGACATTCTGAGAGAGGCATAGAAAGTGGATTTGGATTGTCATTCTTCCCAAGATGAAAACTTGGCCAGTCTGAGATAGGCACTGAGTGGGGATGTGGGTTTTCTGCCTAGCACAAAATGTAAACGTGAGCAGTATCAGACGGGTACACAGTTGGATGTAGACTGTATGATTATACTACAGAGAGATGTCGATCTCCTAAACATGTTATGGAGCTAGTTGAGTGGGCTTCAGGCTTGGGGGGCTGGAGATGTAGACACAGCAGTTTAGGGGACACTGGGCAGCTTGGGAGAGATATAACTTGGGGTTTTAATCTAGGCAGCTAAAAGAGTACTAAATTGGGGGTTATGTTGGGCAGCCAGAGAGACACTTGTTAATGAGAGGGAACACTGTGCAGCCAGAAGAGTGTTAGGGTTGGTGCTAGGCTGCCAAAGAGGGTGGTGCTGGCGGGGTTAATGATAGACTGGTAGAGAGGGATGTAGTGGTGTGGTTAATGCTGCGCAGATGATGACGAAAAGGTTTGGTGCTGTTCACTGAGCAAGCAGAGAAGGACATGGTGGTGGGTTAAATGCCGGGCAGGCAGAGAGGGACATTGTGATGGGTTTCATTAATTGCATACAATATTATGGTGGGTCTCATTAAGCCTATCGGGCAGGTGGTGGGTTTTATGTCAGGCAGGCGGAGAGGCACATAGTGGTTCGTTTGGTATCGGACAGGCTGAGGGGAACATGGTGGTGGGTTTAATGCTGTGTAGGTTGAGAGGGACATGGTGGGTTTAATGTCAGGCAGCAGAGAGAGACATGGTGGGTGTGTTTAATGCAGGGCAGGATGAGAGAGACATGGTGGGTGTGTTTAATGCAGGGCAGGCTGAGAGAGACATGGTGGTGGGTTTAATTCTGGGCAGGCCGAGAGAGACAAGATGATGTGTTTAATGCCTGGCAGGCCGATAGAGACAAGGCGATGGGTTTAATGCCTGGCAGGCTGATAGAGACAAGGCGATGGGTTTAATGCCTGGCAGGCCGATAGAGACAAGGCGATGGGTTTAATGCCTGGCAGGCCGATAGAGACAAGGCGATGGGTTTAATGCCTGGCAGGCTGATAGAGACATGGTGGTGGGTTTAATGCTGGGCAAGTTGAGAGGGACATGGTGGTGGGTTTAATGCCGGGCAAGTCGAGAGGGATATGGTGGTGGTGGAGGGGAGGGATGGCACTGGGGGTTGGCACTGGGAAGCTAAAAATGGGCTCTGGAATTGATCCTGTGCTGCCTAAATCTGTGTATTTTTTTACAAGCATATCCTTGCCTATAAGCGGAGAGATACAGATTTTGCGGGGTTCATGACAGTCCACAGTAGACTATTGAAAATAAATGTCCACGTGGCCATAAATATTACGGAGGCAAGCATATAGGATGAGATATTTTTCCATCAACAGTATGTACGGTAACATACACATGGGTGACAGTTGCTGTCTGCAGTGGATGCATTTTAGGATGTTGGCAGAGAGTGCATGGGAAGGCCTTGTCATGTAAGCAGAAGGACACACGGACATAGTGTTTAGATAACTGGAAATAATCTGTATGTTAGTAGGGCATGGCCAAATGTATTCCCAATATTTTATGTACTCGATCATATCGGGGTATCTGGAAACAGCAGAATATTGCTACATGGATATTCAATATACCTGGGCACACATTTTATTTCCCCTGTCTCCCTTAAAGAATTAACTCAGTCCTATTTTAAATTCTTGAGCTGAGGGGATGCATGGGCTGATTGTATTTATAGCAATCATTTGCAAAGCAACCTGTCACAGGGTTTTCTAGCTGTCAAGTAGGTAGTTATAATTTATTTGCTGTACATTACTGCCCAGACCTTGCCTGTCTAGGACTATCTGGAACATTTACTGCTCATGAGAGAGTAGCTGCAGGCCTGCCTTCTGCCCAGGTTTTATATATTAAAAAAGCATGCTTCTGTAGTGACCGTAGGGTATTTGTTAATTTCCCATCACAACGTGACACAGACATCCTGCTTTTGTGATTGGGACTTAGACCTGCCTTAACCCCTTAAGGACCAAACTTCTGGAATAAAAGGGAATCATGACATGTCACACATGTCATGTGTCCTTAAGGGGTTAATGCTGTTTGAGGACCAACAAACATCTGTTCAGTGACTGCATATAGTAAGGAGAAAGCATCTTTTGTGTATTTACTTCCACTGCATTTAAGACTCGTAAAAGCATGGTGGAGAGGAGGGAACCTCACATGACCTGCTGAGGAGTTAGAGGATAGAGCAGCCCTCCTTACTGTGTGTGTTACTCAGAAGGCAGGCTTTATTGCGCCTCCCACACAGACACAATCCTCTGGCTGCTAATGATCTGGGAGGATGTGTGTATGTGATCACCTGTAAACTATGCTTCCTCTCTCTCTCTTTTCCCTCCCTGTCTGCATGCTGCCATTTTTTGTGTGTGTGCAACATAAAACCATATGGAACTGCTGTGCTTTCCAAAACCATTAAAATAATCTGGATTGTGACTTGTACAATAGAATTTTTGGCTTTGAAGTAAACATTTCTAGAATGTTTCTTGTGTCTTTAGCTTCCTACCTGCAAATATAAAAGGTGCATTTAATACATTGTGAATTGAAAAATTAAACTGCTGAATTTGGTCTTCGATTGCCAAGCCACTAATACAGTTGCATCAAGGCCATATTTTTGAATAGCTGATTTGCAGCATTGGGTTTCAGATCACTTAAAGGGACACTCCAGGCACCCAGACCACTTCTGCCCATTGGAGTGGTCTGGGTGCCAACTTCCACTACTCTTAACCCTGCAAATGTAATTATTGCAGTTTTTTTTATAAACTGCCATAATTACATTGCAGGGTTAACTCCACCTCTAATGGCTGTCTACTTTCGCATGTTACTTCGGGATTTCTCAAGATAGGTTGCTGTGGCGGATTTGAATCATATATCTACCCCTTTTTTACAGAGAACGTCAATTCCCTTAAAAGTATATGGTCCAAAAAAGATTATTTTTGCTTATGGAAATCTTTGCAAATACATATATTCATATAATTACGAAGGGGTATAATATAGTCACAAATTCTAAGTATGAGCACTATAATAGATGTAGATATGGAACACATGTAGTATTTAACTTCTCACATGTCCTCAAAATATACACTCCTAAATGCTACTTATAATGGTGCTGGACCTCTCATATTTATTACACTCTGTATTAAATCCTCCTGTATATATCCACCACTAATTTCAACATTAATATAATACATTAAAATAAATCACATTTTATTTGGTGTTAAAGATCAGTTCAACATAGGACTCTAGGCAATCCATCAACTGATGACACCCTATGTCAAAAAAAGTAAATAAAAAAATTCAAAATATATATAAAAAAGTAAATTAAAATTCAAAATATGTATATGTACATATTTTTAATTTTTATTTCCTTTTTTTTTTTAGTTAGGGCGTCATCAGTTGATGGATTGCCTAGAGTCCTATGTTGCACTGATCTCTAGTACCAAATAAAATGTGATTTATTTTAATGTATTATATTAATGCTGACATTAGTGGTACATATATGTGTTCCTTCTAATTCCAAGGTGGGCACATAGTTTCATTTGGATTGGATTTAGAAAAACCATGTGAATATACAGAACACTGTACAAGTATTATACCACCCCCTCCCCCCACTCAAAAAGATCCTTTTTTAAAAGTTACTGTTGACTTTGGGACTCTCACGATTTGACTACCGTATATTAAGGAAGAGAGTGCCATAACGCTATCTGGGTTAGCTGGGCCGCTAAATTTACCTACTGAAGTGCTCCCAAGTTGCGATTAGTCAATCTGACCGGGAGGGCTTGGAAGAGTAACAATATTCTAGGGAGAATATTCATTTTTACAGAATGTATCCTACCTCCATGAGATTGGCTTAGTCACCCACTTCTCCATTTCCTCCGTTAAGGTTCGGAACATAGACGTAATTTTGTTGATACAATTGAGAGGGATCAGCCGCCAACCGAACTCCCAAGTATTTAATATAATCCCTAGCTAAATGTAGCTTGTACGTGTTACCTATGTGAGCTACATGCACTCCCATCATGCTGATAGGTAGCGCGCTTGATTTATTCAAGTTCACCTTATACCCAGCCAGATCACTATATGTTTCTAAACCGTTTGTCAGTGCCACCATTGAATCTTTCGGATCGGTCAGCGTCAGTAATATATTGTCAGCGAATCCTGACACCACATATTGCTCTCCTCTGACCGTGATTCCCTTAATACCCGGATTGTGGCTTATCACTTGCAAGAGGGGTTCCAAAGAGATGGCAAACAGCAGGGGCGATAGGGGGCACCCCTGCCTGGTACCATTACCTAATTGAAATGGCTCCAGTTTTGCTCCTGTGATCCGAACCTGTGCTTTAACATCAGAGTACATTGCTCGGATTGCGGTGATAAAAGGGCTCGGGATGCCAAAATATTCCAGCACCTCAAATAAATAAGGCCATTTGACCCTATCAAAAGCCTTCTCGGCGTTAAGTGACAGTATCAAACTCGGAATCCCTCTAACAGCCTGCCTCCAGATAAGATCTATATTGCGTCTAGTGTTCTCGAATAATTGCCTGCCGAGTACAAACACCATCAGATCCGGGTGTACCAAACGTGTCAGGAGTGGATTCAATCTGCTAGCAAGAATCTTCGCTAAGATTATGGAATCGTGATTTATTAGAGGTATCGGACAGAAGTTTTCCGGTGCCGATTCGTCCTTGCCGGGTTTCGTCACAAAGGCGTGCCCCCTTCCATGAGGTCATTAAGCCACGTCTCCGGATGACATCTGTTAGTTTTATGTGCATACACAAAGAAATATATTATATAATTATATTTGTATCAAACCACTTTCAGGACATTTGACATATTGCCAATGCATAGATTACACTTTTACTTCTTGGCAATTTCACCCAAATTTTATGGCACTGCTTGGCTGAGTGTTTTAGCTGATACCCTTTGTTTTATGTAGCCTTTAATTATGTTCCTATTTCATATTTGGTTTTTTTTTTTCTTTGTTTTTTTCTGAATGAAAGTCATTGTGGGGTAGACATGCAGCTGAAGATTTTTGTTTTGCAAATAACTGAAAAGAAAACCTGATGGATAAAAGGAGCTCCTTGCACCATATCCTGTGCAACTGGCACAAGTGGTTATGGTACTTAGAATGTCCATTAATGAATCTGATCCTTTATACCAGTATGATGATGTCCCTAGCCCCTTTTTCCCCTTCCTCTACTTTTTGCTTCCATGGTGTCCTATACTCCTCCCACTTTCCGACTGATGTCAGTTGGAGAAGACTAACTTTGCAGTTGAAACAAGGATGTGGTGGTCTGTGTTAGCATGCCATTCAACATAGTTTTCTCCATTTGTGATAAGTGATGCAAATTACAACAGGCTGTAGGTGTTCAGGTGTTCTTTTAATGTTGTGGACAGTGAGACAGATGCTCAGACCCAGTGGACTCCTGTTATGCATTTTCCTAATTTGGAGCTCCTGAATCTTACTAGCCTGATCATTTGCGCTATTCTCTCTACTATTAGTGTTTGTTACTCCACCAAAGTGTGGAAGAAACTTTCTAGTGGCATTTTACCCAGAAACCTCTTGATTATTTTTTATACAACAATGGATTTACAGTATGATTCTATGCAGTTAGTGACCACTGATTTTTTGGCAGTCTGCCGGGATTAGTTTCCACTAACCAATTACTGGGCTGCCTCAGCATTGAGACAGACCAATAATAGTGATGAATTGTCCCAAGTTTGCTTGATAACCCTGGTAACTAATCACTGTGGTCACTGTCCATTAAGGCTTGTTTTCACTGTCATTCGTTCTCACATAGATTAATCGATGAGGGAATAATCTACTAAATAATGAATTGTTAGGACTGCTAGTTTGGTGTAGCTAGTGTTAGGACTATGGTTAACTCCGTTAGTTAGGGCTAGGTGGGTTAAAGCTACATAGGCTTAGGTCAGTCAGTTTCTAAGATTGATGGTCAGGTTAGTATGGCTAAACAGCTCCACTGCACACACCACACATACATACACAGCACAAGTCAGGAGAGTGCTGACTTGCATGACACACAGCTAGCACACACCACACACTGACAAAGGGAGCGAATATGGGAGGGTGAGAAACTCATGGTAATTCATGAAATTCAGAAATGTTGCAATAAATACAAATGGCAAAACTAAAGCAATATACCCATGTTGTGACTATAGTAGAATTAGATAATTTCTTCGAGATCAGCTATTTTGCCTCCGTTTTTCCCATTTAGAGTTAATGTGTAAAAATTCTGGGTTTAGCAAATGGCCCTGGCAATGTTCAAGGCTTTTGGCAGTGGCTTCAGTCTTTGTAATTTAAATTATATTGTGTCACTACAAGTAGATTGTCATGACGAACGAGTAAATAAGGCTACTGCTTTAGTCACTTGGACAGGTAGTTTGTTTTACAAATTCCACACCTCTGTACATGTGAAAAAAATTATTTAAATTTACAAATGAGTTTGGCAGAAATAAGTGACTCAATGGCTAAGTGAAAGTATATTAAATTGCCCAAGTTGTCTTCTTATGCAAATGGTGTGCAGTTGGGGGATTGAATATGATTGAAATTATGGTGGAATAAACACTGCACCAGCTTCAAAGGGCCTTGGCCCAAACTCATGAATGCTTGGGAAAGATTTGGTCACTAAGGAGTTAATAAAGTTGAAAGCTGTCATATTGCTGATGGCTAACTCCTGTCCATTGATTTATGTTAGAAATTGTTGAGCATGCGCCCGTGTGACATGATACATTATCCTGCTCACATGGGATTGGTAGAAGTACACCATCCAGTTCTTTTAGGACATCAAGCGCCCAGGTAGGCAAATCAGATCTCTAGGATAACATTCAAAGAGTGATGTGATGCAAAGAGAGGTGTTATATCTAAATCATGGTGCAAAATCTAATACAAAGCATCTCTCTGATCTCTGGTCATATTTTTACTTTGGTCATGTACAATACATGCAAATATATCTCAATTGGCTTTATGCATGAGAACAAATGGGGGCATTTTTGTCTCTTGTCACTTTATTGTGCCCTGGCACCACTATCAATGTATATAATGGTTTGACTTCTCTTAACTGGGGTCTGCCAAGCGTCGCTCCTTGCTTCCACTGTAGCTGCAAGCATTTGTTAAAAGTGATCAGCTGATGCTCTCAGCCAGTAAGCTGCCCTGTCCTGCTGTGCTTAGCTAAGCAGGAGCATCTTGCTCTCCTGGCCGCACCTGGCGCACCCCCAGTAAGGAAACTTGTAAAACAGTGTGGGAGCAACAATGCACTCCTCACATCATAACCTCTACAGTGGTGGTGGTGTTTAGATTAAAAATTGCAGATGAAACCAGATTTAAAAAAGTGCCAGAAAAAAAGGTACATTTTTGCTTTAATAATTGTTTTTCACAATTTAGTTTTTAAAATCTGACAGAAATGGAGTGTGCTGCTATTGTTCCAGCAGCATCCTTATCGAATGTTCCTAGTACAGTGTTTTTCCGAAATTAAGACTGGGGATGCCCCGAAAATAAGCCCTAGTAGTTTGCTAATCTATGTTCAGGGAAGTTTCCCCGAACATATATTTGCAGGATTCCGTGCCCTAGTGAACTCTCCTATGTTGAGGGGAATTCCCCTGAACATAAACCTACTTTCTAGCACAAGTTTTTCCCCGAAATAAGACCTCCCCTGAAAAACACACCCGGTCTTATTTTTGGGGAAAGACTGTAGTTAAGTGCAACCTTTCACTTGTATATCTATAGAGATGTATGCATTTATCCTCTGTTTAACATTTTAACTACATAGTTAAATATATTCTTAATGATATTGTGTTAGCAACCGCAGTTCTTTACTTATAATGCAAATTTAGCAAAATGCAAATTTTGGTTCATATTTTGGCTTCCATACGTTTCCATTCCTGCTGAAAATGACTTTGTGTTTTTTTTTTTTTTTTTTATAGCAGTTTATACATCAAAAGGAAATATGCTTAACTGCTGCTCCTAATATTACCATGGCAACCTCCACTGCAAAATCATGATCGAGGGGGAGACCATCCTCTGAAAACCCAATCACTTCCACCTAAGGGGATGTTTACTAGGTTGTATAATTTTATTCGCCCCGTGTTCACATTGTTGAGGGGGGAGGGATAGAAATCAAGTGCATTATAAAGGTAATTTACTGAACAGAATTTTATTAAAAATCCAGATACTCTGTCCCTTTTTATATTTGAACAGTTTCCCCCCCCCCTTATTTTGAAACCATGTATATTATGAGCTATATTAGCTAATCATGTCAAGTGCCATGCTAAGCACTATAACCAACATAGCATATTGCAGTAGTTATAGCACAGGGAGTCATTGGGTGTAGTTGTTGCTCTCGCAGCATGCGTTCCCTCTAATGTTGCCTTGATAAGGAAGAATCTCCTCTCTTGTTAATTCAAACAAATAGATGTTTTGGGGTGGCAAATAAATTGTGCTCTCATCAAACAAGGAAGTAACTCAGTCCCTTAAAGAAACACTGTGGCCTTAGGAATACAAACCAGTATTCTTATTGTCCCTGTCTCTAGCCTTAGAGGTGCGCCGTCATCCCCATTGGCCAATTTTAAAGGATTAAAAACCGTTTTTAACTTCTCTCTCTCTTCTCAGCCTCTGTGCAGCCTTCTCCCGTGATGTTAGTGTTGGTGTGGCCTAATCGGCATGCACAGTGCTAGCCACGTACTAATTAAACTTTCCCTATAGGTAAGCATTGAATTAATGCTCTCCAATGGGAAATTTGAAGATGTTCGAGGTCCTCGTGCAAAACATGAGGACGTCTAATGCCAATAATGAAAAGTTTTACATTGCAGGGTTAAACAGACAGGGGCACTGCACCTAGACCACATGAGGTGAAGTGGTCTGGGTGCCTGTTGTGTCCCTTTAAACCTGTAGCAGGAACATGCATTTGACAGGAATTCTATTTATTATAAATAAATGGGACTGATGCCCAAACACTTGTTATCAGATCATTTATCAAACCATTACTAACCTGCAGGATGCATGCACAATGAGAATATAGTCAAACTACATAGTGAAGAACCCAGCAGTGGTAGTACAATGGTTGATTAAGAATATTACTGTTGTTTTTGGTGCATTGGTAACGGAAAAGCTGTGGGGCAGCATTAAAATTAGTAGAACGAAGGAGTTCCCTAGAGCCCAATTTAACCAAAAGGATGTGGAATAACTGCTACCCCTCCTCCCCCAATAAGAATGTATCCTTAATAATCTGGTCTATTTTAAAACTATGGCTGTCATATTTTAAGTCAACTTGCTGGCCATTTAAAAACTGCATTAAAGAAATATTAATTTTGTACTGCTCACTGGATGCTGCACAATTGATACAATCTTTAATGTAGCAGATGTCCACTTACTAAGTCTTATGCAATCCAAATGTACATAATTCTGCTCTGTAGACCCATGTGTATTATTTGTTTGACATCTATTTATTTGTGTGCATACCCCACATGTTCTGATTCTGTCTATATAATGTTTTTTTCTTTTCTGCCGTATTCTCATTTTCAAGTTATTGTTTTGTAAATGTGGGAACTCTTTTATCTCATTCTTGTCTCTTCAGACTGACCGGCTTGATCAGAATGTGATTAGCTTGCAGCGCACTCTTATTTCTCACAACTCAGTTAGGGTTATTCACAAAAGTGAGAATTGATGGAAATTCATAGTGAATTTAAAAACTAAGCAAAAATAGACAAAAATGGAAAAGGTCAACAAGTTAGCTATGCTTCCATTTCTGCTACTTAGGCCTTAAAATTTCAAGTTTACTGTTCATTCCAGATTTTTACTTTAGTAATTGACACTTGAGTATTTTTATGGATCTCTTATAAGAACTATATCAACTTTGCATCATTGCAAAGATTATGGGGCAGATTCAGGGGTGGGGCATTTGTATCGTCCAACATCCGGGAAATGGTTAACGCATATAAACTTATGAAAGGATATCTTTTCACACATACAACTCTGCATTCTAAGCTAATGTGATAATTTAGATTCAGAAATGTTAAAGGAAAACTATAGTATCAGGAACACAAATATTCCTGACACTATAGTGTTAACCACTCTTTAGGTCCCCAGCTTCCTGTCAGCAGTAAACTCACTTTTCCCCCCCCCCCCCCCCCATGTCGCACCAATCTTGCCTTGGCGGTTTCCGCCTCCATGGCTGAGATTATGAAGTTTGATCCAATTCAGTGCTTTCCCATATGGAAGCGTTGAGAGGCTATTGTCCATGCACAGTAGAACTCTGCACCAATCAGTATCTTCTTATAGAGAAGCATTTAATCATTGCTTTTCTATGGGGAATGTTCAGCACATCCATGCAAGGCGTGGAGATGCTTAACATATCTGCTGCACACTGTGTGACAGACTGAGTGACTGCAACTAGAGGCATGTATACTTTAACCCCTTCCGGGTTGCCGCACGTGGTGCCCGACAGTGTAGGCAAGAGCATCGGAAGCCTTCACGCTCTAAAAAAAATAAACTCCTACCCGCGAACTCCCTCCCCATTTACTTACTGATCGTCGCCGTTCCCCCGCGGTTTATTGGTGTTCTTCTGAGGGGGACTGGTTGGGCTCAGCCCAGATAGTCCAATTTAGGACCCCCCCGGGCCATGTGACCGCTCTAGTAGAGCGGTCACATGGTCGCAGTAGGTATCCACAGTGCTGCCAGCAGGGGGACTGCCTGAACTGACAAAAAACGGTCGTTAAGGCAAATAGGATTCCTGGACTTACCTGGACCAGTCGTTTAGCGACCTACCTGTATTATGATGGCTCGCACTGACGACCAGTTGTAAGTGCGAGCCTTCGTGGGGATTCCCTCCTCTGGTGCGCATGTCTTCCCCGAACATAGACGAACGCACCAGAGCAGGGAATCCCTTAACTCCTCACTTACCGACCGATTCGATCTACGACCTGTGAGGTTATTTATGGGGATTAATTATTATGAACTAATTTTCATTAATTAAAAATGTTTTCATAAAAATTTATCTTTATTAAAATATCAGGGATTGATATTTTATTGGCGCTTATTCCCAATGATTATTTAAAGCGAAGAGTTACTCACTATATTAACTCTTTAGATCTGGAGTACGTTGTCCGAATGTAATACTTAATATATTAACATCACAACTTTTTATAAAAATAAGTTTTTTTTATTTTTGTCAGTAAGTTTAATTATACATGGTAATTAGTGAATAGTTTTCAATAATATTGAACAAGATATGGCATAGTACAGCATCACAATCTCAATAACAATTTTAAACTATTTAGAGTGATGGGATTCTTAGTTCATGACAAATTCAGTCAACCGGGTTTCTTACACTATTGATTGAAACAATCGGCAAATAGAATGTTACTATTTGTTAAATTATAAGGAACTATATGAGTTTATCAGCATATGGATTATTATAATTGAAAGACTTTGTTTTTTTACTTCTCATTACAATTTACAAACACATATGCATTGTTTGCTTATCGTAAACACCATTCATTAGATTTAGCTGGACAGAGTTCGTTATTTACTCAGGCGATCTATACACAAAGTTCTATGACAATGTTTTACCAGCTAGCACAGAAGGTTAACCAGCTCAGTGCTGTTTCAGAGTAATTAATTATGATTGATTAATCCAGGAACTAATTCTTGCAGGTTTAGTTAAAACATTTATCTGATAAATATTTCCTAGATTCTTATAGATTAATATTCCCATGGGTAACTGTTGATATTCTAATGTTTATTTCATGATTTTTATCAATATTCCAGTCTGAGATATCAATCTTTATCATGAGCTATCATGAAACCCAATCTGGTGGATTTCGTATCCGCTTTTACGCAGAAAATATTAGCTTTTAGTTATGTAATTTTATAGTTGGTATAATTGGCTTATATTTACCGATAGATGTTCTGGATGTTATTTTTAAGATTGTTTCAAGATGTCGTCTTGTCCGTCTCTTTTCTTGTGTCCTGTCTCCGTTCTCCTTCTTTGTGTCTCTGTGTCTCTTTTATGTGTGTTTTTCTTGGGGTTATGTCATTCCTTATCTGTTTACCTTTTGACCTGGTCCAATTAAATTTTGGGGCAAGTCATTATGTTAATGGCTGTTGATGTCATTTTGAGATATATTGTTTGTCTTAAACAGCAGGTGGAGATGTTGGCTTACGTCAGGAGTATTACCAGCTATTATCATATAGGGTTAAACCTTGTTCAGGACAATTTAAGAATGTTTAATTTCAAGATGTTTTGGTCAGCATTTCTTCTTTTCTCTCAATGTGGACTTTGGTCTCACACCAATAAACCAATGTGTCCTTGCTCACCTAAGCATTATGGCAATTTCAGGATATTTAAGCTAACTTAATTTATCTCATTGTTAATTCCTTTTCTATATGTATATCGTTTCTAATGCCTAATGGCCACAAGTATAACATTAGTTCATGTCACTCAGAAGGTAATTGTGTTTATTACTTCAGTCACTCCTTACCTAGATAGAGCGTGATATAGTAGTAGACCTAACAATACACAGCACAAAAAATTTCAGTGAAAAAAAATCATTAGATAGCTATATTTTCAGTAAGGCTTTTGACACTGTTGCACATAGAAGGCTTATCAATAAACTGCAATCTTGTTTGGATTCCAATATTGTTGAATGGGTAAGGCAGTGGCTGAGTGACAGGCAACAGAGGGTTGTAGTTAATGGAATATATTCAAAGCTTGGACTTGTCACCAGTGGGGTACCTCAGGGATCTGTACTTGGACCCATTCTCGTTAATATTTTTATTTGTGATATTGCAGAAGGTCTTGATGGTAAGGTATGTCTTTTTGCTGATGATACTAAGATATGTAACAGGGTTGATGTTCCAGGAGGGATAAACCAAATGGCAAATGATTTATGTACACTAGAAAAATGGTCAGAATTTTGGCAACTGACATTTAATGTGGATAAGTGCAAGATAATGCATCTTGGACGTAAAAACCCAAGGGCAGAGTACAGAATATTTGATAGTCCTAACCTCAACATCTGAGGAAAGGGATTTAGGGGTGATTATTTCTGATGACTTAAAGGTAGGCAGACAATGTAATAGAGCAGCAGGAAATGCTAGCAGAATGCTTGGTTGTACAGGGAGATGTATTAGCAGTAGAAAGAGGGAAGTGCTCATGCCATTGTACAGAACACTGGTGAGACCTCACTTGGAGTATTGTACACAGTACTGGAGACCGTATCTTCAGAAGGATATTGATACCTTAGAGAGGGTTCAGAGAAGGGCTATTAAACGGGTTCATGGATTGCGGGATAAAATTTACCAGGAAAGGTTAAAGGATCTTAACATGTATAGCTTGGAGGAAAGACGAGACGGGGGGATATGATAGAAACATTTAAATATATAAAGGGAATCAACACAGTAAAGGTGGAGACTATATTTAAAAGAAGAAAAGCTACCACAACAAGAGTACATAGTCTTAAACTCCCAGGTAGATAGATAGAGAGAGATATATATATATATATATATATATATATATATATATATATATATATATATATATATATATAATATAAATTTTTTTTTATAAAAACGCTAACTTTGGCCAGCGTTTGTGACTAAGTGCCTACTACAAAAGACTGGACAAACGACATACCCCATTTTGTCTACATTTGAAAATGGTATGCCATGATGGGGTTATTTCACATTCCTGGGCTACCATATGGTTTTAAAGGGCAACACAGACCCAGCAAACTAATCTGGCAAGCCCTATATTGACCCTGTAGCTTTCCAAAACACCATAAAACCTGTACATGGGGGGTATTGTTATACTCTGGAGACTTCGCTGAACACAAATTTGAGTGTTTAAAACTGTAAACCTTATCACGACTATGAAATCACCAGTAAAGGTGCAGTTTTTGTGTAAAAAATAAATAAATGCAAAAAACAAATAAAAACGCTAACTTTGCATTTGTGACTAAGTGGCTACTACAAAAGAGTGGACATTCCCCATTTTGAATGCTGTGGGATGTCTACTATTGCAAATGGTATGCCATGATGGGGTTAATTTTCATTCCTGGGCTGCGAAACGGTCTCAAAGGCAACATAGGCCCAGCAAACCAATCTGGCAAATTTCAATGTGCAAATATGGAAAAGGGAAAAGCCCTACATTTGACCTATACATTGGGGGCACTGTTGTACTCTAGAGATGTTCCTGAACACATATTGGGGTGTTCTTTGTCAGTAACACATAACAGAACTGAGAATCCATGCCTAAAGTACAATATGAGAGAAAAATAACCAAAATAAATGACTACCCACATTTTTGACAAAGACTGGTGTTAAAATTAGTGCATGGAAAGTGTTAAAATACCACCCTTTGAAATACCCTATGGTTATATATAGTTTGATGGGGGTAAATTACATTGGCCGGCTTCAAAAAATATCCCAAATAGGACATGGTTTCCAGATGACCAGTTGTGAAAATTCAGTGTTGGAAAACTGGAATCCGCACTCACCAAATAAGGTCTTTTAGCCTCCCATGAACCCGACACACCCATATCTCTGTACTCAGGAGATGTTGATGAACACATTGGGGTGTTCTTTGGCAGTAACCCTTAAAGTTCTCCGTACATGTATTTTTAAATTGCTGGGCGTTCCAATACATCACCAATTAGTTTTTTTTTTCTGTTTGGCATAGCTTGGTGGTACAATGGCTGCATAAAAATGGTCAAACCCCTCTAGTTAAATACTTATGGTTGTCTTCTTTTAAAAAATATATAGATGTGAAGGGTTATTCAGGGATTCCTGACAGATATTAGTGTTACAATGTAACAGAAAAATGGTTTGTAGCAAAAGTGCTACTTGTACCTATTGCCCTATAACTTTCCAAAAAAGCTAAGAACATGTTAACATTGGGTATTCCTAAACTCAGGACAAAATTTGGAAACTATTTAGCACGGGTGTTTTTTGGCGGTTGTAGATGCGCAACAGATTTTAGCGGTCAAAGTTAGAAAAATGTTTTGTGTTTTTTGTTTTGTTTTTTACATTTTTCATCATATTTTAGCATTTTTTTATAGTAAATTATATGATATGATGAAAATAATGGTATCTTTAGAAAGATCATATAATGGCGAGAAAAACTGTATATAATATGTGAGCATACAGTAAATGAGTAAGAGAAAAATTACAGCTAAACACAAACACAGCAGAAATGTAAAAAGAGCCCTGGTCCTTAACGGTAAGAAAATTGAAAAGCAGTCTGGTCACTAAGGGGTTAAAAATCCTGCAGACACACGCGATAGACACCAGAACCACTACATTCATCTGTAGTTGCTCTGGTGACTATAGTGTCCCTTTAAGATGCCCTGGAATAGAAGTGGCAGAAAAGCTCTCTTAAAGTGATATGATTTTCTAACCAATTAAAGGAACACTTTAGGCGCCCAGACCTCTCCATCTCATTGAAGTGTTCTGCGTGCAGTGCCCCTGTCCCCCTTAGCCATGCAATATAACACATTTCAGTTTTAGAGAGTGACTAGTGTATGGTTCATTATGGCTAGTGGAAAGTATTTGCCTTAGTTGTACCTGCAGTGGAGTAGTTGTGGGGATACGGGAGCAAGGGATCCTCATTAGGTGTTAAACTGCTAGAAAATGGTTTAACGCTAAATGGAGGGACAGTGCCAGAGGAATCCAGACACTATAATTAATATGATAAAATAGTTCTAGTGAGTATGGTGTCCCTTTAAGATAAATGTAGCTGGAGATCTGTGTTAATTAGGCAGTGCCAATATGCTTGTCAGTCATATAGGCATAGTCAAATCCCATACATAATATGGAAGATTTACTTTAAGAGTCCAAAGTGGGCAGAGCTGCTGAAATGACTCTGCCCCACATCCAATCTCTGTCCTATTATCAGATCCCTTTCCCCTTACCACTGCTTTGAAATAGTGATGGGCTGTGGATCAGAACAAGACTGTACTAAATAATGATTTCATGCATTTCGTATCTACTAAATAATGCTTCCGCAGCAACTACACAATGTAACATCCAATTAGAAAGATATTTTGTGAAAAGAGGAGACATTGCTAAGACACTTTGTATTTTTTTTTAAAGCAAAACTTAAGAGATTTGACTGTGGAGAAAAACACAGCAAGAATATGAAGCCAAAATCTATTTAATGTATTTAAACTTTGTTGGTGAACAGAGTGTTTGTTTGTTAATCAAGTAAACGATCATAAGAAGAATTTGGAGTTTTTTAATGAGCGTGTGAATTTTCTGGAATTCAGAAAGGGATTTTTAGATTTTAAGCCTCAGTTCAGCAGTAGCTGAACACGCTGATTTTGGTTTCCCTTTTAATTAGCATATTCTGACCTAAAATTTGAAATTGATTTTGAATTCTGATAATTCATACTTCAGTGGATAGCATTGTACGGCTGCTTTCAGCTAACTGATTATAGATCTATACTTGGTTCACCACCACCTGCCAAATGCATAATATTTCAGCTTACTGTTATGTTGCTGAATACCTATATCCACAATAAATGAACTTGTATATTAAATAATTGAAGCTGGAAATATTAACATCATAGTGAGCAATAAAGATGTGACACCTGCTATAGGACATGTAGAAAAGAAGAGTAGTAGCTGCTTTCAGTGGACGTCAACTGGGTCCTAGTGCCTTAAACACTAAAGCATTGTATTACATATGTAGCTCAGACAAAGGAGCTTCTTTTTTTTCTGCACTTTGGAAAAATGTAGCATATTAAAAGCCTATCGAGAAACTAGACTTCTCCAATATGCTAAATGACTGCAAGGAAAACCGTTTACCGCCTCATCGCATGAAATAGCAAAGTGATCAATCTCTGACAGCTCTGTCGTCAGGGATGATATCAAATTATATCAGGCAGTGTAACGTAGAGAGGGTCACATTGCTTGTATCCGTGATAGCAGTCTGTACCTGCAGGTTGGAAGCACATTGCTGCTTTTTACCTGTTTATTTCTGGGAAGATTGTGTTTTTTTTTTTACCTTTTTGTAATGTCTTTCAGTGAAAGGTTTTATACAGTTAAGATATAGTACTCCTGTAGCAAATGTTTTAAATATGTTTTGTGGCCAAATAGAGCAATTATGCAAAATAATTTTCTTTCATATTATGCTTGTGCATATTGATGTAGATATTTAAGATAAAGGATACACACCAACAGTGAAACATTGTTCTTAATATTGCATATGGCATAACTAGAATATATTATATAGTTTGTTTAAAGCATATAATGCTGTGTATCTATATGTATGTATATAAGATAAACAGTTTAAACTACTTGTGTTTCAGTCTTGTAACTTATTTTTATTTTCCAGAACAACTCTGTGGCATATCCCCATAATACGCACTTAACTGTTAGATATTATCATCCGTCCGGAATGGGGACATGTCCCTCTGTCACCACGCAGAAGACCATGCAGAGAGCACTGTTCAAGTGCTTTCTGCATTGTCCTTTTGCCCACTGGAAATTGCAAGCTCATCTAATTATGCGCCCACACTGTGCCTCCTGGGGGCAGTTCGCTTGTGTCCCAGAATGAACAAAATGGAGCTGGTGGGACAGGAATCTAAAATAGGGACTGTTGTGAGGCCTGTAATGTTTTGGCTTGATGTATGTCAGTTTGCCCGTCTCTGTGATCGTTGGTAATGAGGATCTCATTACCCAATGTAATACTTCCCTATAACGAAGGCTACTGCACATGCTGAAGAATATCTATGGGTAGCATTTAGCATCTTCAAACTGGGCTTATGAATTTGAAATGTAACACATATATACATTGCAGGACTATAAGGATAAATCACAAATAGTGGCTGGCTGAGTGAAAGTCACTCGAGGCGTCCTTATACATTTTCACAAACAAGGCAGTATTTACAATGGTGAGGATGATAGACTTAAAGCTGTAGTCATAGCTGTAGTGTTTTTGGTGCTTTTAGTTTCCCTTTCATCTCTTTTTTTTAAAGAAGCTGATTTGTTTTTCTGCAGCATTGAACAAAATGTTGACTATACTTGTTTGCACTGCTCTTTCTCTGCTAATTTATTGGCTGTGCCGTAATTGATATCCACAAATTAGGTTCATATATTGAAAATCTTCACCCCTTGTAACCTATTATTGGTTCTGTGCTAAGCAAGGATTACTTATAGAAGGTCATGGTAAGGTTAGGCCGTTTAATCAATAAGGTGAATGTATGCATTTGAACTAGCAATACATTAGGATAAAACCAAATGTGCATATAAATATTTTCATTTCGAAAGTGCTCAGTCATGCAAACAGTTCATAGTACTCACTCAATCTTTACCTATATCTTTCTGTAAATACTTATTATTAAGTATTATATTATGTCTGAAAACAATTTGGAGTTTTGCCTAACCTTACAGGAGGAGGAGTGGGGGGGGGGGGATAAAGAAGGACAGGTAGGTGAATGTCCGACTGAAGAACAAGGTGGGAACACAATTTTTCAAAGCTTAGACTGAACAAGTATGACTTAAAAGAGTAATGGCATACTGCAGACTGGCTGAGCATCATTTGATATGTAGTTCAAAAATATGTAGATTGCCAAGGTTGGTTCGTCATCAATTGGTTAAAGGGCAAGGGCATGGTTTCAGATGACTTTCCAGCAATAAAGGAACACTATTGTCACCCAGTCTACTTTCTTATCAAAATGGTATGAATCCAGTGTCCCAGTCCCCTTGAGCTCATTGAATTGGTCTGGGTGCTGTGTCCCTTTTACACCCAGTGCTGGGTGTTTACATTGCAGCTCTAAGTCTGCCCTCTGTGGCTGTCTAACAGACAGCTACTGGGGGGGGCGCTAACGTATTCGTAACGGACGTTATGTGACTCATCAGATTTTCCCCATAGGAAAGCATTGAAACTATTGCTGCGCATGCGCATTAGGTGTCTCCCGTCAGCGGGGGAAGAACGTGGGCGGAACCCAACCCAGCACCGAGGGACATCGGCGTTGTATTCCAGTAAGTAGCCGAAGGGGTTTTCCCCTTTTACCCTGCAATTGTACTTATTGCAGTTATTGAGAAACTGGCTCCTAGATTACAAACAAATTTGTCAATCCCTGTTCTAGTTGGGGGGAGTCAGCAACTTCTGACATGTCTGCATGCCATACGATTCTGCCCGACCCCAACAGGATGGTCTGAGGATCTTCTCAGAACTGGCCTGACAGACATCTTAATTGGGTTTCTTCAGGTGTCTGTTAGTGCCCAATTGCAATGAGTGGTGAGGAGCAGCCCTCAATTCACTCATTACAGTGCTGGGAGGAAGGGATCTTAGATCGCTTCTTCCTAGCACATGTGAAGCAGAAACCATGTGGGATGAAAGCAACATGTTGAAGCACCTGCCACTTGCAACCAGGAATGTCGCTAAAAATAACAGCATTGTCATTGGTGTATTGGTGGTGGTGTGAGTATTACATTGTGCGTCTCTTGTTTGTAGATCAGTGTGATTGTATGTGAGTATAGCAGTGGGTGTGTCAGTGTGTAACTTTGGGCCTTGGCAGTGTGCTCATGCACATACACATTTAAACACAGCCTGCATATGCACAAATACAACCTTACAAAGCAGCTGCAGCACCCATACATAAACCAGGCCCTGGCACAGTGCCCTGTTCTAGTTCGTGCTGTGTCTTACTCATGCACATACACATTTAAACACAGCCTGCATATGCACAAATACAACCTTACAAAGCAGCTGCAGCACCCATACATAAACCAGGCCCTGGCACAGTGCCCTGTTCTAGTTCGTGCTGTGTCTTAGTCTATGATGCTACAGACACTAATCTACGTACTGATAGGTAGCATTGATACATTATGTCAAAATGTATTCAAGATCCAAGAGTTATAAACGAAGTACCTTGCAGGCCACTGCTTTTTAAATTGGACAGTAACAACTTTATAAGGATGGCTTTAATTTGTAGTTAGATGCTAATCCATTTTTGTGCACACTCCATCAATGTATTGAGACAGTTGTCCATGTATTATAGGAGGATGAATGTGGTTGTGTGCTTGCTATGCCTGCATTTTTACTTGTTCTTGATCACATTGCATTATGTAAGTGTGGAAATGCTCATGCAGCATTCCCAGTTGTCTGCATATACAGCTTTAATAAAAATGTTTTAACGGGCTACTTTAAAGGGGACACTCTGGACCCCTAGAGCAGTTTAGCAAGCATATAACAGGTCCTGTTACTTCCTAGTTTGGTTTGCTTATTTGCACTGAACTCCAAAAGGTCATTGTTCAGAGCACCGGCTTGCAAAGACTTCTCACTGCATTGGAAAGTCTGTTATTGGGTAGCCACAGAAAGTCTGAGCTGGGTTAGAAGGGGAGGGCTTGCCAAGGCTGCATATAAGGAGAAAAATACGTAACTAAATTAATGCATGTTTTTATTTGGGTTATATCTACTAAATAGTGATATATATATATATATATATATATATATATTATATATTTTTTTATTTTTATTTTTTAAAGTGTTTTTATTTGGACAGGAGTGTATCCCTCTAATAATTATATCCACAACAGCCCACTGTAGTGGTTATGATGACCGTTCTATGGGTTCCTAGGTTATAGGCCATACTGTTCAGCTTAAAGGACCACTATAGTGCCAGGAAAACATACTCGTTTTCCTGGCACTATAGTGCCCTGAGGGTGCCCCCACCCTCAGGGTCCCCCTCCCGCCCGGCTCTGGAAGGGGAAAGGGGTTAAAACTTACCTTTTTCCAGCGCTGGGCGGAGAGCTCTCCTCCCCGTCGGCTGAATGCGCACGCGCGGCAAGAGCTGCGCGCGCATTCAGCCGGTCACATAGGAAAGCATTCATAATGCTTTCCTATGGACGCTGGCGTGCTCTCACTGTGAAAATCACAGTGAGAAGCACGCAAGCGCCTCTAGCGGATGTCAATGAGACAGCCGCTAGAGGAAATAGGGGAAGGCTTAACCCATTCATAAACATAGCAGTTTCTCTGAAACTGCTATGTTTATGAAAAAATGGGTTAACCATAGCTGGACCAGGCACCCTGACCACTTCATTAAGCTGAAGTGGTCTGGGTGCCTAGAGTGGTCCTTTAACATACCCGGAAGGTGGGGGAGATAGTTTGCCTTCCAGTGCAGCAGTATCAAAACGGTCAATTCCCTTTGGTTAGTTTGCTGAATTCTCCATATATGGATTTGTATAGCTTCTGAATGGGGAAACACTGCTTTAACACACTTTTTTGGGGGGGAGGGGTGATGTGTTGGGGGAGGGGTACAGGGAGAGAGCTAAACTTAGAATGGCGCAGAGTAATTCACTTTTAGTATTTTGATAGTATGAACATTTTAGGTGCTAAAATCAGCACATAATCTCCTTGCATTTGGGAGCATTCACCTCCTAGTGGAAAATACTTTCACATGATCAAGTGCAGGGTGGGGGAAAGTGTATTGTGCCAAGCCTTATGTTTACTCCCTATGAATGCATGGAACGTGAACGTTTCCAAATTATAGCACAGCTGGCAGTGTAAAAATTGGAACTCAAAGCTACTATATTTGAAGAATGTATATATGACTTATTTTTCCATGTTGAAATCTAGACATGGGTGTTGTGTCACTTTCTATTTGTTTATTCATATTTAATTAGTGTTTTTTTTTCCCTGTAGATTCTGAAAATATTGCAAAAAAAAAGCTTTCTCTAACAAAAAGATTATTTTTTTTTTTTTCCTTTCTTGAAGCTGAAATTTTCAAGGTTACTGAATAAATAAATGAATGTGGAGATGGACAACTGCAACTGCTAGCTTATATTAGCATTCATCTGCTGCATTCTAATTAATTGTATTAATATGTGTCTGTCTGAATCGAAGAGCTGTGCATGGACCATTTCAAATTTGAAATCAGTCCGGTAGCTTGAGGAAAATTAGCTCAAATGTAATAAAACAGTAAACCACTCTGCCAAGACAGATACTGTGATATTGCTTACAGGTAGGACTAAATGGCAAAGATAAATATTGAGAATATATATGAATATATATATATATATATTTTTTTTTTAATTTTGTAACATCAAATGAGTATATTAAAAGAACACAAAATCATGAAAACAAACCTGTATATTTATATTCAGGGACCCCAGCTGTTTGCAATAAAAATTAAGAATAAAATTAAGTTTTACTTGCCTTTTTCTAGCCTCGACACTGCCTACCCCTCTGCTTCCCCATAGGAAAGCATTAAATCAGTCAGTGCTGTGGAAGTGCCTCTAGATCAGGGGTTCCCAATTTATTTTTTCCTGTGGAACCCTTTCACATAGTGTATCAACATCGTGGAATTCCCCCCTGCTCCCCCGCACGGAATTAAAAAATGTTTTCAATGTGCCGGTGTGTGTATCTGTGCTTGTATGTGCCAGTTGTATATCTGACACACACCTTGACACACAGTGTGTATCTGTGTATGAATCTGACACACACACTGGCAGATAGTGGCACACAGATACACACACCTTGACACACTGTGTGTGTGTGTGTGTATATGTATCCATGTGTCAAGGTGTGTATCCGTGTGTATCTGTGTTTGTATGTGTCTGTGTATCAAGGTGAGTGTATCTGTGTTTGTATGTGCCAATGTGTGTGAATCTGACACACAGATACACCCACTGACACAGATATACACACACCTTGACACACAGTGTGTATCTGTGTGTATGTATGTATCTGTGTGTCAAGGTGTGTGTATCTATGTTTCAAAGTGTGTGTATCTGTGCTTGTATGTGTCTGTGTGTATGACACACTGGCATATAGTGGCACACAGATACACACACCTTGACACACAGTGTGTATTTGTGTGTCAAGGTGTGTATCTGTGTTTTTTATGCCCCAGTGTGTGTATCTCTGTGTCAGTGTGTATCTGTGTGTGTATATGTATCTGACACACAGATAAACACACACCTTGACACACAGATACACTCTCAGATACACACTGACACACACATCTTGACTCACAAATACATACACACTCAGATACACATAGTGACATACACACACTTGCACGCACAGATACACACTGACACACACAGGCACTTACAAACACACTCATACATACTGGCACATACACATACAATCACACACTGACACACTCAGACACACATACCCTCTCATTGACAAGAACAGATACATTCTCACTGACAAACACATACACGCACACATTCACTCTCACTGACAAGCACACAAACACATACAAACTCCCTAACAGACACACATACAATTTTTTTTTTTTTTTAAACATTTTACTCCACCCAGCCCCCCTACCATTAGGAGTGCTGGCATGGAGTCCCTGTGGTCCAGTTTGGCTGCTGGCGAGCTGGTCCCTGTGGGACTGCTGAGTAGCTGGCGTGCGGGCGGCAAGGGAGCAGTGATCTCCCTGCTCAGCTCGCTCGCGCCGCTTAGTGATGCCGGAGTGACGTCATATTCCGGCTCCAGCATCACTGCTGTGCGCGCAAGGGAGCTGAGCAGGGAGATCACTGCTCCCTCGCCGCCCGCAACCATTTTATTTTAAAACTTTTTGGTGGAACCCCAATTAGTGTTCCGTGGAACACCAATTGGGAAACGCTGCTCTAAAGGCTGCCAGAATGGCAGTGACTAAAGGTGGATTTAACACTTCAAAAACAAAACATCACCATTTTACATAGCATGGTTAAATGGCCCACTGCACCCAGAGTACTTAATTGAGATGACATAGGCTGGGTGACTTTAGTGGTCCTTTTAATTGTAGCAATTGTTTTCATATAGACACTTCATGCACGATAGAACAGCATTGAGGTCTATGGAGGATCCCATGTGACCGCTAGTGCTGGCTGAGGGAAGTGACAAAAATAGCTCTCTGCCTTTTGTCAAGCAGAGGAAAAATACATAAGTCAAAATAGTTCCTATTTTTGGAGAAATAGATTGAAAAACAGATTAGGATGAAGAGAAGAGGAACCAATTGAAGTTAGATAAGTATGTGTGACAGAGCCCAAATCAGAGAGCTTCCTTATAGAGTAGGTGACTGGCACCCAGTGGACTCCAGGTAAGTTGTCAAATCGTTGAAATTTTGACTACTGACATTTGGGGCATGGAGGGGGCATGATCTCCTGGCACCATAACTATTGATATGGCGCTTGGAGTGTTCATTTAAGAGTGTACACTTAACATCTTTAATACCTGTCAGAAAATCAGAAATAAATACATATGTTTAAAAATATAAATCAATTAAAATAAGTGAGATACAAAATGACCAGCTAATAATACATCCTGTGATAAGCTGTCAGTGATTAAAGTAATAGCACAAATGTTACTTATTTACTAAGGAATGCATAGATCCCATTAGAACAACTTGTAGCAAGGCTTGCATTTTAAACAAAGAAAACACCTGGAAGTTTTTCTTTTGGCTCATTCATATCCTGTTTGGCTGCGACATGAGACACCACGCTGCCAGATAAAGACAATGTCCTTCCTGTGGGCCTTTATTGATGATGCCAGGCAAATGCTCCAGCATCTAATTAAACTGGAAATGTTATGTAAATCTGCGTGAGTGGTGTCCTTATTGAGCAGAATTCCAGCTTCCAAGAATTAGCATGTATTAATTGTAAGATGTCCAAACAGGAAGACTGTGGCACCAGGAATGCCAGTCAAAATGCTTGATTGATTTGCAGTGCAGTATTTCAGTGTTAAATGATCTTATTTATAGTAGTCCCTTTTTGCTATCAAATAATATCTCCCAATTTCTCCCAAAATTTTGTATTTCTTAGTTGTCTTTCCATGATTCAGAATAGCCCAAACAATTAACACTGCACAATGTATAGATTGATTTGTACAGGCGAAATGGCATGCCAGTTTTGCACGACAGGTGCACTGTAAGCAAAGAATTCTTAGCAGATCTGACTTTTCACTCTCTCTTCAACAGTTTTACTTTTATTAAAACAACATAGAAATGTTTAAGAAGCTTTCTCTATCTGCCATGGCAACAGAGGAATTCTGCCTGTAACAGTCCTCTCGTTGTGTCACTTAGTTGTTAATGAATTTCAATCAGGGCTGACAAATGTTTTGTAGGTTTTACGGTTTTTGCAGTTTGCTTAAAGGACTATCCATTTTTGTGATATATTTTTTTATTTATTATAATGTTATGATTACTCTTCTCCTATATTTAACAAATCTGTATTTGTAAAGTTTGAAAAAATAAAATCGAAATCCACACTGACACTTATTTGTGTAATTAAACAAACAAACAAAAAAAACGACCATTCAGTCTCTATAGACATTTCCCCCCTATGTTTTATTTTCATTCCAACAATGCATCGTGTTCAACCATTGTCTCACACAAATAATACTGGCTCACATTAATGTCCCCCCATTTATTAATAGTCTAATCTATGTCAGCACTGATATATATCGTAAAATAAAGAGCAGGTTGACTTGATAAATTTAGGCGAGAGCAAATCTGACGCTTGGATTTCTCCTAGTGTGTTAGGAATGTGAGACCCCTTTGCTCCCAAGTCTAAGCTTCCTCACAAGACTAGAATTTTAAGGTCCTTTTTAAAGCGTTACTATAACCCTTTTCTAAATTATTATGCCCTATTGGCAAATAAGCCTAATCAACAGATTAGAGTGAGGTATTTCTCACTTTGTTTCTGCTCCCCGTCTGTCATCATGCTGTGTCATCTGGGATACAGTCATAGAGAAGCATTTGATTGGACTGTTTCACCGACTCACTTTACCTATAAAATAAATGGGGGGTGGGGAGGGAAGGGGAGGCAGAAATGGGGGTGCACTGGACTTTATGTCCGCTGACGCTGGACGTCCTCACACACTGCATGAGGACATCTAGTGTCTGCTATTTCCTCGAAGGAAAACATTGATTCAATACTTTCCGATGGGGATGTCTAATGCACAAGCAGCACTTGCCGAGTATGCGCATTAATGCTTCCTCATTGAGTGATGTCGGATGAGACAAAGCCGTGACCAGATCAGGCAAGTTAATAAAGGTTTTTAAACCCTTTACCCACCGTTGCAGGGGAGGAGGAGGCATTATAGTATCTCTTTAATCTAAATGTAAATGGGATTATTATAAAAAGAGATGTCGCGAACTGCCCGCGAACGGCTCGCCGCGAACCATTTGCGGCGAGCTCCGGTCAGCTGACACATCCCGGCCAATCTCCAGCAGACCCTCCCTCCCAGACCCTCCCACCTCCTGTACAGCATCCATGTTGAAGCTGCCTTCCCGCGAACGGCTCGCCGCGAACCGTTCGTGGCGAGCTCCGGTCAGCTGACACATCCCGGCCAATCTCCAGCAGACCCTCCCTCCCAGACCCTCCCACTTCCTGGACAGCATCCATGTTGAAGGCAGGTTCAACATGGATGCTGTCCAGGAGGTGGGAGGGTCTGGGAGGGAGGGTCTGCTGGAGATTGGCCGGGATGTGTCAGCTGACTGGAGCTCGCCGCGAGCCGTTCGCGGGAAGTTCGCGAACGGTTTGCGACATCACTAATTATAAACATCCGTATTTACCTGTGATGTAAATATACGGTTTGTTCACAGCACACGAACACCATGGTGTTTGCGGTTGGGCAATTTTATTAGATTTTTCATCAATAAAGCTTTTTATTTTTCATATATATTTTTATTTATCTGGATTTATAATTTTTCCTTTGCATGTGTTACCTATCCCTGCTCCCTCCTTGGTAAACTACTGTCTCTCAATATATATAGTTTACATTTCGTTTTACCCCCTTCTGTTTGGGTTATGTGTACCAATATTATATCTGGCTTACCTTATTTCTTTGTTTTCTATTTCTATACCGCATTGTATATACAAAAATACCAAAGAAGACACATGCAGTGGGCGTAACTTCATAATATGTTTGAAGGCCAGCAGAAGCAAGACAGAATTGCCTGCTGAATCAAATAACCTACATTAATATCAGTCACGTATTTCTGCATGATGTCTCACACCAATTCTGTTCTTTCTTCCATGCTAATATTTTCCTAGAGATTTCATCCAATGTTCTCCCCATTTGAACTACATGCTTATGTTTTGTTTATTTTGTAAGAGACGTTAAAAGGACACTCCCTACTCCATAACCACTACAGGATATTAATGTTTTATGGTTTTCATCAAAACATTTTCAAGTAGATTTGTCTAAATACTCCAGTATTCACGGTCTCTCATCTTGTGCTCAAGCCATACATATACATATATTGGATGGATTATAAATGAACCAATTTATGCCATCTCTAGCTAAAGGATAGAATCTTTTAAAGTTTCCCCCATAACACCCTAGTGCACGCAATAACCACTGCAATAAGTTACAGTTGTTATGGTTCCTGTAGTGTCCCATTAAAAATCTTTAAATAAAGTTCAACTCTTTTCTGATTTGAGACGGCAAAGTATAAATATATGCATTTTTAAATACATTTGGCCTGGACAGATCAAAACAGATTTGAGATGCATAACTGATTTTCCCCCAAAAAGCTCCTCACAATGGCTTCGTTCAATGTGCTTATTTTTTCATGATTGCACTTCTGCCACTTGTTACGGGCAAATCTGCTTGGTGATCTGCTTGGGCAACAGGTGTAATTGATGAGCGCTTAATTGCTTAATACATCTTAATTCTGGGTATGTAAACAGCTGTGCTTCACAAGTGATCATCACAGTGTCAAAGGCAATGCCTCACTTTAAGAGAAAAATGTAATGAATTTCCGCTTTAAAGGGTTTCTCCAACCAAAAAACAATGTTTTCATAAACCACTATTTTTGGTTACAGTCAACTCTTGCTGTCTGCCCCTCCATAGATTTAAAACTTGGCTGCATTCCATCATCGATGACTAGTTTTCCCTGAAGAAAAATCCTCCTTGCTGTCAGTACCAGTCGCTGAAGGCGAACTGATGTCAGAGAGCTTGAGCTGAAGAAAGGACATGGGTAGGGGCGGTGCTGCCATTGGTCGCCTGTCTCTAGCGTGTTGTACATGCAGATGTCCAATATGCACAGAATTCACATTAAAGGAACACTATAGGGTCAGGAACATAAACATGTAATCCTGACCCTATAGTGTTTAACCCACCATTTAGGTGGCTTGCCCTCCCTTAGCCCCCTATAAAAGTTTAAAACTCTCCCCTTATTTCCAGCGCCACGCAGGTCCACCGGCTCTGCCCCCTTTGTGACATCATCAAAATGGCAGATTTTTAGCCAATCCAATGCTTTCCCACAGGGAAAGCATTGGAATGGCTAAAATCGGCACAGGGCCCTTGCCAAATGCTGTTTTGCCCAATCAGGACCTCCTCGTAGAGATGCATTGAATCAATGCATCTCTATGAGGAAAATTCAGCGTCTCCATGCAGAACATGGGGATGCTGAACGTCAGGGCAGCTTTTTCGTCGGTCCTGACCGAAGAAGCACCTCCAGTGGCCATCTAAGAAGTGGCCACACCGAGGTGTCCCTAGAGGCAATGTAAACACTGCCTTTTCTCTGAAAAGACAGTATTTGCATGAAAAAAGCCTGGAGGGAACTATTATACTCACCAGAACAACTAAATTAAGCTGTAGTTCTTCTGGTGACTATAGTGTCCCTTTAACAACACGCAACTCTTGTTCTAGGCTGGCTAATGATGCCCTAATGACGCTGTTGGAGGTGGGGATCTGTATGTGCAATGTTTCATAGAGAAATGTTGTACATACAGACTTAAGGCACCATGGAAACTTTAAAGCACTAAAGTGGTCACGGTGCCTGGGGTAACGTTTTATGGTTAAAATATCTAAATTAGGAAAATTCTCTGTCCGCTAGCTATGCCTCCAGTTTGGCTACTTTGGCCCAAAATTTTAAATTCACTTTGATTTCTCTCTCATGTGAATAAGCTTTGTTTGTCTCTCCATCCAGCCTTCTTACCTCAAGTCCTATTCTTTGTCTTCTAGTGTTACTTGGAGGTATAAATGCATCAACCAGGTTTGGATTATACTTTTACTATGAAGTAACTTTGGCTTATCGCCACCCCTTTTATAACCTTCTGTTGGATAAAATCTTTTTACTTTGTCTTCTTTCTATGCGCCATCATGGAGCAAGTATTCCACTGTGGAGCCACTGCGAACTCTCCTATAAAAGCCAGTACCTGAATTTTGGAGAGATTATAAGCTTCAATTGCCACTCTATCGTCACATTGTCACAACCATGCTTACAGGTGTGATTTATTCTCAATGCCAAAACTAAACACGTGAATTTCAGCTACACACCATAGCTGAAAGGAATTCTAAGACCTAATTAAATTTACTAATCCTATCTACACACCACTCAAATTGTGAACACTATTTTTCTTTTCTTTCTAGAACTCCCTCTAATCCAGCTCACTTCCATGTAGTCCCATCCACCAGATTTTCTCCTATTATATATTCATAGCAGCCACAGCAGTTAAAATGTTGTAAAGTTGTGATTAGAGTTTTGGAATAGATTTTTCTCAAGTTCTTCTCGGAACATTGTTGGCACACAAATCATTTTTTCAATGGGACATTGAAAAAATTGGCTTTATTTCTTGTATTGCACATTTCATATTTTTTTGTTGTTGTTTTGGTAGCACTTATGAATGGGCGGGCTAGTGAAGCTGTCCCTTTTGTAGATGTTAATTAGAAAGGTTTTACTCCACCTTTGATTACTCCTTTCTGCTGTCACCAGGTAAGAATGATGTGGGATATTCATGCAGGTGTGAAGTTTTAAGTGCTGCTGCTTGCAGTAGCCATAACTGCTTTGTTTTACAACACCTACCGGCATTTATTTAGTGATCGGGTTGGGCAGTTGAATTTGAAAAACTGATGACTTGTGGCAAATGCAGTCACTCTTTTCATGGCACATATAAGCCTTTGGAGAAGCACAAAAGCCCCAAAGACATTGGGCAACAATTTCAATACGCCTGTTCAACTCTCCATTTTCAGCTTTTTAAATTCTTTATTTTGTCGTGCACAAAGAATACAAAGAGGCAGGCAATGCTATTGCCAGCTTTTAGGTCAACATCAAGGGACTTTTGTTGGCATATCAAAACCTTGCACATTTTATGTTATAATGTAGATTTATCAAAAATTGGATCGACATGTCAGTTATAGGATAAGGCAGACTAAATACTGATTTAGATTAACGAATTGACTGTTTGTAAAAGTGGAGATTCACTAGCTTAATTAAGGCTTATCTTTCTTGTGTGGGTTAAAAAAAAACAAAAAGAAAAAGCATAACTAAGGTAAACAAGCTAGGTTACTGCTTTTAGAAAGTAAATTTTAACGTTGCACATTTTTTAATAAAGACATGAGTATAAGAACAGGCTAAGTCTGACTGCTTGTGATGTCCCCCCTGTGATCCTTGGGTAAGCTATGTTAGGGTTATAAATTCACTGGAGCATGTTTGCCCTATTGTGCCATCCGGGGTCGTGAGTGTAAGCTGTGCGTTGTATTACATGGAAACCAGCCGCTTGTAAAACAAAGCTTTGAAAAATTATAACAGTTAAACAGTTAAACATGTCCCAACTAGATAGGACTGAAAATGGTAATGTCCTCAGGATGTGGCTGCCACGTATGATCCCGTCTCAGCTCCTCGTGGGATGAACGGGGTAATCACCGCTGGGTTCCAGGTGCGTGGAGGTTTGGAGGCGGTAGTGGGGTCTTTACTGGCCAGACTGTCCTGCGGTAGACCCAGGGCTTGTAGTAGTGTTGTTGCCTCTTGTAAGTCCTGTAGAAGGTGCGTGGAGTCTCCGTGTGTCACCATTAGCGTGTGAGACATGCGCCAACGGTAGCGTATGTTCTTCTGCTGTAAAAGGGAAGTGAGAGGCCTGAGGGACCTCCGCCATGCCAGCGTGCTGCTAGAAAGGTCCTGGTAGAAGGCCAGTGTCATGCCTTCCATCTGATAAGTGGACGCTCCCTTGAGTGCTGTGAGGACTGCCGCTTTGTCTGTTCCGGACTTGAATTGGACCACTAGGTCCCGTGGGGCCGTCACTGGTGCCTTAGCCGGTTTAGGGATGCGGAATAGACCCTCCAGGTTCATAGCTTTGGCCTGCCACTGTGGGAGTAAAGCAGCCGTTAGCCTTCTCATTAGGTGCGGTAATTCTGCGTCCGGCACTTCCTCTGAGATCCCTCTAATTTTTAGATTATTTCGGCGTCTGGCATCTTCCTGTGCCGCGAGGCGGCGGTCATATACTAGGGTTTGTTGTTTTAGGTCTCTGACCTCTTGTTGTAGGGTATCCAAGCGCTGTGAGCTTGTGTGTGATGCTTCCTCCAGCACTCCGATGCGGCTTGTTAGGCCCTGCAGACCCCCTCTGATCGTGGCTATGTCTGCCTGGAGCGTGGCTTTCAGATCGTCCAGGAGTTCCTTCAGGACGGCCGTGGTGACCAGTTTTGACTTTGGGAGTGCCGGTAAGATTTCGTCCTCCCCGTCTGTGGAGAGTTCGTCAGAGAAATCTGAGCAGCCGCCAGCGAGGGCGGCCATGTTAGGCCCGTATGCGCCCTGTGCCTGCTTCCACATTTCCCCGATATTCCGTCCCATGGTCGGCTTGTCTGATTTGGGCTTTTTTGATTTGCGCCCCATAGTGTTTGGGCAGGCGGGTACCGACCTTCGGGTCGAATTAGTGGCGGTGCTGGTAGGAATAAAAAGGCTTTTTGTGGCATAAAGCTCGGAGCTTCGGAGACATGCGGCCAGTCGCTTCAACAGCTTAGCTCCGCCCGCGATTTTCAGCTTTTTAAAACCGTAGACTATGCATTATTTTATTTTTTATTTTTTTTGTCTATTGTCGCCATATGTTTTTGCTTAATTCACAGTAGAATAGACCAAAACATATATCACATTCTAAAAACACTTGTATTTAAACCTTACAAGCCTAGATCTAATTCTAATTGCATGCCTGTAACACTTTACACGATTTGATGTCTGTGTATCCTCTTCTATTACTGTCTGCTTTGCATATAGGAGTTTAGCTAAAAGTGCTGTCAGTGACTGGACTGTATGTGGACACTCCTACATAAGAGTGGGGAGATGTGGAAACAGATAGATGGTACAGCCAGGGGCGTACCTAGAGCATTTAGCACCCGGGGCGGATCCTGTACAATTTTTTAAAGGTTTTCTTTCTTTTTTATACAATTTGTAAACTTTGCAAAACCGCTGTCAGCCCCTCATACAAAACCCTTGTCCTGCCCCGCCCCTCCTACAAAACCTCTGTCCTGCCCCTTCTACAAATCCTGTACTGCCCCATCTACAAAACCCCCACAACCCTCTTCCACAAATCCCCTGCTTATCCCCCTTATAAAGACTCCTGTCTCAATACAAAACCCCGCCCCTTTTACAAAATCCCTGCAGCCCCACACACACATTTACAGGCAGACTGTCACACACTCGGTTGCAGGCAGACTGTCACACACTCGGTTGCAGGCAGACTGTCACACACTCGGTTGCAGGCAGACTGTCACACACTCACTTACAGACAGTGGGATGGAGGAAGACTGGATTCCCTGAAGTCCTTCTCTGAAGCCTGTGGAGAAGCAAAGATTCCATCTTGCTGCACCTCCTAACAGCAGTGGCTAAGGGCCATATTAAAGGACCACTATAGTGCCAGGAAAACATACTCTTTTTCCTGGCACTATAGTGCCCTGAGGGTGCCCCCACCCTCAGGGACCCCCTCCCGCCCGGCTCTGGAAAGGGGAAAAGGGGTTTAACTTACCTTTTTCCAGCGCTGGGCGGGGAGCTCTCCTCCTCCGATCCTCCTCCTCTCCTCCCGTCGGCTGAATGCGCACGCGCGGCAAGAGCTGCGCGCGCATTCAGCCGGTCACATAGGAAAGCATTCATAATGCTTTCCTATGGACGCTGGCGTGCTCTCACTGTGAAAATCACAGTGAGAAGCACGCAAGCGCTCTAGTGGCTGTCAATGAGACAGCCACTAGAGGATTAGGGGGAATGCTTAACCCATTCATAAACATCGCAGTTTCTCTGAAACTGCTATCTTTATGAAAAAATGGGTTAACCCTAGCTGGACCTGGCACCCAGACCACTTCATTAAGCTGAAGTGGTCTGGGTGCCCAGAGTGGTCCTTTAAGCCCTGCCCCCAGTGCCAGTTTGGCTCCGCCCCAATTTTGCTTAGATCCGCCCCACTTTTCCTCCGTGCGGCCAGTTTATCAGCTGTTTGCTTGTGTGAGCTGTACTGGCCGCACGGCACCCTAACTACCATGGGGTACTGTGCGGCCACAGCTCACACAGCCCCCTCCACCCAGGGCCAGTGCAAGGATTTTTGCCGCCCTAGGCAAAAGTAAAGTTTGCCGCCCCCCCACCTCCTCCTTATTTCTTTCTCCCCCCCACCTCCTCCTAATTTCTTTCTCCCTCCCACCTCCTCCTAATTTCTTTCTCCCCCCCCACCCCTCCTCCTAATTTCTTTCTCCCCCCCACCTCCTCCTCCTAATTTCTTTCTCCCCCCACCTCCCTCTTAATTTCTTTACTCCCCCCCTCCTCCTAATTTCTTTTCTCCCCTCCCCCACCTCCTCCTAATTTCTTTCTCCTTCCCCCTACCATTGTTGTGGCGTGGCCGAGCACTCTATGGTCTGCGGGTACAGGGAGCTTTTGTTTCCTGTACCCGGCCGGACTAGGAAGTGCCCCCTTTAGTACACCACTGGGTACAGCACTCTGCAACCCCCCACCCCCCAAACAAAGATTTTAGATTGGAAAAAGTGGGGAACTAGGCATCTTACAATTACTTCGGGCTGTAGTGTTTATGTTTTCGATGCTTGGCATAACCCTTTAAGGAAGATTGCTCTTTGGGAAGTCCTTAGTGTATGAACTTTTCACACGAACATAGAATTTACCACAACTTATGTTTTCCTTCTTCACATTGCAAAACCTCGTCCCTGGAATCTAGTTCTTTGGCAATCTGGATGCTAGCCACAATTTTTTTTCTATCTGAATACTCACCAGCATCAACTTTGAGAAGTCTTTTTATTTCGAATTTTAGGAAATCACTACATTTCTTGTGACCTCTGTACGAATTACGAAGGTATTAATGCACAGCCTCATGAATCTGCACCCTTTTGCTTTGTGTGTGAAATTTGCTGTTTAAGAATAGTTTATCAGTATTTATAGTGATATGATATCCTGCTTTCCTTCTGACTCAAGTAAATGTTATGTTTCTCCCTGTGTGAGATAATTAGGCATGCCATACCATACACTTGTACACGCTCGCTAATGCTTTTAGTGGAAGTAATGGTAGATCAGACATGCGCTACATCCTCCGCGCGCTCGCACACACACACACACACACACACACACACACACACGTTACATCCCCCGCGCACACAGACACGCGTTACATCCCCCGCGCACACAGACACGCGTTACATCCCCCGCGCGCGCAGACGCGCGCTACATCCCCACCCGCGTGCGCGGACGCGCGCTGCATCCCCACCCGCGTGCGCGGACGCGCGCTGCATCCCCACCCACGCGCGCGGACGCGCGCTGCATCCCCACCCGCGCGCGGACGCGCGCTGCATCCCCACCCACGCGCGCTGCATCCCCGCGGACGCGCGCTGCATCCCCACCCGCGCGCGCGGACGCGCGCTGCATCCCCACCCGCGCGCGCAGACGCGCGCTGCATCCCCGCGCGCGCGGACGCGCGCTGCATCCCCACCCGCGCGCGCTGCATCCCCACCCGCGCGCGCTGCATCCCCACCCGGGCGCGCAGACGCGCGCTGCATCCCCACCCGCGCGCGCAGACAGAGACACTACCAATGCAGAAACATATTATGTTCTTTGGGGGTGCAGCACTTGTAATTGTGAACACGACTTCTTATAACAGCCATGCCTAACCTAAAGATTTTAAACATATTGGCTAAAATTCTATAAAACGAGGCTATTTGCACAGGTTTAACAGTGTAATAATAGTAGATAATTCTGATATTTTTCTGGTGGATGTGTCCTGCTTTAATGGAAAGCGGTCTTGTCTGCCAGGATTGCAGAAAGGAAGATGGCGGCACTAATAATATCACAGTATTATAACCTCTTTCTTACTGCCATAGTTTGTGGGAAAATAATTTGTTGATTATTGTTTTAAACTGATCTATGTAACGTACATTTGAGTGACTATAGCACTGAAATGTGCCAGGCTACATTGCACATCAAATTGTTAAGTGGACTACATATCGTGTGTACTTTAATCAGCATTTCTTATCAAAATATGTGTAATACTTTTTATATATAATTTATAAGGGGAAACCTAGCTAGGTCGTTTGTACTGATTTTAATATAAAAATGACACTAAAGGGAGAGAAGCTGACTGTTGCGTTCTAATAGAGCTAACACTAGCCCTACAGCCTGACTGTACGGAGGCAGTACATGTAAAGCGGTATGTCACTGGATAAAAACAGGACTCTCTCAGTTTTTACACAGTAACACCGTTGGCATCTGTTATAGAAGAAATGTGATATATTTTTTTTGTTTATTATTGTTTACATGTTCATTGATTTAAAATTAGTTTCTGGTGCATTATTTGTAAATTCTTAGTGTGCTCTTTTGTTTAGGATAGCAAAGCGTTAAAAACTGAAGGAATCAAGGCAAGCTGAAAAAATAGTATGGAATGCAGAACACAGGAAAGGCCTTATGTGTTGTGCCTTTTATAATGACCTAGATTAGAACATGGAGGAGGCCAGCTGCATGTAATCTCTTGAAATAAAACATTCTCATGCATTCTCTGTCCTGCGCACAAGCAGGAAATTATAACAGGGAGTTCTCTATAAAGGTGAAAATGGACTAAAATATGCCCTAATCTAAATTTAAAGGACCACTATAGGCACTCAGACCACTTAAGCTTAATGAAGTGGTCTGGGTGCCAGGTCCATCTAGGTTTAACCCTTTTAAACCTAGATGGACCAGAAACTGCTATGTTTACCTATGGGTTAATCCAGCCTCTAGTGGCTGTCTCATTGACAGCCGCTAAAGGCGCTTCTTACTGTGATTTTCACAGTGAGAAGACGCCAGCGTCCATAGGAAAGCATTGAGAATGCTTTCCTATGGGCTGGCTGAATGCGCGTGCGGCTCTTGCCGCGCATTCGCATTCAGCCGATGACGACAAAAGGAGGAGAGTTCCCCGCGCCGAGGGAGCCCGGCGGGGGAAAACAGGTAAGATTTAACCCCTTCCACCCCCTAGAGCCCAGAGGGTGGAGGGGACCTAGAGACCCTATAGTTTTCTTGTTTTCCTGGCACTATAGGGGTCCTTTAAGTAACCACAGATTTAACAAAGAGCTGAACATTCAATTGTCTAATTTAAAAAAAATTAAAATAATTATTTATATATATATATATATATATATATATATATATATATATATATATATATATATATATATAATTTTTTTTTTTTTTTTATGATATGCCTTGGGCAGAGAGTTCAGATCTATTTGTCCAGGCATCTTTAGAGCAGTGTTGGACAAATGGTAGATCTCTTTGGAGCTGTAGACCTACAACAGTCTTGAGGCACTTCCTCCTTTCCATCACTACTTTAATGTGTTGCGATTGTATTTCATGGTATCAAAAAAAAATTGCTTGTTATTTCTGTCTGAAAGAATCCCTAAAGGTTATAAGTGACATCTTGGTGTATACATACTCAAATTTGGTCTGTTCCATTTATATATTGCCAACATATTCTGCAGCACTTCACAATATTATAAAGGGGAAAATGTAACAAAAAATTAGATAATTACAAAATTTTCAGGAACAATAGGTTGTTGAGGAACCTGCTTGAAAAAGCTTACATTTTACAGGTGAAATTCTGGGTTCTTTGCATATTTCACAAAGACCCCCTAAATTGACAGATTCAATGTAGGTTCAGTGTTCGCGGGGTGCAAAGGAGGGGAGTTTTAAATTTCTCATTCTGTTGCTCACTGTGCCTACCATCTTCACCATGCTGTCCACTTTGGCTCCTGGCGCTTTAGTTGCCAGGAACCATGTCAGTGCTGTCATCCTGTGCATGCGGGAGTGTGCAACACTGAGGTTCCCATAGATCCCCCTATCCTCCATAGACAGAACCTGAATCCCACAGCCATTTGTGATGGCTGCTTGGATTGTACAAAAATTGACGGTGGAGCTCTGGCCTTTGTCAACTTTGGTCAACCTCAGGCTTTACCATGAGACAAAGTAGTCTCTACTTTGTCTTATGGTATCTTTGGATTGTGCTGGAATTTCATTGAATAAATCTTTATGAAATACTGAAAAGTGAGAGATCCGCTTTAAGCAAAAATAGGTCTAAAAGAAATGTGATAAAAGGCTACAGAAGAACATACTGGGCAATAATGAAGCACTATTGCCTCTGCTATGCTTCTGGATGATTGGCACTGCCATGTTTCTGAGATGTGCACATTCCCTCTTTGCATATTTTCTTTCTTATTTTGTGACCCATTTGGAATTTGTATTGTGTGCCAAACAGTGCAAGAACAGTGTTGCATTGTAAAATAAAAAGGTAAAAAAGGCACAATAGCCGATGTAGTGGTTTATTATGTAAATATTTAATTATATTGAAATGTAAACTAGATTGCAAAATGCATGCTTAGAGTATAGCTAAATTAGATAATTATTCCAGATACGCTACATTTGCCATATTTTGCAATTCATTAGTTTGATGTTTAGTGAATAAACCCTTTAGTTTTTCCAATGTGCCATTGCCTCAGAACTGATCAAATCTTAATGTTCAGATTACACATACTAAACATGTAACTTTCATTTTTATGTTTCTAGTATAATTTTTTTTATCAATTTCCTTTTTTGGGGGGGGGAGGGGGTGGGGGGAGAGCAGGTGGGTGCTGGGACTCAGTGGAACAAGTTTGTAAATAATTTGGCCAGTTTATTGGGACTAAGAATTGAATTTATCAGGGTCAGTTGAATGACAAAATGTCCTCTTTGTCTTCAGTAATTGCTCCAGTCACATGCTGGACACAATCAGTGCAGCAGTCTTCATTCTCCAGTCCTTTTCCATCATCGTGAATTTATGTTGGTCTCTCCCTTGCCCTCCCCCATCTTGTCTAGAATCCTGTGTCTGCTGTACTGCAAATGCATGCCAGTCTGTAGATAAGCTTCTCTGTGACAGACTATATCAACACGAACAACCAGTGGGATCTATGCTTGATGTCTGATGGCTCGCTGTAATACTGAACAAGAAAAACAACCTTTTGTTCTCGTGGAATACTTTAGCCTTTTTAAAAAAGTCTTTTTTAGATTGCAAAACACTTTGGTTTGAAATGAATGTTCGTCATTTGTGCAAGATTCAGAGCTTTAATTAGCCTAGTGTTTCCTGACTGGAATCACTTGGAGCGTGCATGTCAGTAATAGCCGTGCAGCTAAATGTTCTTTAGAGTACAGTAAAGGCATGAAATTGATCCTCTTTGTTTGCTCGCAATGTAATGAAATATTTGGCACAGACTTGCCCGTTCCACGCCCTCAAAGTGCCTTCCACTAAATCTGCAAATGTCAGGAATGCATTAGGTGCCGAGCTCTGTGCCTGTTGGGTTGGCACTCCTTTAAATGAAAGAAAGGGATTATTTTACTTGTTTTTGAACATTTGCCTTCTAGCTTGCTTTCTAACTACGTTAAGAAGACTTTGATTGAAGCCCACATTTATCTCTAAATAGCCATATTAAAGGTTTGTGCCATGTGCGATCCATTTAAAATGGTCCAGTGTCCTCATATGATATGCTGTGGAGATTGTGCGCTCCCTTCCTTTTCCGGTTAGATCTGCTGTTTCTTGGCAATGCTGATTACACCGTGGCTGCATGCCCTTTTAAAACATTTTTTTTATAATGCTGCTCTCTGCAGTGCAAATTAAAAATTGTCTGTACAACTTGTTTTTAATCTTAAAGGTGTAGACCTACCTAAAAGCTGAGATATGGGTTATGTTCTGTGTAACATATATCCTGAGCTGTTTGTAAAGACGAAATTGTATTTATTTTTTAAATTTATTTTATAGTTTTCCTTTCCTTATGACCTTTGTATCGTAAGGATTCTGCTCCCCCTCCATTGCTTCTTGCCTTTATATTTATTAATTTCTCTTCCTTGAACGGAGTCTCAAAACCTGGGTGCATGCACCCAGACCACTTGATCCCAGTTTAGTGCCCTGGAAGCCTTCAGTGTTCCTTTAAAACCGCTGAAAAATTGTAAATGCTCAAAGCTTCAAAGTCCTTGCATTTGCTGCAAGATATTTTTTTGTCCTCTCTTTAGAAGGGTATCATTCATGACTATCAGAAGCGATCAACATGTGGTCTGAGTAACCTGCTTTTGCACATTGTACTCTGACACATGCAACAGAACATACTACTACGATTTACCTTTAACACATGGCCAATCATAGGTATGTGTGTGCACATGAAAAGAATTGCATGAACACTATTGTATGGAGACACTGAATGCCAGTTTCCTGATAAAGCTTTGAATTTAAGGGTTTTGAAGTGTGAAGATTTGGCACCTCTTACATTCTCTCCCTCAGGATTATTGCCACGTTTGAGGTCTCTGCTGAAATCTGTGGTTCTCTGTGTGATTTGTTGAGATTGCTTAAAATAGACCATAATATAGGTTTGTTCTTAATCCCTAGATAATCTGGAGATTACAGGGCAGTCCTTGTTTGGGACCAGCAAGTAACACATTTTACATTAATGTGAAATTGGAACAGATTAACAGTGGACACTATGCATGTTTAATACTTCCAGTTGTTCATCCTAATGTTGAATAGAATACTAAATTTATATTTTACTCAAGCTTTGTGACTGTCAATATGCTTAACACATGGTCTTGATTATTTCTTTGCGAAGCCTGAGAGTATTGATAAAGTGCTCTGTGTTGTGTACATCACATGCGTTCTCACAAGGAGTGCCCTACAGCAGTGTTTCACCTCAAGCAAGTCATCAAATAAGGAGCTGTGATCTCCTACAGTTTATGGCTTCTATTCCCTCTTGTTCAGACACAGCAATACTAATTTGGCAGTGCGGAGGCAGAGAAGGCCATAGTAGGGGATTTTCAGGCACTCTGCCAGCCAGGCTATTTGAGTCCTGTAAATAATAACCTAGCCTTTGGAATTTTACTAATGAAAGTAAGCACATGCCCAGTGAGAGCTGGAACTAACATATTGGGAACTTTCAGCAGTACTGGGCTGTAATGTTAATGTAATCTCTGCGCTGGAAATAGGTACTTAGGGGGGGAAAAAAGGGGCTCAAGCTTGTAATCACTGGATCGGGGCCACGGAGGCAGAGGCACACTATAGCATTTTGTATTCCTTACGCTATAGTGTTCCTTTAAGTTTTGTCAATGTTGCACCACCACTGTATTATCATGCATTGGAAAACAATTTGGAATCTATGGAAGAATTAGAGAGGTGTGTGTATATAACACTTGAAGTAATACAATGAAAAATGTTTTGCTTTTTACCGTGGTAATTTGAGCTCTCTTCCTTTTGTGTGCCTATATACTTTTTTGTTAACTCAGAAAAAAATTGTTTTGTCAGACTGATTGAAACTTAAAATTTAAGGTTGTATGCTACTGGCTTTAAAGGTTACTCACCACTGCAAGCCATAACCTACTCGCCACTGGTGAATTTCTACTCACCAAGGCAAATATTTTCACTTGCCAATGGCTATTAGTGAATGGAAATTTAGAACCCTGAGATTACATATGTCTAAAACACACTCATTTTTCCACAGAAAAATATTTAACATATGCTTATTAATTTTGCTTTTTAAATACTTCCTTTACTTTTTACATGTTAAGGCACTAGATAATATGCAAGGACTTTCCAGCTGTTTTGAGTTTCACATTAATGTTCATGAAATGTTGTGACATCTCACAGAACATTTTGGCGTTTTTAATAAGTACATATTTACTTTAGCATTTTCCACAGCTTAGGAGCTTCATAGTAAATTTACCATATTTAGCCATGAGCCTTGAAACTTAAAAGCGGTGTGTGGTTTGTTTGTTTTTTTCTTAGTTTTTTGACTCTTGGAAGGGCTTTAAAGAAGGAAATCATTTGACTTTTAGAATCACTAACTTATTATAATACTGTTACACTAGGTTGAACCCACACATAGCAGTCCTTTGTTAATAACATTATATTTGCCTATATTGACTCATACATGTTATGGTTAAATGTGTCCTTTTTATATTATAGTGCCTCATCGTTTAGTTGTATTTAGCCATGTCACAATAATAATTGTAATTTACTTTAAGTCAAAATACTGATTATATTTCTAGGTTCCATTAGCACAGTTTTCAACACAAATACTTTTGTACCTTCTACCACCTCCAGAAGTGCATACTTGTTTTGAAAACATATCAGTTCTAGGCTAGCGGACCTGAAAGCTATGCAATTTAAAGAGTGTGCTTTTTAAAAAAAATTATAACAGAACCTGTGTTTAACGGAACACTCCTGGTACCATAACCAATGGATTGACAAATTTGTTTGGAATCTAGGAGCCAGCCAAAAAAGTTAGGTGCCAGCTTTTTTTTTTTTTTTTTTTTTTAACTAGCAATGTTTCATTTACAACGAGAAATATGCAATTCTTAAAGGAACACTATAGTCACCAGATCCACTACAGATTCATGTAGTTGTTCTGGTGCCTATAACCAGCCCTTTCAATGTAAGCCCTGCATTTTCAGAGAAAGGCAGTGTTTACATTGCTGCCTAGTAAAACCTCTAGTGACAGTCATTCAGGCGGCCACTAGAGAGTCCTGTGTCAGTGCTGCACAACGTGAAGTACCTGTGTTTAGTGTCGCCATGCTCAGCACGGAGGTGCTGAATGTTACCCAAAGACATCATGCGCAATATCCTCCCAATGCTTTTCTATGGAAAAGAGACATTAATCATTAATCAAGCAGGAAGATCACTGCTCCCTTGCGTGTTGCCTCAACCGACTACCTTGATGCTCCTCACGGGGGGCGGGCAGCTAGCTACAATGTTCCCTGAGCTGACCGCCTTCATGCTCCCCAGGGCGGGTGCGGGTGGGTGCCTGGGTTTCTGGCGACTGGATGCCTGGGTTTCGGGCGACACTGGATGACCTCATGCATCGCATGAGGATGTCGTGCGACGAGTCACCTAACGACCCGCAAGTCCCTCTACTGGCTGTCTGGTAGACAACCACTAGAGGTGGAGTTAAGCCTGCAATAATTACCTTTCCAGTGTTAAGGGACCTGGGACAGTGCACCCAGGCCACTTCAATGAGCTGAAGTGGTCTGGGTGCCTAAGTGTCCCTTTAATAATAAACTTTCCAAGCACACTCAGTTTCATGCTATGTTTGTGTTAGGTCTCTGTTTTATGTCTCCAATTTTAATGAAAATAAAAAATTATTGTAATTAAGTTGTTAAAAATAGCTTTTAAAAAATAAACATTTCCCATTCTTATTTCAGTCCTTAGAAGAATTGTGACTAGACATTACAACTTCACAGTAAATCTCTTGTGGGAATGTAATGTTAATATAGGTAGACATTGCTCCTATTGTCATTTATGATTAAATATACATTGATATTTGCCCCAACAACCTATATCTGTGAAATTATTTGTATTCAATGGAATACTATTTAGAGATTTTTTTTTATATTCTTTTAATAGCAGTATGCCTAAAAGGGACAGTAAGTATACGTATAAAAAAAACTTATTTTAAAGGGACTCTGTCTTGACAAACATAAGTCTCTTTTTGTAGCACCACCTTGTGCTATTCAAACAACCAGCAGAGATGTAGTTGAAAGGAAAAAATTCTTGCTTACTGTAATTTTTTTTGACCGCTTCAGAAATTGTTAGCTCCTTCCTTAGCTAAGACAGGAATTTACATAATTAAGACAAGGTATACAAGTCTTCCTTCTAAATATACTAATGGTAAACATAATTGTGCCAGAAAATTAGTTTTGAAAGAAAACTTAGAGTAAATCTGAAGTACATTTTACTGAATAACCATGTCTGCATCATTAGTGGTCATTATACAACTTATATCCTAAGATTGAATAGCTTGTGCCCTATAGTAAAACATAGCCCAGATACAGATTTTTCTCCTTTTTCTTTGTGTTTGGTCCCTACCTCTCCTGACAGACTCTTTGAAAGATTCTGTGTTTTGGCTACATGCTCAGGTGAATGTACATTAAAGGGTTACCACCCGACCTTAAAACATGAGAGGTGTTGTCATAGGTCAGGAAAAAAGGCTGGGGGAACCTGGGTGGCATGGAGGGTCATTGGGCCACCATTGGTTGTCGGAAATCAGCATGTGTGCCTACTGATGCCAAATTTACAACAGGAACATGACCTTAGATCCAGACCTGAATCTGCTAATGTGTCCTTCCCCATCACACCAGGGACCCCCAGGAGCTACCACAGCAACCTGGTAGCTTATGGCTACTTGCCCAGCAGCCTGAGCTTCTTCAGTGATATCGCCCAAACCATCAACCAAATACTAATGATTAATGTCTCTTCCAATCTTAATAATAATAATAATAATAATAATAACAATAACAACAGAGTATTTAAAGGGACACACCAGGCACCCAGACAACTTCTGCCCATTGGAGTGGTCTGGGTGCCAACTCCCACCACTCTTAACCCTGAAAGTGTAATTATTGCAGTTTTTTAAACTGCAATAATTATCTTGCAGGATTAAGTCCTCCTCTAGTGGCTGTCTGTCAGACAGCCACAAGAGTGACCTCTGTGTTCTTAGAACACGAAAAGTGTTTTAAACGAAGCTGGACGTCCTCACTCTATGCATGACGACCTCCAGCATCGCCGGAATCCCCTTAGGAAAGCATTGAAAAATGCTATCCAGCGTCGCCGGAATCCCCATAGGAAAGCATAGCAAGTGCATTAGGTCTCCTCTGCCGGCTGAAGTCGGCAGGGCAGGAGCGTGGGCGGAACCTGACCCAGCGCCTAGGGACATTGGTGCTGGATTGAGGTAAGTCGCTGAAGGGGTTTTAACCCCTTAAGCAACATGGGATGGGGGGTGGGAGGGAGAGGGTTCTGCAGTGCCAGGAAAACGGATATGTTTTCCTGGCACTGGAGAGTTCCTTTAACAAGGAAAGGTACATTCAGATTACTCTGGTTTTCAAGTACGTCCTGGGGATATTACCTTAGCCCAACATCCTGGGGTTGTTACTATTATCCAATTTAATGGTATCCAAACACTAGACAGCACTGAGTACAGGGATAATATAATGCTTATATTACACACACACTACAAGGTGCTATATAAAGGTATGACAAAGCATATAAAACCGTGTGAGGGCCTAGTGGAAAGCTGTAGTGACACATTGGGAACCAATCGGAGTGCTTTGCACATACACACCCCTACTTTATATGAACAAGAATAGTCACAGTGCACGTGGTGTGTGTGTGTGTGTGTGTGTATATATGTATATATGTGTGTATATATATATATATATATATATATTAGTAAATACACACACCAGTCAAGCCATAAGAATTAATTTACCCACAGAAATCTCACTTTAACCGTGCTCTCACTACTGCAAGGGATTCTGGGTAGGCATATGCAAAATTTAATTTTGTTGAGCTCATTTGCATACATATTCCTACCCAGAATCCCTTGCAGTAGTGAGAGCACTGTTGAAGTGAGATTTCTGTGGGAAAAGCAAGTCTTATGGCTTGACTGGTGTGTGTATTTGTGTTTAGCAATGTATTACACACACACACACACACACACACACTCTAAAAAGGAAGAAATGTAACGGCATTCCCTAATACTCACTGATAGGGAGAAGTCTATCTATCAAGCTGTGACTGTGGGAAAAGTGTATGAATTGTTGAATGGCACCCAGACTCTGGGTACCTTATCCATCTAGCTCTATAAAGTGACACCAAATTAACTCCCAAAATCTTTCTACACCACCCAGAATCACTCTGCTGTCACCATTTGGGCATACCAGCACATCTTGCCAAAGGTACTTAAGTGATGTTTGTTATACTTAACGGAACTCTATAGGGTCAGGAACTCAAACGTATTCTTGACCCTATAGTGTTAAAACCACCAATTAGGTGACCTGCCCCCGTTCCCCTTAAAAGATAATCAAACTTTTTTCCAGGGCTGCGTGGGTCTGCTGTTGCTGACCCCGCCTCTAAGCCACCTCCTAGCTGAAATCAAAACACATGATTTCAGACAATTCAATACTTTCCCTATGGGAAAGCATTGGATTGGCTGAAATCATCAAGGAGATGGGATGGGGCGGGGCCAAACACTAGCTTGGCCAATCATCAACTCCTCGTAGAGATGCATTGAATCATAGGAAAGCAATTGTTGAGATCATCAATTCTAATACTCAGCTGTGGAGCGGACCAAACACTGTGATTGCCAATCACCATCTCTTCATAGAAAAAGTTCAGAGTCTCCATATGAGGACTGGCCCCTGGAAATCTCCCTAGGGGGCAATTTAAACACTTTGCATGAAAATGTCTGCAAGGAAGGATTATACTCACCAGAACAACTACGTTAAGCTGTAGTTGTTCTGGTGACGATTAAAGGTTACTCTGTTTATATGCTCTGTTAAGCACAATTCAATAGATCCATCTCTAAATTAAGCAAAAATTATTTTACTTACCTGGAATCTCGTCCTGGGTGAAGCTCCCAGTGCTGGCTTTCACACGTCTTCTGATGTCAGCAAGTGCCTTGCGCAGGCCAATCAAATGCTTCTCGTATAGTAATATTTTATGGGGCCACTTCACTGGTTTAAGGTCTATGTGCACACCCTTAGCAAGCGAGGGAAGGAAAGTGGTGGACAGGGAAGAAGTGAGGGCGTGATGAAAATGAAGGAAAACGAATAGAGAGCCAGATGGATAAAATTAAAGCAAGAAGGGAGGGAGAATCTCATTATGCCTGTCGCCAGCATGCACTACACGCTGATGACAGATGTCATTTTTGCACAATATTAACATTGGGTTAAGTCACAAGTGCCAGGAGCTAGTCCCAGCACAAAATTGAAAATATCTTCTTATGTGCAGTGTTTCTGCTTGCTCATACAGACTTCTACCACCTAGAAAAAGCAAAAGTGCTCATGGTGTTTGGAGTAATCCTTTAAAGGCAAATGCTGCTAATATATCAATCGCTTACACAATTAACAATCTTGTGTAATGTGAAATTGTTTTGTGATGGTGTTTAAAGTTTTAATAAGGTTCGGGTATAAGACAGAGGCAAACTGTTTCTAGTAGTGTAGGGATTAGCCATCTGGGCCTGGACACTCTCCAGGTTTAATGTGTATCACCACGAATAAAAATTTGTTCCCAGTGAGAGGTGCTTCCAGCATTTCAGCTGTCTCCTGAGGAATATGTATCTGAATATACTCACCCAGATAATATATAATTTGAGTTGATGTGGACAGGGTGGTTGACGATTGGGGTAAGGAGTAGAGGATAGCGCTATATGTAAAGCGCTGCAGAATTTGATGGCGCTATTTAAGTATCATAATAATAATATGGATGCATAGCGATTTCTTTCATGTTCGGCAAGTGGCAAAGTAAATTTTTGAAAACGTGTAAGTTGGCAACCAGTGTATGTTTTGTAGAGTTGTCTTGTATTTGAGTTTTGTGAAATTTTAATAAAATTCCAATGCAACAAATGAGTATTAAAGTATTTCATTGAAAAATATATATCTTCATGGAATACTCTGAAATTGTATGAAAGCGCCTCTTTAACCTTTTAACAAATGGTAATTCACCTGTTCATGTTTCTAAAAACATAATATTTAAAAGTTTTTTTATTTTAAATGTGTTAAATTGTTTCATTATATTTCTCTGTTTCATTATATTTCTGACATAAAGTTGTCTCTGTCCAAACTAAATGTACTGCAATTAATTTTGCATACAGAATTGTTTTTCCTGCCGATGTCTAATTCCAGCATTGAAAATAAATTATCCTAGACTGTAAGTAGTTTATTGATCCACCATGCCAAGATTGACTTTGCAAACTGCTGGAACATTCTGTTTCTAGAACTTAAAACTGGTAAACCGATTGTGATTAATAAATATTATAGCTAAGAATTGATGTACTGTCTACCACCCTATTGAATGCCAAATGTACATTTCTGTTGCATTTTGAGTTTTTTCTGGGCATTAAAACAACCTTAGTTTAATGAAGCAGTTTTGCTGTATAGATTATGCACCTGCAGTCTCATGGCTCAATTCTCTTCCATTTAGGAAAAGTTAAATCACTTTGTTTATGCATCCATAGTCACACCCCCCTGCATGTGACTTACACCACCTTTCTAAACACTTCCTTTAAAGAGAAAGCTAATGCTTAAATTTCCTTTATTGCACATTCTGTTTAATTTAGAACTTCTTATCTTCTGCTTTAATAGCCTCCTAGATCCTGCTGGAGCTGCCTTTATATGATTAAATTCAATCACCAATCTCCTATTTACTATGCACCTTGAATTCACAGAAATTTTCAATTTATTTATTTTTGTAAATCTTTATGCCAATTATTTTAAGTTTCAAAGAGAAGAAAATGTGTAAAAAGATAGAGTAAGCTTGTGGCCTCTCAACATAAGAAATAGGTTGCAGTTCAATATGTATACTTGACACGAAACCTGACATGTATATATTTCCAGGACCAGCTGTTGCGTAAGACTGCTTAAGTACTTGTTAGATGTAATTACGTAGTTTTCCAGAGAGAAGGATAGTGTAAGTAAGAATAGGATGGGTTCACAGGCCGCTCATCAGGGAAGTTAATGTGCAGTTCTATGCATACATTTGCTTCAGCATATGCCATTGATCAGTTACCATTGTCTGTAGTCTTAAATTTTTTACCGTTGGTTATTAGCATTGTTGAATACGTGTAGGGCCTATGATAAGCTACTGGGCATTTGTATTAGGATTGCCTGAGTTCTCAGGGCTCTATAACCCGACCTGAGTTTCATCTGCCCAGTATCGAATGATCAATGTTTTCAGTGTGGGGAAAAAAAGGACCCCGGTAACGCTGCAGGAGCCCCGTAAGAACCCGGACCGCACCAAGAACTAAGAAGTTAGAGCGATAGAAAGGGCCAGGAGCAGAGTGGAGATAAAGAAGTAGAGAGAGTGAGCTTGTAGAGAAGAGCGGGTATGAGGTCAAACATGTCCCTCACCTCCCTCAGATCCAGGTGGGGCTTAGCTACCAGGTGTTCCCCGTGAGATAAGACTTGAGCTTATGTGACCAGTGTATAAGGGACAGTACCCAGGTCTTTTTGCCGCCCTTGTCAGGTCCAGAAGATATCCACCTACGTGCGTGTGTGGGAGAGGGTAAGTGAGGTGTAAGGAAGTAGACAGAGTAAAAAAGGGGTGGAGGAAACCCAAAGGAAACCCCAAAGCCTCCTTCCTTGAAAGGAGGGGGACTCGTGCTAATACGAGAATCACCAGGGGGGTTACTCCGGTAACCAGACCAAGATGCGACCGTCCCCAGAACTCCGCCGTAAGGATCTGTGCACAAGTATGGTTTGAGGACCGTAGCCCAGGCCCCGCCCAAGAGTGGTTCAAGAAGTGTGGTTCGTGTCAATTCCGCACAACCAGTATCCCATCATTCGGTGTCCCACAGTTTTGGTAATGCCACGGATTATGACCAAGCAGATATAATTAGTATATCAACATTGCAAAAGGTAAACAAACATAACTGGAAACCAGTTATCCCCAGTCCCCCCCCACCGTTCCTTGCACCCCACTTCTGAAGCCTCATTTACACTCACCCATGTTCATCCTCGCCCCATGGTCTGCAGCCTGCCTTTACAATAGCCGCCTTTATTATTTCAACCCATTTTACCCCATAATCAGTAACTGATGAATCCCGGATGAAGCTAGCAAGGCCACAATGGTGGGATGGCTAGAGAGTTTGTAAGCACGTTGTTGTTGCCGTGGACAGGGGTATCTGACCTCCACCAAATCCCCCCACACCAAACTAAGGTGACCATATCAACCATATTGTATCCCGCAGAAGCGTGATTACGGTCCCTAGGAGGTGCGAGTAGACACAGTTGTCAGAGGCCGGATCCCGTAGTTCTCCCTTGTGAAAGGCAAACAAGTATCTCCTGATATCCCCACCCAAATCCAGAGGATAAGAAAACCTGATGCAAACCTTCCAACTGCCCCCCCAAAAAGAAAAAAACCCAGAGAAGGCCCAGCTCCTGTGTCAGCAAGGTAGCATATATCCCAATGCTGGTGAGGGTTGGCGGCGGAGCTGAACATCATGTGGGTGACTAAGGATAAGAACTTCAACAATCCCCAGCAAGGATTGTCCCACGGGCCCCTACTCACTACTCCGGAGCCTCGGGAATCAATGCGTTGTCGGGGCACCTAGCCTGACAGGGATCTTCCGCCATGTCGGGACACCCGCTGTGGTCAGGGTCTCGCCCCCAAGGGCCCCAGAACCCAATTGGTGACTGTGGTAGGCCCAGCTCTTTGAGAAATTGAGGTGCCTCTTCGGGTCACTGGACAGAGGCCCAGCCATTTTGATGTCTTGCTAGCAGAACGAAGGGGAAACCCCATTTATACATTGTAATGCATTCTCTTAATGCTGAGGTCACTAGCCTCAGCGCTTGTCTGGCTTCCTGCGTGATTGGTGATAGGTCATTGTATAGCAAGACTTGGGCCCCCGCGGTAGGTCCATGTAGGTCTGTTACGGGCTTTCCACATAATGGCCTCTTTAACTCTGAAAGGAGTGGAGGCAGCAGATAAAGGATCTTGGGCCCTCTTCTAAAGTAAGTGGCCGCAAGGACATATGGGCCCTCTCATATTTGAAGCGTTGAGGGGCTTCGTCTTGCAAGATTAACTGAAAGAGGCCATTGAGAATCTCTTAAACATTGTCCCCCCCCCTTCGGCCTCCAGTATCCCACGGACCCGTATGTTGCATCTGGCCTCTTATTATCCAAGTACTCCATATTCCTTCTCAGGGTCAGAAGCATCTCTCCTTGTCGGACCAGAGCAGCGTCCGTCACCACTTGCCTCGTGGTCTGGACTTCATTCGAATGTTCTAATTATTGGATGTGGCCCGCTGTGACCTCCGTCCGGATACCTGCCATCTCCGCCCGCAAGGTATCTTGAATCGTCGTAGTAAGGGCTAGCAGGTCAGCTTTAGTAGCCATCGAGGTTGCCATATTCCGCAATTCCTGTCCAATCCGCTCCAGCGCGGAGGTTTCTGAGCCCTTGAGGGAGGCTGGGGATGTCGGCGCCTCCAGCTTCATCACTCGCACCGGGCTGAGACTGTAAAAAGCCGTCCATGGGGCCGGTATGCTGCCCCGCTTGTGAGCCCCTGGGGAGGGATCCATGCGTCAGTGACGACTCGTTAGCGGCGTTTTAGATGCTTATTTTGGGACCGGTGGAGCAGAGCTCTCATTTTATGCGTTCACTAAATTTTCAATTTAGTGAACAACTCTGATGGTGTTTTTTTTGTTTTTGTTTTTTTTAATAAAGTAGAAGTCATTTAGTGTTAACAAATGGAGATTTAGTATCCGATATTACTGTAGGTGAAAGTTTAGGATCTAGTGATCACCAGTCAGTGTGGTTTAATATAAGAAAAGTGACTGAGTCACACTACACAAAGACAAAAGTTTTAGATTTTAGAAAAACAGACTTTTCTAAAATTAGAATATGCATAAATGAGTCATTATAAGTCTGGACCTGTTTAAATAGTCATGGAGAAATTAGATTATTTAAAAGTTGCTCTACTGAAAGCAACAGAAAATTCCATTAGGCTTGTCAGGAAGCGCAGAAAAATTAAGAAAACACTATGGTACTCCGCAGAAGTGGCCAAAATAGTAAATAACAAAAAGTTAGCATTTAGTAATTCTAAAAAAAAAAAAAAGAGTGAGGAAGATAGACAGATCTATAAGATTAGGCAGAAGGAGACAAGCACGTTATAAGAGCCTCCAAAGCACACACAGAAGAGAGAATAGCACAGTCCGTAAAAAAAAAAAAGGGGGGGATACAACATTTTTTAGATGCATAAATGAGAAAAGGAAAGTAAAACAAGGATTAGTTAGATTAAAAACAAAAGAAGTATGTAGAAGAGGTTAAAGGTCTAGCTGACTGCCTCAATTAATATTTTTGTTCAGTATTTACAGATGAAAATGAAGGAGAGGGACTTCAGTTAAAAATAAGGACAAATGGGTCTTTTGTTACATGTGAGTTTACAGAGGAAGAGGTTCTATTTCAACTGTCAAAAGTAAAGACAAATAAGTCGATGGGGCCTGATGGAATACACCCAACGTTATTAAAAGAACTTAGTGGTGGACTAGCAAAACCATTTATGGATTTATTTAACCAATAATTAATAGGAGTAGTCCCAGAAGATTGGAAATTAGCAAATGTTGTTCCCACTCACAAGAAAGGTAGTAGAGAGGAGTCAGGCAAATATAGGCCAGTAAGCCTTACTTCAGTAGTGGGGAAAGTAATGGAAACCATGTTAAAGGACAGACTTGTTGAACCTCTAAAATCACATGGATTTCAAGATCAGAGACAACATGGGTTTACTTCAGGGAGATCATGCCAAACTAATCTTATTGGTTTTTTTTGATTGCGTAACTAAAACAGATCAGGGTGGTGCAGTAGACATTGCTTACCTAGATTTCATTAAGGCTTTTGACACTATTCCACATAGAAGGCTCATCAATAAACTGCATCAATAAATCTTTAAGTTTGGATTCCAATATTGTTGAATGGGTAAGGCAGTGGCTGAATGACAGGCAGCAGAGGGTTGTAGTCAACGAAGTATATTACAAGCAAGTTCTAGTTAGCAGTGGGGTACCTCAGGGATCTGTACTTGGACCAATTCTCTTAAAAATGTTATTAGTGCTTTTGCAGAAGGTCTTGATGGTAAGGTATGCCCTTTTGTTGATGATACTAAGATATGTAACAGGGTTGATGTTCCAGGAGGGATAAGCCAAATGACAAATGATTTAGGTAAATTAGAAAAATGGTCAGAGCTGTGGCAACTGACATTTAATGTGGATAAGTGCGAGATAATGTATCTTGGTCGTAGAAACCCAAGGGCAGAGTACAGAATATTTGATAGCCTACTAACCTCAACATCTGAGGAAAGAGATTTAGGAGTAATTATTTCAGATGACTTAAAGGTAAGAAGACAATGTAATCGAGCAGCAGGAAATGCTAGCAGAATGCTTGGCTGTATAGGGAGAGGCATTAGCAGTAGAAAGAGAGAAGTGCTCATGCCATTCTACAGAACACTGGTGAGACCTCACTTGGAGTATTATACACAGTACTGGAGACCGTATCTTCATAAGGAAGGTCTACTAAACTGGTTTATGGATTGCAGGATAAAACTTGAAAGGTTAAAGTATCTTAACATGTATAGCTTGGTGGAAAGATGAGACGGGGAATATGATAGAAACATTTAAATACATAAAGGGAATGAACACAGTAAAGGAGGAGACTATATTTAAAAGAAGAAAAACCACCGCAACAAAAGGACATAGTCTTAAATTAGAGGGGCAAAGGTTTAAAAATAATTCAGGAAGTATTACTTTCCAGAGAGGGTAGTGGACGCATGAAATAGCCTTCCAACTGTAGTGGTAGAGGTTAACACAGTGAAGGTGTTTAAGCATGCGTGGGATAGGCATAAGGCTATCCTAGATATAAGATAAGGCTAAGGCCAGGGACTATGAAAGTATTTAGAAAATTGGACAGACTAAATGGGCCAAATGGTTCTTATCTGCCGTCACATTCTGTGTTTCTATGTTTACTTATCTCCTCTACTCCACTCACCCTCAGTAAGTGCTTGAAACAAGTTCAAAGTGTGGTGGAGGAATGTATACAAAGCGCTTTGCTTTCCAACAGTTCATTCTGTCAAGGTGGGAAATTACATTTCTACTTAAAATTAAATTGTTAAAAAAAAAAGTTTTAATTCTCACAACTTTTGTCTAGCCAGCTGCTTTTTATTGAGCAATATTGAGGCTACATGGCACATGGTAGGCATTTCCTGCGATTCAATAGTCCAGTGCTTTTTGTAGAGAAGGTGTAGTCCTTTGTAAATCATAGGAAAACATTGCTTTTTCTCACTGCATTGTTGTACGTTGTCCAAGAAAAGGGTCTGGTCAGCATCTATGCAACATTACGCTACATTATACTGTTGTTGTTTTGGTCCTTAGTGTCAGTTATTCGGTACTGAATAAATTTCACATTACTTATTTCATAGTCGTTACATTCGTTGTCTTGGGCTTTCACACTTATTGATATGCTTGCTAAGTTGTGACTTTTAGTTACTTTATAATATACTGTAGGAAATTATAAATTATTTTCAATCCAATCACTTTTTTTTTTTTTAAATTGACTAAATATTTGTTTCTCATTTTTAGGTCAGAAGACATGCCTCCATCTTCATGGTGTTTTTCCGTACCTGTATGTGCCATATGATGGATACCGGCAGCAGAATCCAGAACGTTACCTTCGCCAAGTAGCATTTAGCATTGACAGAGCACTTAATGTGGCTTTAGGCAATCCATCATCCAATGTACAGCATGTTTTCAAGATCACACTGGTATCTGGAATGTAAGTATATATGTGGAATTTCTAGATATTTCCAATTCCCATTATAAAGAATAATTGAATTGCTCTCAATAGAAAATAAAGATATAAAAAATATATAGTTTCTTGAAACTTCTCTCTAGGAAATTATTGGTAATTTTAGTTGCACATCATATAACTCACAGCACTAGATTGGCACGGTTATCTATGATCATATAACAATGTTTTCATTTAAAAGCTTTACTTTTCATAAGGTACAAAGCAGACATTACAAAAATGGCTCTACTTGACTCATAAGCAAATATTAAGATAAATATGCTTGAGTCCTTGAAAGGAATTAAATTGCAATGCTGCTTTCCTTCTCATATTTGTATTATAATATATTGTATTTAAAAGGACTGTCGATGTCTGCATGCCTTTTTTGCTTGTTTCTTGCTCCCCAGTGACCTTGGGACATTTGGTTCTTCAGAGTATGTGAGGAGAATAACATATATTTTTATACCATTTTTTTTGCCTGAAGTGTCCCTTTAAGTGGAAATCTAGCCTAATCTACTTGACCTATTATATTAATGTAAAATAAGTGCTGTTTTGGTATCTATATTTGATTATCTATTATCTAGCAAGCAAGCGATGCATAATGCGTTACTAGTAACAACATGTTAGTTGGAAATATGCTGTTTTTATTTTACATCTATTTGTATTCCTCCTGCAGACCTTTCTATGGTTATCACGAAAAAGAAACCCAGTTTATGAAGATATATTTGTACAATCCAGCAATGGTGAAAAGGTAATTTGATCTTTTCAATCTCAAGTCTCTGTTGGTTACGTGGTGATCTATATTTATCCTCTTCTTCTTTAGTAGGGCATTCTAAGCAACGCATCCACTACAGCTTGCTCTAGTGACTTGTTGCTTAGAGTGTCCTGATTCCATCCCCAGCTTGAATGTCATACCTTTTAGGAGTGGTTTGACATAAACTGGGACTCTTCCTAGTGCCTGGACCATGTCTCGTCCACAATTGCATTCATCAAGCGCAATTGATACTTCCATATGATCTGTATCTGTGCCAGTTCTGTCCATGTTAAAAAGTATAGATTGGCTGAGAGGGGTGATCAATGCCATCCAAGTTAGATACAGATGACACTGTATATAAAACAAAGAAAAAGAAATGTAAATTCAGTACCATTACTCTGTCTAGTGGTTAACTTTGAACGTTGTGAAGAACACCAGTTTGTCACTCTGTCTATAAACATTTAGAAATTAAACCAGTGCACAATGCCTATAGACTCTAGGTTCGATGATAACTATATTGAGCTCTAGTGGATGGTTAGGTTGTTTAGAGTGTCTCTTTAAGGAAATTCTTCTAACTTTTATTGGATTCTCTTATTAACCATCCTCTTTCAATTGATTATTTATGTATGATCTGTTAACCTTAAAATAGCATATTAACCCTAAAATAACACTGTAGGGTTTTATTTTTTAAATATATATTACCAGAAGCATTACTAAATTTTAATTAATAGCCCTTTTATTCTAAATTAAGTGAATAAATCGTTTTACTTCCTGTTGCACATACCTGGTTCTGGGGTTGTTTTGGGACATGTACAACCGTGTTACAGTAAATCATTAATATTCCACTAGTCTCAGGAGACTAGGGCTGGCACGTAAATTTTTTTTGCATCAAATCGTGCTGGTGATCTGCGATTTTAGATGAAATAACAATGAGACGGCAGGTTTTGTATTACCCCTTGTGAGACTGCTGCATAGCAGATTTTGCAGGAATACAGATTGTAGATTATTCTGATAATCCATAACATACAGCAAAATTACATTGCTGCTGTTTGGAGAAATAATTCCAGACAGTGGTGAGGCAAACTTGTTGCTGTTTTATTGCTTTCTTTTCTCTTATAGCCGATTTAAGGGAGTAGAGATCTGTGCTTGTAATGCACAAACATGGTCTATATGGACTCCTATATAGGCACTTTGCCAGTTTTTATCTCCAGATACACTAAATAGCAGTGGTTTCCAACAAAGCCACACATTGAGAGAAAAATTCCAAAGCAATGTTTTTTTCATAACCATCAGCAACTTGTAAATGTTACATTTCCTTGAATCTTTTACTCGCAAGATACATACTTCTACCCAAATTGATTTGCATTTCATTAGTTGCTAGATGGCACTTATTAAAACAAAACACATTATCTGGACTGCACGGTTCCAGCCCTGAAGCTAATGTATTTGGCACGTTTTAACGTCGCCTGAGGCACACTGGTTTAAAGATCACTGATATAAGGGACCACTCTTCGTTCCCTTCCCAATAACAAAATGTTCCTTAGGTTGTATTTCTACTCATACATGTAGCGTTCGCACACATGCTGCACCCTTTTCAGTGGTATAAGAACTTCAAGCATATTTATTTTTGTGTCTTTGTAACACCATTGGAGTGCTTTGAGAGAACAAAATGTTTTCTTTTTCATGGTAAAACCTACATATTTCATCCATATATTGTTAAAGCAGCACTGTTATGCCTGTATATGTTTTGTACTACTAATTAGTTGTATAACTCTAGACAGCAACAAAAGGTAGATTTAACCCTAAAATGTAAAAATTGCAGTTTCCCAAAAAAATAAAACCTCAATAGGGTTGCCACCTTTTTTGGGGGAAAAATACAGGCCATTCTAATTTGCATAATTAATTATATATGCGTGACATCACAGGGCATGATGTACGTACAAGAATGAGAACATTTGTAAGGAGAAAATTCCCTAAATCACTAATAAACTACTTACAATGTTAGTACTTTGACTGTGTGTGTATAGCATTGTGAATGTGAGGCAATGTGTGTATGTACTGTCCGTATGAGTGTGTGTTTGTGTAGTAGTGTGTAAAGTAGTTTGTCGTTGTCTAAGTGTGTATAACAGTATAATCTTACTATTGTCTGTATACTTTGAGTGTGTATCTACAATGCCTGTGTATGTCATTGTGTGTATATATTCTATATATTGGTGTGTGTACATACCATTAATAACAGATTGATATTCTGGTTCTATTTATTTCGCAATTCTCCCATCTGACTGCTGAGAACATACACATGCTACTAAATACAAACACACACATACAGACTGCTGTATACCCACACACAAACTGCTAAATGCATGGGGGGCTGTGTTGGAGCAGTGTATGTGTAGTTGAAGGAGGGGGCAGATTAAAACAAATGTGGTTTGTTTGTTTTTAAATTAAAAAAATATATATTTTCTTTCTATCCTCCCTCCTTCTTACATAGAAACATAGAATGTGACGGCAGATAAGAACCATTCGGCCCATCTAGTCTGCCCAATTTTCTAAATACTTTCATTAGTCCCTGGCCTTATCTTATAGTTAGGATAGCCTTATGCCTATCCCACGCATGCTTAAACTCATTTACTGTGTTAACCTCTACCACTTCAGCTGGAAGGCTATTCCATGCATCCACTACCCTCTCAGTAAAGTAATACTTCCTGATGTTGTTTTTAAACCTTTGTCCCTCTAATTTAAGACTGTCCTCTTGTTGTGGTAGTTTTTCTTCTTTTAAATATACTTTCCTCCTTTACTGTGTTGATTCCCTTTATATATTTAAATGTTTCTATCATATCCCCCCTGTCTCGTCTTTCCTCCAAGCTATACATGTTAAGATCCTTTAACCTTTCCTGGTAAGTTTTATCCATGAACCAGTTTAGTAGCCCTTCTCTGAACCCTCTCTAAGGTATCAATATCCTTCTGAAGTCTCCAGTACTGTGTACAATACTCCAAGTGAGGTCTCACCAGTGTTCTGTATAATGGCATGAGCACTTCCCTCTTTCTACTGCTAATACCTCTCCCTATACAACCAAGCATTCTGCTAGCATTTCCTGCTGCTCTATTACATTGTCTGCCTACCTTTAAGTCATCAGAAATAATCACCCCTAAATCCCTTTCCTCATATGTTGAGGTTAGGACTCTATCAAATATTCTGTACTCTGCCCTTGGGTTTTTACGTCCAAGATGCATTATCTTGCACTTATCCACATTAAATGTCAGTTGCCACAATTCTGACCATTTTTCTAGTTTACCCAAATTCTTATCTTTGCCCTGATCTGAGAGAGAGAGAGACACACACACACACACACACACACCCTCTCTCTCTCCCTCTTCTCTCCCCCTTTCTCTCCCCTTTCTCTCCCCCCTTTCTCTCCCCTTTCTCTCCCCTCTTTCTCTCCCCTTCTCTCCCTCTTTTCTCTCCCCCTCTTTCTCCCCCCCTCTTTCTCTCCCCCTCTTTCTCTCCCCTCTCTCCCCCCCCTTCATATTCGGTTTTGTACCTCTAAGATAAAGTTGGTTACTATACCTTGAAGACTATGATGCACTATTTAGGATTTTTATAAGACTCCGTGTCATGTTTTAGAGTCTACTCTGTGCATGTAATTAATTGACATGTAATGCAATTTATTAATTAGTTTATTTGGGGTTGGGGTTATTTAAAGGGACACTATAGTCACATGAACAACTTTAGCTTAATGAAGCCGTTTTGGTGTATAGAACATGCCCCTGCAGCCTCACTGCTCAATCCTCTGCCATTTAGGCGTTAAAAACCTTTGTTTATGAACCCTTGTCACACCTCCCTGCATGTGACTTGCACAGCCTTCCATAAACACTTCCTGTAAAGAGAGCCCTATTTAGGCTTTCTTTATTGCAAGTTCTGTTTAATTAAGATTTTCTTATCCCCTGCTATGTTAATAGCTTGCTAGACCCTGCAATAGCCTCCTGTATGTGATTAAAGTTCAATGTAGAGATTGAGATACAATTATTTAAGGTAAATTACATCTGTTTGAAACTGAAACCAGTTTTCATGCTTTTTTCTGTCAATCATAGCCAGGGGAGGTGTGGCTAAGGCTGCATAAACAGAAACAAAGTGATTTAACTCCTAAATGACAGTGAATTGAGCAGTGAAATTGCAGGGGGATGGTCTATACACTAAAACTGCTTTATTTAGCTAAAGTAATTTAGGTGACTATAGTGTTCCTTTAAGCACTTTTGTCATGAGGTGGTGTACCCAGAAATAAACAGAGATTCTTGTTCCTGGAGTGTTGCCTGTGTTCTTCAACTTTGGTAATTTGACTGGTAGTTTCTGCGTTGTCCACCTTTTGTACGGAGCACCTCCATGGTAGAAGGCCAGAGCTTTCAAGCGGAACCTGTGTGCAGGGTTTGTTGTTTCTGTTGCACTCCATTCAGTGTCTCCACCCTTTGCGTCCTTTCATACTTCCTACTTCCGTTAACGAACTAGCGAGGGTCTCTGTCAGTTACAACAAGAGAGAAATACATGTGCCAGCTAACTTAGATTTTTGCCTCTTGTCAAGTAGTGTACATTATAAGAGTGTTACCAAGTAACCATCTATCTCTTGTTAATGCTTCTTTCCAAGCTCTCCACTGATGGGCTTCTAAATGAGCTTATTGTCACAATGCACATGACACGTGATTATAAACACCCTGAAGAAAAAAACACCACCACTTTGATTGCGGGTAAATAATTGCAGTGCTCAGAAGTGATTCTGAACAGGGAATAAAATGCAATTATTTTTTACGTAATTGCACTTCCCTAAAGTGTGTGGTTGCTTGTGAAGTAAAATTTCCTTTAGGCGTACCCAGAACTAGCTGCCATATCTTTTCTGTATTGCTCTAAATTAATGTGTGTATCTTTGACCTTGCCTGTTGTAGCAACTTATTGTAAGAGCTGGGGTGGAAGCCCCAGCTCCTGTCCGTTTCTAAGATATTTGTCCCCCTATTTATAGAAACTCTAATCTGATTTCTGCTCATCCCTGTTATAGGAAAATGCAGTGTAGGCATACTCACTGACTGGGATCAGGAGAATCTGGCTACATATTTAACTCCTTGATGTATGCATCGTAGAGTTCATGGAATAAAGGGATCATGAGGCTTCATACCTGGACACATTTCTTATTTCTCACCCTTTCTGAGAGCCTAGTATTCTTTTTATATGGCAATCTAACTTGAAAAGATAATTCCTTTATTGGAAAAGCAGTCACATTTGGAATATATCTGTCCCTTCACTTTTTTGACAGTTTTTATCATAAAAATGTATGCTTGTATTTTATAAATTTATATTAACTTTATAAAGTTTAGGCACATACCCAGAGGCGTAACTATAAATCAGTAGGCCCTGGTGCGAAAATATACCACACCCCCGCGTCTATTTCCCTACTCCCCCCAAGCCTCTAATCCCCCAGCATCTACCCCCCACGTCTAATCCCCCTACCCTCTGCCCCTTCACGCGTCTCATACCCCTCTCTTTGGCCCCCCATGCGCCTCTTCCCCTCCAGCCCTTCCATGCATCTCATTCCCCTAGCTCCTACATGTCTCATTACCTCCATCCCAGCCCCCCATATGTGTCATTCCCTCCTTCCCAGTAAGTAGTGCCTGTTTCTGTTTGTGTGTAAGGGATGCATTGTGTGTGTTTGTTTGTGTAAGGGATGCATATTGTGTGTTTTTCTGTGAAGGTATGCATTGTATGTGAGTGAGAGCATGTTTGCTGGGTAAGATAGGGGCTGCGGGGGCTAAAAAGGAGCATCTTTTTTTTTTTTAAATGTTTATTTTGTAATGTAATTTAAAAATATATTTTTTATATATCTCTCCCTCCCTGTGTCCTACCAACAACCAGGGAGGGTGCAGCAAATTTCCTGGTGGAAAACCAGGAAGGATCTCTAACAGCCATTTAAGGAGTGGCCAGTGAAGTTATCACTAGGCTGTAATGTAAACACTGCATTGTCTCTGAGAAGACAGTGTTTACAGCAAAAAGCCTGAAGGTAATGATTCTACTCATCAGAACAAATTCAATAAGCTGTAGTTGTTCTGGTGACTATAGTGTCCCTTTAATTTTCATCTGTAAAAACTTAACAAAAATATTCATTGAGGCAGTTAGCTAGGCTTTTATCCTCTTCTACATACCTACCTACCTTTTGTTTTTAATTTAATACTTTTTTCCTTTGCTTCACTCATGTATGTATCTAAAATCCAAGTCTAAGTTGACATTCTTGATGTGTGAACATTTTCTACTTAGTGTTTTTCTCTCATTATTCTTCCACAGTTAAAAATACTTAAATTCCTAGCATCCCTTTACACAGTATACAGATAATGTATTAAGTAAATGAATTCACAAACACTCTGATTGTAAAATTAGCAATATCAGATTTGCTTTACTAGTATAAAAAAACAAAACAAAATAACACTGGTGAGTGTAACATATGTAATAGAATGGAGCGTTGTGTAATATGTGCTATGTATAGCTTCAAAGTGTATAGCTTAATCTTATGTTAAATGTAAATATGCTCTCCTCTGTTCTGCCAGAGTTAGTGAACTTTTACAAGGTGGAGCAGTCATGAATAAGTGTTACCAGCCTCATGAAGCCCATGTCCCTTACCTTCTTCAACTATTCATCGACTACAATTTGTATGGAATGAACTTAATTAGTCTTGCTGCTGTGAAGTTCAGGAAGGCACGGAGAAAAGGTGAGATCCTTAATGCCAAATATGTTGTGACAATGTGTGGTGTGGTTGAAGAACTTTATATCAATAGTTTGGGGGCATGTTTCATCTGGCATCCTAGCTCTATAACAAGACTAAAATACAAACCACAGACTACTAAACTGGTTTTCCTTGAGGGACAAGTCAATGCAACAGCCCCAGCTCAGTCAGAGACACTCTGCAAGTTAGCGATCGGTACTTTGACACTTGGATGTCATTCAGACAGTGTGGCATGTTATATCCTAGTAGTCATACATGGTAACATAGGTTTAACAAATACTGTTGTCTCAGATTCTTGAATTTAGATTGCCCCCTCCCCCCCACACCGCCATTTTATTGTTCTTTATCCTGTATCCACATGTAGACATACCATTGAACTAGTGTACAAGCGTATTTGTCCTCTTAAGATAAAGAATGTAATATATGCCTGATCCGGTTAGGTTTTAATGTTTTGAAACACTATCAGAACGATGATATTGTCAGTAAAAATGCATATTTTTTTTTCGTTTTTCACACTCAAACTGTACTTTCACTGACGATATAATTGTTGATACGTTTCACTATTTTGAAACACTAATATTTGTGTTCGGCAAAGTCTCCCAAGTATAACAGTATCCTCAGTGTATAGGTTTTATGGTGTTTTCAAAAGTTACGTAGTCAAATATAAGGCTTGAATTTCCTTTTTTTTTTTTTTTTTTTAACCTTTAAATTTGCCTGATTTTTTATTTTGTCTTTGAGACCGTATGGTAGCCCAGGCATGAGAATTACCCCCATGATGGCATACCATTTGCAAAGTAGACAACCCAAGGTATTACAAATGGTGTTTAGTCACAAACACTGGCCAAAATTGGCGTTCATTTTTGTTTTTTGCATTTTTCACACACACAAAATTTTGAACGCTAACTTTGGCCATGTTTGTGACTAAGGGGCTACTAAAAAAGACTGGACATACCCCATTTGTGATACATTGAGTTGTCTTCTTTTGCAAATGGTATGCCATCATGGGGGTAATTTTCATTCCTAGGCTACCATTTGGTCTCAAAGGCAACATAACCAATCTGGCAAATTTCAATGTGTATAAACTGAAAAATTTAATGTGCTATATCTGACCCTGCAACTTTCCAAAACACCATAAAACCTGTACATTGGGGTGCTGTTTTACCCGTGAGACATCGCTAAATATAAATGTGTACTTTATTGCAGTAACAGCCAACAGTATTGTGACATTCACAGTTAAAATGCAATGCAGAACTAAAAAAGTATTTTCTTAATTTCTAATTTAAAAAAAAATATTTTATGCATATTAGATTTTCAGATATAAATATTTGATGTGACATGAAAGCCCTGTTTCTCTTGAACAAAATTATATATGATAAGTGTGGGTGCACATAATATGAAAGGGGTGAATTACGCCTGAACCGACATACAGCGCAAATTCAAGGTTTTGTTTTGATCACAACTTGTACAATTGGCTCAGTCCTTAAGGGTTTAATCAGAGATAGCAGCGACATTCCCTTTAAAATGAGTGCTGGAAGCACCAGTGATTTTTAATACCCTTGTTTCTTGCTAAACCCAAGTTTAATGTTTCAAAATAAGATGCAAATGGCACATTTTTATACTATGGCTATTCTTGTAAGAAATGGGAATTTAGGATATATTCCAGGGTAAGGTAGGTAGGTGGGAGTAGCATAAGACAGCAAGGGATGTTAATTTGGGGTTGTGCAATGGGCAACTTCATTTAAAGGACCACTAAAGACAACCAGACCACTTCATCTCAATGAGGTGGTCTGGGTGTTGTGGCCGTTTAGATTTAGCCTTTCAATCTAAAACATTACTATTTAGTTGATATGGCAATGTTTTTGATTGAAGGGTTTAAGCAAGGCTCTAGTGGCTGTCTTTATAACAGCCACTATCAGCGCTTGCTTTGCAATGACCAAGTTAAATTTAGTCATGTGATGTTTGACGTCTATGGGGACTTCAAACATCATCAGATACAGCTAACCGGAAATCACTGGATTCAGTGCTTCACTATCAAGAGGAGCACTGTATTAGATGCTCATCATTAAAGTGAATACTTCACAATGATGTTGCAGGATGGGAAGCGAGTGAAAACACAGAGTGAGTTGCAGTGCTGGAGAAAAGGTAAGTAAAACATTTTATACATCTTTACCTACTGTTCCCGTCTGCCATACATGTTTTGTAAATTAACGGTTTGTCTTCTTTCTGATATAGCATTTTGTTGGCACTGTATAAATAGTTGTGATTCTCTATTTGCCCCTCCTCGGGCCCGGGGTAGAGTGCTGAATCTAAATATGTACTAGTCAATATGCATTAGCAATACATGTTTACTATGTAGCTATTGCTATAGTGTTCTTTTAAGGTCTGATGATAATAGTTAAATGCATACTATAGTCACCAGAACATCTACAGCTTAATGTATTTGTTCTGGTGAGTATATGTCTGTGCATATTTTTAACAGAAAACACAATCTTTTCTGAGAAAAGGCAGTGTTTATATTACAGCCTAGGGACACCTCATGTGGCCACTCCTCTGACAACCATAAGAGTTGCTTCCCGGGACATTTAATATCTCCAGCCTCTGCCTGGAGACACTGAACTTTCCTCATAGAAATGCATTGATTCAGTGCATCTCTATGATGAGATGCTGATTTGCCAGGTCGGTGTTTGGCTCCGTCCTCGGCCCACCTGTTTGTTCGAGATCATCAGAATTTAAAATCTCAACCAATCCAAATCCTGAAATCTAGAGCATATGAATCTAGATGGATCCCTGTTCTGGACCAGAACTACAAAGCAAAGAGAAAATTAAAAACCACCACAACACCTGGAATTTTCAGTGACTGCTCCATTATTCCATCCACAAAGTAAACTCTGCAACGTTACAACCTGTGACTGTCTTTGTCATGGATATTTTTACTGCAATTACCAGATGTTTCAAAGAACTGTGATCAGCCTTGCAAATCCTCAGATCTCTCTCTCTCGTCTACTTTATCTCAGTCATCTTATCTACAATCTTCTTTATATTTAACATTCTCTATAAAGCCCTTTTTATTTCCACTATCTGTTTCAGACTATGTAACAAGAACCTATGCTTTATAGAAGTCTGTTAATGTTCCTGCAAAATATTTTCCATCATTGCTTCCTTTTCCTATGACTATAACATCCTGCAGATGTAATAATTCTTGCAAGAGTCCCTATGAAAAAAAAAAAACAGTGCCAACATTTTTCTTTTAATAACTTTCATTTTCTGACCCGTTTAATAGTGAGTCACAAACCGTATTGGACAGTGGTGATTGTTTTTTCGAGTCGTTGTCGTCTCCCCCCCACTTCCCCTGTTGAATGAAAGATTCTTACTGAGCATTGCATCTGTAACAGACTTGTCATGATCTTTTAATCAAAGGTCATATTGCAGCTGCTCCACCTCCAGGCAACTCCCCGTCAGTCCCCACATCTGGAATCTATTTGATGTTCACTGCGCATAACAGTACTGAGTCATGTTAAGCACGTTTCCATGGAGCGGTCTGTAGAATCCCTCAGACAGCCTGAAATGGCACTAAAACAATGTTCCTCTTTACATGCATCTATAGTTCAATGTGGATTTATTGTGTGACTTTTTTTTATACACAATACACATGATGCAGGTTTAGAAATCACTAGAAACGCTAATTATGGTAAATATAAATCCTTACGATATAAGTATAGTTTTTGTTTTTCTTTTAATACATTGATCTTAAAGCAGAGAGAACCCCACCTGCACCTCTAATTTTAATCCTTATTCACAAGTGTGGTGTCGTTCAGGAACTTTGTCTTACAATCCTGAGCCACCACAAAAAAGCATGTCACGTGCAGAAGACTATTTACAGACAATTCTCCCTTCACTGTGCTTGCACTGTATGTAGGTTGGTCATGCTTCGTGTTGTCAGTAAGTCACATTTACAATCACTGCTAACAATTCATTCTTATTTTTATTCTGTACAGCAGATCCAGGTTACCTCCCTGGAAAAAAGTATCAGTCAGTCTACCTTCTCTTATAAAGATGAATGAGGGGGATGGAGTATGAGAATACCCATACCCATCTCTAGTTCTACTGTATTCCATGCTCTCATGCATTACAGATTCTTGATTAGTTTTGTGTCAAATTAATGGAAGCCTTCAGCAGGTTGTTTCTGTAATATATTTACAGTACTAACCTCACCTTGGAGGCTAAAGGGACCAGAAAATATGTAAAGAGGCAAGGGGATTAAGTCTGTAGGTTGGATTAAAAAAAACCAACAACTTTATTTTAATAGCTCACTTGAATGCAAACAAAATCAAATATCTGTGATAACGTAGTGGCTACATAATAAAGTTTAGCATATTCCAGTATAAAAAGGTGCTTAGTGGATACATGTAAATGTGATATGGTACTGTTTATCTGTGCTGGGTAGTGATGTTTGTTTTTGTTTTTTTTGTTTTTTTCATTTATAAGCTAGAATCATTTTAGATGCCCACATTTCATTCACACTTTAGTTCAGTTTCTGTCTGCAATTTTGTCCACCATTTTATGCAGCATTATTTTCTTTAAAATGACATCTGACCTGGATTACGTGGATCCATTGCACCAAAGAATATAGTGAGTGTACTGTGCTAGACTACATTTCCTCAATTATAGCTCATCAAGGGTATATATTTTTTTCTTAGTTAATTCTTTACCTCTGTCCAATTTTTATTTATACTTCAATTTATGGTTATAGTTCAGTTAATCTGTTTGAAATGGTCTGATTCTATTTATTTGCTTAGGTGACAGATCACAAGGCCTCAGTGGACATAAAGGGACGATGCAGGAAAGATCCTTCACTGGCACATTCGCACTTTGGGAAGAAGATGAAATTTCAAGGTCTGGAAATATGATTTAATATTTAATCATGCATTTTATGTTAGAGGTTGAAAACATTAAAAGCTCAGTTCTGCAGTTCTGTATTACAATTTGTTTTATTAAGCCATGTCTAATCAACACAACATCTTGACTATCCAATTCTGACAATTGTAGTCTTAACCTCTCTTTATGACGGGGCTTGACAAATTTGTTTTGTATCTAGGAGCCAGCTAAAAAGTTAGGAGCCAGGGTTTTTTAAGCTTAAAAAGATTTAAAGGGACACTATATTCACCAGAACCACTACTGCTTAATGTAGTTGTTCTGGTGTTTCTAGCCTGTCCCTTCAAGGCATTTCAATGTAAACACTGCTTTTTCAGAGCCTCCCAATTTTTTCAGCATTGGATTGGCTGGGATCATCAAACCTGGCATTGTGGGAAAATAGGTGAGTAAAAACACTTTTTTGTGGGAAAATAGGTGAGTAAAAACACTTTTTTTGTGGGAAAATAGGTGAGTAAAAACACTTTTTTTTTGTGGGAAAATAAGTGAGTAAAAACACTTTTTTTTTCTCCTTGCAATCGGAGGGGGGGCCTGGTCACCTAAACAAACACTCAATGACAGACTCACACACATTCCACTCCACATAGCTTCCTTACCTTAGAGAGAGCTGGAGTGGATCCTCCTATTGGGGTCTAGTGTGGGACTATGCTGTAATGTTCCTGGCTCCTGACATCACAGCAGGCCACACAAGGAAGCAGAGCAGGAAGAGTACAGCTCTCTTGCTGTCCACCTCCATTAACCCTTAGCTGGCCACCTCCATTCACCCTCAGCTAGAAACCTTGGCTGTATGAGCTAATAAACACCCAGCGACCTGGCGTCTGGAATTTGTCAAGCCTTGTTGTATGATTGTGATTGACAAACAAATCTGGGTGCCTCTTTATCACTGTACAATACAGTTAAGAGGAAAGGATGTGTGGTGATATTGGAGGGACACTATACTTATTTCTAAATCACTCTCTGAACATAAATTTGTGGGTACCCCTTCTTCACTCTATAATACATTGGGATTAGGGGCAACATGAACCTAGAATGTCCTTGATGTACTGCCAGCAAGGTGGCCAAGCACAGCAAGCCCATACACAATACAAAGTGAATCATGCGCATGTAACCTGAAATGCCACTAAAAATGTTGTAGTGAATACATGTACTTTTGCTGAATGTCATTGGCTCCCCTGCAAGTGGGACACCAGGGGGAAATAAACAGGACAGTTTGACAATGGCACAAAATTTAGACTGTCTTATCAATATTGGCAGGTGTGATTAAATGAGCTGAACATATTTAAGTGACTTCTATTAATGTTCCGACAAATTATTTCAAAGTGAAAAGATGTAAACGTTCTGAATCTATCCACTCTTATCTGGGGCTTTAATGGCTAGCTGGCATGATGTGTTTAAAGCATCACTGTCATGGCCGCATCTGTTTTTTGTTTTTTTTAAATCTCCCCCTGTTCGACACTACTACATCTAATTGTTCCCCTAGTCACCCCCAAATACGAAATAGTTTATTACAAGGAAGGTGGTACCAACTCGCGGCTACCTCCTTGTAATATGTAAAAATAGAAGCCGCCACTTCCGAACACCCCCATGCCCTCCCTTACTCTATTAGGATCCCCTATATTAGCATAAGGGAGATTAAAATCTCCCTTCTGTCCACGACTCTAATACATAGTCCCTTGGTAGGGCACCTATAAAAACAAAAAAGACTAAGGGCTCCCAACCACCGCCCATGGGTGGGGTCTGGAGGGATGACAGTTCCCCCCCCCCACCCCACCCGCACCCCTGCGGGTGGGGGCCATACTTTGTCTTAGGTTTGATAAAAAGCTAGATCAGATAGAAAGATATGAAGAACAGATCCTGAGAGAGGACGAGAAGAGGAAGCGATTGGGTAAAGGTAAGTTCTGTGTGACAGTACACTACAACTATATATGGTGCAAAGGCATCTGATTTACCAAGGTTTGCCATAGTTTGTCTGAGACAATGCAAACTTCTGTTACAATGCAAACTTCTGTTACAATGCAAACTTCTGTTACAGCTCCTGCATGTTGGAAGGTGTGGAACCGCAAAGCAGCTGTGAACTAGAAGTAGATGGTGTAGCTGCTGATATCTTAAACAGACAGGAAATCGAAGGTACATTTCCTGCTTTGCTCTGCTGTAGATTTGTGATTTACTGAAATATTTTTTCATTTTTGCTTCCATATTTCTTTCCATATTTCTTTATTTTCTTCTTATTTATGACTACTTTTAAAAATAATTTTTGTAAAGAAAATCTTTAAGTTTATCTAAACAAATAAATTCGAAATGACAATGTGTCTGTAAATGACAGTATATCAGTATACAAATGTATACTGTTTATTGTTCATTATACCTGATGCTCTGTTATAATGGAAATGTTGTTTTTACATTCTAAGTGGCTGGTGTATTTTAGACTTACTATATTGGTGGCAGTTTTTTTCCCCCCTTTTATTTATTTATTTATTTTATTCTTTATTTTTGTGGTGCAAATATTTAACATGAGCTCTTGCCACACCCCAACAGCATGTACAAGATTGGCAAAATACATACATGAACACACATTTTTTAGTTAGGTAGCTAGGTCACAGAGTAGTCGTACATGTCCAAAGTATATAGTAAAGCATATGTGGTCAATGTGAGTTATGTGGACATGTGATTGGGTATATTGGGAAAATGAGTTTTAAAACGAGCTGATGAGAAATGAGTGTGATAAAAGAAAAATAAGCAAAGAGATTGTTAGGTAAGCAGATGTGTCAGTGTGAGATTAGTTGGTAACCGGTTATCTGAACACATGCCTAGTGGGTGCTATAAGAAACTATAAAATTATAAAAATAAAATGGAGATCGTGCTGGAGCTTTGAATGAGATATCACCCTGGCTGATGAAAGTTGCATGAGCTGCTTCTGCATACCGGAACCATCACCATGGCGGATGTGAGACCTCGCAGAAGGGAGTAGACTTGTGGTTAGCCAATGCCTGATCTGCCGTGTCGGTGTAACAGGGAGCAAGTGGGCAGTGTTTTCTTTATTGTTTCACTATTGCACTAGTATATAAAGGAAAACATAATGGAGATACAAGCACCAGACGTGTAAATCATGTTGCAACTGTCAACAGCACTATTGAAGTCAGACAACATATGATTGAGGCAGCCATCGGAGCATGGGGAAGGGTTGGGCAGTAAAAAGAGAAGGTGAAAGGAACAGTGAGACTTATCTGTAAGTGGTTGGAGCTGTGGGTGCGAATTCCCTCTCAGATCTGCTGCATAAGAGAGATACTCTAGGAGTGATGGTGGTAATGACTAAGCTGGTATCTCTGGCTGGCCTTTCAGAACTTTCACTATGGTGACATTGAAGATTTCTGCCTGCACTGCATGTTTCATTTTATTTGGAATGGTTTCTGACTTCTTGCTGTAGATGTTTTTTGCAACCTCGTAAATGAATTGTTTATAAAATTTTAAATGTTCAATGTTCCAATATAGCCTGGTTTTGATTTATCCATCTGGTGATTCCATGGTGGTTTTACTTGAAGGAAGACATACAGCCATCTGGACTAGATTTAAGGGAAGTTCCACTTAATCTATATAAGAGTCTAGGGTGTCACCATTTTGAAGGCCAGACTTTGTCAGGAAATGTGCTTTATTTGCGTCTGGACCAGATATTAATTAAAGCATACCTTAACTTAAGTGAGAATTTGCATTAAAATATTATCAGGATATTTGAAACCAATATAGCATGAAGTGGCTTAAAGAGATGATGTTTTAATTAAAATAAGATTGATTGACCCTATGGCAAATCTTTTTTTTTTTTTATCAATGCTCAGAACAAAATAAAAATAAACAAACATTTCAAACAAACATTTCAAAAATAAGAAATGTTTGAGGGGAGGAACTTGGAATAAGTCCTCTGTATCAAAGGGGAAGAACCCAGGGCTCTGAACGAGAGGCACAGTCATGCGAATGAATCCACGTTTTATAAAAGGGAGGGGAAAGTGTTATGAACCTTTGATGCCAATTGGTCAATTAAATGGTTGTCTTTTTAGCTCTGACCTCACAAAGAGCAGTGGACGAGTTCCTAAAGCTGTTCTACCAGCTAAGGTGATTTTATTAAAAAGATTTTGGGCTCATATAGGGGGGTATATGTACCACAATGGCCACAACAATTCTCAGGGAGCCATCCACATTCTATGAAGTTAAACTGGGGAGGTATACCACCTGAAAAGAATGTTGGTACATCTGCTCTTAGATGGAAACACAAATGGACACTCTGACTGCTGCTTTCCGGATATCAATCCACAAGTCCCCAAGACCCTGCCCCACATTAGTATAACACATAGGATCCAAGGCATTTGAGAACAGAACAGATGTGGTTGTAAATTGCTTGAAAAACTGAAAAGGCCTATTACGAAGGAATAATTCTGTAGATATAAGTATAGTGGATTCCTGCTTTCCCTGGATCATTAAAATCCCATAGGCTCGTACCTGGAGAAAATGCTTGAGCTCTGAAAACTTGGGTGAGAGGAGAAAGATTGGAGGCAAAAGCAAATTTGTACCTAATACATTCTACTATGGAAAGTAATTGGAGTATGGCAGGACAAGCTGTATGAAGGAGGGATCTACCCAACTACATGTATAACAGTGGAAAGTCCAAGTCCCTAAATGTAACTCAAGATCTATGCATCTCTAATCCCCAAGAGAGCATCCCACAGCACAATTTGCTCTAGTTGCATAGTGTAGTAATACATTAAAAGACTGGGCAGAGTTCCAAGCTACCCCTTAGTTTGGGGTAGTATCTTGGTATATAGCCTATTTCTTGCAAGACGTCTTTTTTTTTTTTATTCTAGATCTAAGTATCTATTTCCCTCTGCATCCTCTCTAAATCTGCACAGCGCTGCGGAATTTGTTGGCGCTTTTTAAATAATAATAATTCAGTAACAAGGAGCGGGAGAGCCTGAACTCCAAAACAGGACCAAATCGATCTTGTGTCAGCAGCCAACATACCCATAGGAATTGCATTAGGTTTATTAAGATTAATTTTGTAACCCGATATGGAGCTAAACAAATTAGGTAAATCATGTAAAGGCACGAAGGTGGAAAAAAAAAATATGCTTTTATTTTAAATGAACCCTGGATAATAAACGGATTCTCTAAAAAGCTTATAATAGCTACTACTAAAACCAACAGGGCTGGATGTTTTGTTTCTATTAGGGAAAAAAATAACAGTCCTGACTTAGTCTTCTTGTAATTATTGAGAATAGGTGGAAGGACCATAGATTCAGAGAACGCCTTCAGAGGTTACCCAGAGTGGTATTATAAAGGTAATGTTAATACTCCAGAAAAGGAGAATGAATCATTTCTGTAGAGGCACTACATTTTCCTGAGGGATCCCTGATCAATATAATTAGTTTAGGAAGAGCTTGGGGCGCATGGCTGTAACCAATAGAATATCCATTTTGTGTCTAGATTCTGCCTTGATGGAGAGCTTTTTGGAAATCAAATAATGCCTGTGACAAGTAGTTGGAAGCTGCATCATCAAGCTGCATCTTGCTCAACATATGTGAGTTTGAGCTTGCACCATCAAGAGTGTCAGGCGAAAAATAAATACGAAGCCACGGCCACGGAATATGAAAAATTGGGCAGCCAACTGATCATAAACATCTAAAAATGTGTTTTACAAGGAGAGGTGGTCAGAACTCCAAACCCAGATGTCCATACAGCATTACATCCAAACCATGCCCCCTAAATATATAAAAAAAAAATTATGTCACGTTCTTGATGATAGGATAAAGACGGTTTCCCTTTTTTCTTTTTTTTTCACCTCCTCCTCTTGCTTGACTTACTGTCTTTTGTCGGCGTTGATTCACGTTATCTGCTCTTGGTGGTCATGGGGAAGGGGTGACCTGTGTAAAGACTAAACAGCAGGGAATTTTTCTACTCTGCTGTTGATAGTTACTTCCAAGTGTTTTAATGAACAAATAGGAAATGTTTTAAATTGACAATCATCCTTCAGCTATTATGTTACAATAATAAAAATCAGGATAAAGTGCAGAGGCTGTTGATAGTAATTGTATTTTATTTCACTTGGCAATGGAAACTTATGGAAGAAAACAGAGTATATGATGAAATGCACATATGCAGGTATGAATTTGTCAAAAGGATATCCTCTCTTTTTCTGTTTGTGGTTATTTTCTCACCTATTATTACACCAGAGTCTTTAAAACCGTTTAATAACAGTGTTTATTGAACTAAATTAAGATGATGGTTTACACAATGTTTATTTATTTTAAAAATAAATAATGGAGAAAGAGGGAACATAGTAAAAGTTATGCTCAGGACATCCACAAGAACAGCATAAATGTTTCTGATATGTGTTTACTGTGATGCTTATCTGCTCTGATTGTGTCTGCTAGCGTGAATAAGTATAAGCAAACGACTTTAGTTAATGAAGCCGTTTTAGTGTATAGATCAGGGGTGCCCAAAAGGTAGATCCCTAGATGTTTTAAAACTACAGCTTCCATGATGCTTTGTCATTTTAAAGCCATGCAAAGCATCATGGGAGTTTTAGTTCTACAAAATCTGGGGCTTAATAAGCATGTAGGGATGTATATAAAAAAATACCCCTTTCTGTCAGCTCATTAGAGATATTTTTGCCAGAAGCTCAAGGAAGCAAGGCGAATGGTTAGTTAGGACCCACCTAAGAGGTCTGCCTTGACGTGGCAGGTGGGCATACCCTCTCATGGTCATTGGAGGTACCTAAAAACCTCCATTTGTTTAAAAATACATAGGGATGTGGAAAGAGCGCAGGTAACTTTTTTCCCTTTGGTTTTTACTATATGTGTTTTGGCTGATATGTACTATAGTCATTGCTGCTGCCCAGGAGTAATGGGAGTTTGAGCGCAGGACTAGTTTCTTTGTAATAATAAGATGGGACGCACTTAGAGTAGTCAAGTTGTCACGAACGCACCCTACTCCAAGAGTGTGCGTGACGTAGTTGTGGTGGTGAAATATCTATGTAATTGCAAAATACTAATTGGTCTCTTCAGGTAATGTGATTCTTAACCAGACAAAGGCAGAACTTTAATAAATGAATGTTTATTATTAGCAAAAAATATAAGAATATATGATAAACAAATTGTTTACACCAACAACAGATAAAAACAAAAAGGATAACATTTAAGTCACTTAGGTTTTCAAAGTACAACTTCTACCCAGGGGGTCTCTGGCAAGGAAGGATGATGGTGACTCACTCAAAATTAGATCCTTGGCCTCAAATCATTGCACATATACCCTGTGGATTATCAAGTCTTGCCCAGGGGTGGAGTTAAGTGACTCCTCCTTTGTTCCAGACCAACGTCAATCCAAATGGAAACATTTGGGTCTAGCTTCTCTTATGTACCCGCCACAGAAATAATAATTGCCTCTATGAATTTATTATTTTCCCATTCTATACATATGTTGCATGCCGGCCTTGCGATCTGATAGGATGGACACCACAATTCCTTCCCCTGTGTTCAAGTTAGGCCACTCATATTTGGACTTGTTTAGAAGATGGCGCTTGTCCCATTCCAAATATAACAAAAATGAGGCTTAATTGTTATACTGTGGGGTAAATATGAATGTTTTTGTCCTTCCTGTGCATATTATACTGGAACAAGGCTAATGGCATTAACATATCAAAAGAGCTGGACTCATCACTTACAAGGTACATGCCAAATGGATGAAGAGACATTCAGACTTTTTCCAAGTGTAGAACCTCACACCTTGCAGAGCCTTGATTACTTCACATCCATATGGTAAAATCCTTTTCACATTGCTATGCCATTCATACTTACCCCTTCTGTCATCTGACCTCTGTGGGGGTCCCAGCTTCAAAAGATGTAAACCCTTTTGACCTCGACAATACCATCTCTGCCAGGCCAGCAGGTCTTTATTATACTACACCAATTACATTAAAGAACAATATTCCATAGTGTAATAATTATGCACACTTGCCGTGATACAAGTGTTCGTAAAAAAAAGTCATTTGGAGTATTTTTTTTCCTGAACATTTTTTATTCATGTTTATATATTTTTCTGCAGTTCAGATAGGGAAGAATCCTGGTCTACAAGCTATATGGGAAGATGAAAAGCAACGTCGACGAGAAAATAACCAATCTTCTCAAATCAGCCCGCCAGAGTCCCAAGGTAAGCCATGCTGACTGTTGTATAAGTGTGGAAAGATATATTGGATGTGTATAGCTTAGAACATTCAAGATGATTTTGTTCTTACATAACTAGTATAGGTTGCTGAATGTCATGGTGTGGGGTATTCTATTAAGCTTGCAATCTGTTATGCTGTGTTTATGCCAGGGTTACATGACTCACATCTTATTCTGAGAGTTGATTTGTCGTGTTACCCGCACTCCTGAGATCACTCTCTTTGTTCTGTGAATTGGTAATTGATGTGCACTTCATTTTAATTCAGACAAAAACAAAGAAAACAGTAGGCAAAAATGTTCAGATCAAGAAAGTGTATTTACAATTTTTAAATGTTACCAGTTTTGGCTTTAATTTTTCTTGTGGAATTTTAATGTTTAGTTGTTTAGTAAATAAACCACACGCATACATGCATAGGTACTCAAGGGAGGGTGAGGCAGCTGATTGCGCTAAATTACTTTTACATTGCTGTCTAGACAATTACACCTAAATATCTGGAATTTAAAAACTGTTAGAACAATTTATCTTTCTGTATAAATTTCACGTAGTAGTGTTTGAAAATGAGGCGTTCAGTGATTTAGAAACTCTGGTCTACGTTCTGTAATATGTAAGGCTTTGTCGCTACAGTTGTTTATCACAAGCAACTGTTTATTTTTATCTTGCTTATACTCTAAATGGCATACATCTCGGTTATAATATTATCAAGTACCAACAGAGGGCACTTCAGGATAATTAGTCTGCTAGTATGCATTTCTTTTTCTGCAGACTACTTGTTTCATCCCCCCCTCCTGTTTCAATATAACATTGTCTATTTTTGCTTCCTCAACAATTGTTACACAAACTGTTTGCATGTTCAGTACTTAGATCAGTGTTGCCAAAATAAACTACAAATACTAACTCAAATCTGAATATAAAATGTACTAATGTTTTTTGGTTTTTTTATTACACTGTAAATATATTGGTTTTTGCTAATACTGTGTTTGACAAACTGACAGCTTTGGCTATTGGTCTGACCCCATGTAAACAAACCTTATGCTAAGGAATAAATAACTAACAGCGTTCTCAGGCTAGGGTCTTTAGAAAATCTGTACATAGAGATTATGCTGTTAAGGTTGCAAAAATGTTAAAAAGTATTAACCACTTTCATAATATTGTTTTGTGGTGTTTGTTTTTAAAACTTCCCATGAGTTTCCATTTAGAGTCACAGTGTGACTAATGGCTTCTAGGAGGAAAGGAACAGTGAAGTAATGGTCGTTAACTTCTGAGAGATGCCCCGTGGGACTCTATCTTCCAAGCCCTGTCTGAATTAACCTGGCCTGTAGGATTCAAAAGTGGGCCTTTGGAGATGGATGGTGGGAGTGATAGAACATTAACATTGTTTTATGGATACATTTTCAACGCGATTCATTCACCTCATGACCACTCAATACAAATGTTTTTGTTTCCCCCTTCTGAGTGCTCTGTTTCTTATATGGCATCTAATGATTATGGGTAACAATATGTGAGAAGGCCCATGTATACCTGAAAGGGACAGTGTAGTCATCCAAACAACTCTAGCTTAATGAAGAAGTTTGCGTGTACAGATCATGTTCTTGCAGTCTCGTCGCTCAATACTCTGCCATTTAGGAGTTTTTCTGTTTATGCCCCTCTAGCCAAACCTTTCCTTGCTGTGACTCACACAACCTTTTCAGTCCGATGTTAATTTACTTTAGAAGTTCGGGTCCCCTTCTCTGTAAATTGAACTTTGGTCACACACAGGAGGCTCCTGTAGGGTCTTGCAAGCCATTAACCGAGCAGGAGATACGAAATTCTAGATTAAACAGACCGTGCAATAAAGAAACCTAAAAACGTTTTGTAATGAGGACATAATGTAGTTTCCTTTGCATGTTTTTTTTTTTTTTTTGGACGGGGTGGAGGAGGGGATGGGTTATTTCACTTATGTAGCTGTTGCAAGCCCTCCCCATTTTTTGCTGCACAGTGCTGTTAGATTGATCAGTCAGAGACCTCTCATTAACATATTAACATATCTCTTGACCCCAGCCAGCAGGCACACATGTCAGGGGAGGTAACTGCATGCACTCTGTAGCCTAGCGTGTCTGCTTCTTTCCTTAGCTCTGTGGAGCTAACAGAAGCAGACTAATACCTTCCTGGCTGTCTGACAGCCGAGGAGACGTTGACGCATGGACTTATAAAAGTGCTTTATAAAGCACAAAATAAAATACTCGAGACCCGTGAGACGTTGAAATGCTGTGTGTTTGGAATGTTCCTTTAAATCCAATGCAAAAAATAAATATATAAATTTCCTCTCGCATACAAAATTCTGCCACTGTATGCATATTGCAAGGATGCCTGTAATGTATAAACATATTTGGATTATTTTCATCCATTTGCTAATAAAACACATTTTGTTGTCAATTTAAAGTGAGATTATCTAAGTTTTATTGACTTGTTTATAAAGCAGCTGCAACGTTGCTGTTCCTTTCTCTTATTGGTGTCTTTTTGTAAATGATTGGTGCCATAAAAGTAAACTTTAAATCAAATACGAGTGGGGTTATATGGTGTTGTGCCACTAGCCTTCAAATATCAGTTTGACAAAAGACTGTGAATTACTTTCCACCATAATAATTTTAACATTGGTTTTTTTTCTTCCCCCCCCCCCACTTCTAAAGATCGTGGATTTGTCCCTGTGACAGAAAGCGAAAAAATGTTTCAGAAGAGATTCAAAGAAATCCTTAAGCAAAATGACTTCTCTGTGTAAGTAAAAGTATGGATATCATTCAGATGCCTGGCCTGGGAATAAAACAGACCTCTTTTGCCAGCCTCATGTATTTCCTTATACTTTGTCAAATTCAGTCAACATTTTAAGCAGAGGTTATTTATTTTTCTGGCTACAGATGCAGATTATACCCACTGAAAGCCAACACTGCTCAATGCTTCTGTGTATCCCTTTGACATTAAACATAACACGTTTAAAGCTGTGATAATCGCACTGGCATTTTACATGACATTTGATCTTGGGCAATACAGAAAAATGCAGCTGGCCACGTAGCATTGTCATATGACAGACTTGCAATTCAGTAAATAAAATGGTTTGCACAGATCCTATTTATTTATTATTGCTATTTATAAAGCGCACACAGATTCCGCAGCGCTGTTCAATTAGTTGAGAAACGTACAATATACACAAACAAATACAAGAGGTAAGAGAGCCCTGCCCGTAAGCTGATATCTAGCCATTGGAGCTCTTTTATACAAAGTGCTTAGCTAGATGGCCCGTGAGCTTACAATCTCCCATAGAAAGGAGCAAAATTACCCTAAAAAATAACATTTTATTCACTGGACACACCCTCACCCTTGATTTCATAATGTATTAAAGAGAAAGTGTCATGACCTCCTTAATCAATGATTGTCATGTATTTTAGGATAAAATGTATATTTCATTGCATTAGGCGTTCTAAAGCAGATACACTCTTTCTGGTGCTGCTTTCTCCTCCTTCTTTCTTGGTTTGTGTGTGTTACACTAGTGACCTTGTACGGGGGTGCATAAACACACTCATTTGATCGCTAAAGCATCCGTGCATGTGAACAGAGTAATATTTGTCAATCCTGTATTCTTGGACAAATGGGAAACCAGTACGTGCACTGTAGATGGGGAAAAGCACAGGAGTGGTACTTGTTTCATGTTACTCTCTTGTAAATCATTCCTTGAATGGACTGACAGATGAGATTCATTTGTTTTGTTTTGTTTTAGAAAATCCATACATCTACTAGCAGTTCTGCCAGGTCAGATGTTATACCCCTTTATTTACACATACTTTATGTGTAACAGAAGAAATAGAATTTAATTTATTTATTTTGTAGTTTTTTGGAGTTTATATTTATTTTTAGATGACTTTTTTGAATTTAAATGAAGGTTAATTAATTGTTACTAGTTTTTCCATGCCTTGACAACTCAAGCCTTGACATATACTACATGCGTTGCAAGACTGGCTTGAACAAATATAATCATCACAAATATATTCATCTGTGAATTGCAGGGTTTCATTTCGTTATAGGAATATAAAAAGCATTCCTAACTTACATACTGTTGATGAAAAAGGAAACCTATTCACTTTCCTACAGTTTCCGCCACAGTTGTATATTGATGTCTTCATGTTCTTGTACAGGACACTGTCACACTCTATGGATTGCAGCAGTGAATCAGAAGAATTCTCAGCTGAGCTAACTCTGCACTCACAGTTAGATTCCACAGAGGCTGTCCCGTGCACACCTGCAAATATGGTGGAAGTACACAGAGACCACAAGCAACGTGAGTGCTCACTCATTTTACCTTTCGTCAAGCTACAGCTCTTTTAACTAAATTTCTTTAACCCCTTAAGGACACATGACATGTGTGACATGTCATGATTCCCTTTTATTCCAGCGGTTTGGTCCTTAAGGGGTTGAAACATTTTAGTACTCGTGTATGTTAATTTTATCCATATTCTAGTTTTGCAGTCATTTGTAGTGTGGATTATACCTCTTATCCTCTAAAAATCACATGCACTATATATAGAACCTTGATATCGAGTTTGGTAGAAAAGGCATAGATCTAAAGATGTCTATGCAATAAAATGTCATTACTAGTGCCAGTCAGAAGGTATGATACTTATGAAAACGTGTCAACTTAGTGTATTCATGTGCTTCATTAAAATGCACAATCTCATTGCCATGTTGACATCAGGAGGGATTCCTGCTTTAGCCAATCAGATTTAAAAATTGCTTCATGTTGGCTTTTAACTTTAGTTTGGCCAACGACAACAGTTGGAAACAGATGTGTGTTTTTTTTTTCTCTCTTCCTTGTAAATCTGAATGACATACTGACTTGCCCTCTGTGTGTTACTGTTTTACATTTGAATCACGCAGGTTGTCAGAGGTCTAAAATTAACTGCATGTACGCTGTGTTGACTTTATGTAAGAATGCCCTTCATCTGTACTTTTTTTGTCTTGTAATTCTACCCCACGCTACATTATGATTTTTGTGAACTCAGCTGAAATCCCATGGAGATTTGACATCAGGAGATGTTTTGTTAAGGATGTGTGTTTCCTTAGGAAATGAAGGGTATGCAGAGGAAGATCAGACAGATGCAGTTATCGACGAAGAGGCCATATTAAATGTTATGGAAAGCAGTCAAAGTTTCCAACCCTTGTCTCAGAGACTTAGTCAGTCTCCAGTGTTCTGTAAGTAATTCTTAACATTTCTTCTCTTAACTCTTTCGATCAATATGCACTAGAAAGTTTTGAGCATTTGTCATCTTTTTCTTTGTCATTTTTGTGAACTGATTCTCATATATGTTATTATTCTATTAAAAAAAACAAAAAAATATTTAAGTACAGATCTGACTTTTCTTTGATAAATAAGTGTTCAAGCACCAAAGCTACTACATTCTGTTGTATTCCCTTGGTACTGCACCACAGTAAAGAACCAAACTGTTTTTAGATGTTTTGGCTTTAACAACTTTTCTGGTTTTCTGTAAAATATCTACACTGGAAGTTGCGTTTCCACTTAAGCAGAATCAGTTTTGTGCAAATGAACACTGGAATGATCTTGGTGCTCAGAGTGCCTCTTTAACTTAAGGTAGAACAAATACATTTTTCTCGTTTTTGTTTTTGTTTTGCTTGTAATAGTTTTATACAACTTATACTGCTGAAGACAATAATCTTGTAATAGTTTTATACAACTTATACTGCTGAAGACAATAATCTATCTTGTTTTAAGAATACTTCATGTTAATTAGATTTAATTTGATGGTTCTGGCTGCAGGTCAAATAAAACAATGACTGCATCATCACCAGTTCAGTTATATAAAAGAAATTTAGAATATTGACAGTTTGACCTGCTGGTGCAAAGCAGATTTTTTATATATATTTTTTAAACTTTCAGCAGTGTTTATATACTTTCGCAAAGACACAAGAAAGTGACAGATCCAGTGTGAGACTGGAGGTTGCAAGGTGCACGGGTAAGTAGGTTTTAATTACCTACCGCTGTCCCTTGCGGCCACCGATATAGTCTTCCTTGGGTGTCTTCTGCAGCTCCTGGTGCTTCATTTGCCAGGTAAATACGAGCAATATGTGACAGTACATCACTGAGCTCTTTGGAGGATCCTACAAGATCAGTGACAGCTGCTGGGATTGGACAAAAGTTGACCGCTTAGCTCCACCTTTTGTCAACCTCAAGCTTGTCCATAAGGCAAAGTAGTTCATACCTTATAGATAACGCATAATCTTATGGTATCTCTGGATTTCATTAGAATTTGAATGAAATTTCAATGCAGTTAGAATCAGTGTTTCATAAAATAGAAATGTATATCTCTTATAAAATACTGAAAAGTGACAGATTTGCATTAACCACATATTGTAGAAAGGTCTGAAGAAGATGGAATGACTTAAAGGCTTGTGAGAAACAGCCAGAAATCACTTGGATTAAAGCAGATTTATCACCTACAAAAACAATAACATAAAAAATTATAGTATGGTATAGTGAACTTATTGCTAAGAAACCTTTGTACAAACCTCATACAAACACTTTGGGATATTTGTAATAATTTTTTTTCAGTCTGATGTGTATGCATTTGTGTAAATATTGAATCACAGATCAAAATCTCTTCTTTACTGCCTTCTGCATGAATAGGATAGCAAGCTGCACAAACATTAAAAGGTGTGCAGTGACAAAGTAATTAATAAGAGGTTTCCAAGTGCTGTTGGTGCATATTCTTTTCTGTGCACTTAGTCCACTTTCTTTATTTTTTATTTTTTTGCTATGGAAAAATGAAATAATTACAATTCTAGATAGAACCTACCTTCTGGACTAATTGTGCTTTAATTAATCTGTAACGTGTAGCATTTGTATGTTAACATCTTCTTAATGTTTATTGTTGTGGTAATTTATAATCTGAGAAATCTGTTTTAGTTTTGTTTTTCTGCGGTTTGCCAGAAGGTTAGACCACACAGGCAGTTGCAATGTTTCTGCATATTTGTTACATCTGCCTTGGCTCTAAACTGGGAAATATTCTGGAAGATGTATGCAAAGTAAAACCTTTGTTTTACTTTGCTTAATATCTCTGAGCATGGGAGAGTATAAATACCAAAGCTAAATAGCAATGACTCTATGATTCATGACCTTTGTCAAAAGTGACCATTTTTGTTGTGGTAAGTTCTGTAAATATTGCTAGAGAGAAACTTTTACTTCTCTCTGTATATCCTGAACCTCTAAGTAAAGTGAAGAAAATAGTTTGTGAAAAATTATTTTTCTCCCTTATGTTCATTTTTTTTTTTTCTTCGTTGTTTGCCCCTTTGTGCAAAGCTCTAGCATTCATTCTGGTGAAGACTACAGTGTTGGAATACAAACCTTTATTACTGACACTACAGTGCAGGAATCTCTGTTTGTGTCCGACCCTCTCTACTTGGAGCTTAAAGGTTTAAAACGTTCCATTTCTCCATTGCCATGGGTGGCTCCGCCTAGTCATGCCTCCATGACTAAGATCATCAATCTTGATGATCTTAGCCAATCCAATGCTTTCAGCTCATAGAGATGCATTGAATCAATGTGTGTCTATGGGAAATGCTCAGCGCCTCCATGCAGAGCGTGCACACTGTGCAGCACTGAAATAGGAAGAACCTTCTAGTGGCAGTCTGAGTGACTGCCACTAAAGGTGTTCCTATGCAGCAGTTAAACACTGCCTTTTCTCTGAAAAGACAGTGTTTACAGTGCTAACACTGTAGGGACATGATTGACTACATTAAGCCATAGTGGTTCTGGTGAATATAGTGTCTTTTTAATCCCTTGCCTAAATCCAAATATGGTATATCATATTATTATTTTACTTGTATCGCGCCATCAAATTTCGTAGCGCTGTACAATGGAATATTGTCCTACCGAAGTCAGGTTACCCATTTGTACTCCAAAGTAAGTTAAAATTAATGACCAATAATTAATAGGCCTTGTTCACCCAGTTAGGGAGTATGGTGTTTGCATCCACCTGTAGTTGCCATAATGTATTAAACTGCAAAAGGATTAGCAATAAATTGGTACATTGTTTTGGAAATAACATACATTGAATGTGATGGTCTCGATTTTTTTATTTTTATTTTTTTAATCAGTGGATAACAGTCAAGATCAGTTCATGGTAAAATTGTTAGCTGGCCTAGAGGATGATGGGTATCAAATGAACATGTTCAAGAGGTTGTCACCACACAATTATGCAGAGTGCGGCAACATACAGAATAGTGACGATGAGGAGAATGAGCCCCAGGTGGAGAAGGAAGAAACAGAACTTAGCATGTTAATGTCTCAGCGTTGGGACAACGATATTGAAGAGCAGGATGCCAAACGGCAGTATGTATACTATGTTCAAAAGAGAATCTGTTTGTTACCTTTTGATTTTGATTCATATTTCTTTTTCTTTTTTTTTAACCCCTTGCTTGCTATGTAAAAATGTACATGATATGTACCAGAACTTTTAGCATTAACCCCTTCAGGACGGAGTCAATAGTGCACGTTCTGATCAAAACAAAACGTAAACAAAAACTGTAATTTGCGCTAAATGTCTGTTCAACCGTAATTCACTGCTGTCACATTAAGTGCACCCACACTTATTATATATCATTTTGTTCAGGAGAAACAGGGCTTTAATTTATCATTAACTATTCATATATGGAACATAATTTATTATGAATAAAAATTTAAAAAATGTGAGAAAATAAGATTTTTTTTTGTATTTTTTTTTTTTTGTATTTCCGTCTGACATTTTAGCTGCTAATGTCATAATACTGTTAGGTTTTACTGCAAAAAAAATGCACATATTTGTAATCAGCGATGTCTCACGAGTACAACAGTACCCCCCATTAACAGGTTTTATGGTGTTTTGGAAAGTTACACGGTCAAATATAGAACGTTCCATTTTCAAATTGAAATTTGCCAGATTAGTAATGTTACCTTTGAGTCGGTGTGGTAGCCCAGGAATGAGAATTACCCCCATAATGGCATACCATTTGAAAAAAGTAGACAACCCAAGGTATTGAAAGTGGGGGTATGTTTAGTCTTTTTTAGTAGCCACTTAGTCACAAACTATAGACTAAATGGTTTTACACCAAGTTTCTGCAGCTAGCTTCCAAACCTAGAGATTCTTCATATAAAGTCATTTGGTCTACATTTACCCAAATTCCCAACTACCAGCGTATTCCGAGTATTCCATGGAAGAGCATAACACTTAAATGTGTTTTACAGTCTTATTTGCATTTTCTTTTTCAGCCGACTTTGTAAGAACATTGATGGGAGCTCATCAGAAGAAGAGTCTTCGGATAATGAAATGGAATGGAGCAGTAACAAGTTGCTTCTTGCAAATCTTTCTATACCTCAGTTAGATGGAACAGCAGATGAAAACAGTGGTAAATAAAATCATATCTATCATTTGCAAAATGGTATAAAGTAGTCTTACACCTTACAGTAGTCTTAAAGTTGTATACTGACTACACCCTTCCTAATATTTGTGGTTGTGTAAGAATTGAGATTCTAAAGTGAGTGTTTTTAAAATAGTTAATAGGCTATATTTTTGTAACTTTATTAGAACAATTACAAATTTTATTGTATTCTGTCGGGCTTTTAGTATGTGCTTGGTTAACTTGGAAAATTAGTAAGAAATGTGTATTTCGTAATGGATTAAATTCAATATTAAAAGGGCAATTAGGGGTACATATTATTAATAGTTCTAAAGTGCCAACAAATTCTGCAGTGCTGTGCAGTGTGTGTTTGTGTTAAATATAATTCAAAGTGATTGAAAATAATGTTTTTCAAATTTTAGGCCATATTGGAATACTTCTCCAATTGGCTATTTGTTCAGTACAGCTATTTTAGCTTAATATCCAAATTTCACTTTGAATTCCTAATAATTAGCATTTTATTGAATAATCCTGTTAACATATTTCAGTGTTTACCTGAATTCCTAATTTTAATTTATTGTTCATCTTTTTATTTTAGATAATCCTTTAAATAATGAAAGTACCTTAACCCATTCTTCTGTTATTGCAAAGAGCAAGCTAGTAAAAGCATCTCTCTTTCACAAAGATGCTACGTCACTGGAGCCACAGTCGTCTGCCAAAACCGCCTTTCAGTGTCAACACACAAGTGCACTTTCATCCCACGTTTTGAAAAAAGAGGGACTGATGGTGGAGCTTTCCAAATCTGCTTTAGAAAAGGTGCCTGAACATTCTGTCCATTCATTCCCAAAAGAAAGCACTTACAATATGAAATATCCTGCACCTTTTAACAAACCAAGCCATCCAGAAGTCTTACCTAAAGATGGAAGCAAAAATGACATTGTTCCTGCTAGTGACAAGAATATGTTCGAAGAGGGTATCTCTTCAGTGACCCGGCACTTGCAATGCAGGAAGTTCGCCAGCATTAGAAAAATTGATAAAGATGGCTCTTTTTTACATGTGAACCGTCATGTCACTGAAGACACAATAGAGAGAAGCGCAAGAAATTTTGCAGAACTTAGCAACAACAAATTGAAAAAATCTGCTGATGGAAACGATAAATGTAACAACCCACCTTTAAGCAGTTTTCTTCCTGCAGCCTTAAGTGAAAGCTGCGACATGACTCCATGTGCAGATGGCAGTAGAACCACAATGCATCCTGTAGATTCCACCATTAACGAAGGAAGTCTTAATAAACTTAAGGTGCGATATGCAGAGTTGCAGGAACACAAGGCTGAAGTTACCAGTGCCAATCAGCAGGTGACACATTACAAGTTTTTCCCCAGTGTTGTACTTTCAAATTGTTTAAACCGTCCACAGAAACCTACACCACTGTCTTGTAAACTCCAGGAACCTAAAAAAACAAGATTAAAGCTAGCTAAAAAACTAAAGGCTTCTGGAAACACTGAGCCTCCTAGTGACTTAGACAATGGGAGCAATCCAGAATCTGTAGCAACATTTGAGGCAAATTCTGATCTTGTTCAAGAGCACTCTGTTGCAGACAATTATCAAATGGAGAGTTCCACCTGCCCATCTGCTGTAGAATTAAATGATATTGATCTGGTAAAAGACAGTAGCTATGCACCAGGAAACGCATGTAGCAAAAGTCCTCCTGATGTTGACAGAGTTCCTTCATGTGATTTAGCGGTGATGATGGATGATGGTGCATTTCAAACAAATAGTTATGAAATGAATCCGTTTGAATGTCATTTTGAAGAAGGTCATACAGATTCTGACCCGAATTTAGCACTTTATGCAAATAAATACACTTTAAGAACAAAACGGAAAGCAAATTTTGAAAGTGAAGATGGAGAAGGAAGCCCAAGTCCACACAACTCTAAATTAAATCTACCTCAACCCACTGAATCCACCGAAGATGATCTAAATTCTCAAAAGGTGCGTAAACGCAGGAAAATGTCGAGTAAGCTGCCGCCTATAATTATTAAGTACATAATAATAAACCGGTTTAAGGGCAGAAAAAACATGCAAGTAAAATTGGCAAAGCTTGATCCATCAATAGAGTATGTAAAACTAACAGAGGACAAAATCCAACTGTATGATAAAATGGCACCTTTAAAAGATTTCTGGCCCAAAGTGCCAGATTCTCCTGCAACCAAATTTCCAATATATCCTAATGCACCAAAGAAAAATCCAAAACGAAAAACAAAACAGAAGACTGCAAAGAAAAAGCCCGGGAGACTTCCAAAGTCATGTGGTGATAAAATTCTGAAAAAAAATATACCTGTAAGACGAAGGAGGCCACATACATTTCTTGCATCTCCCATGCCATCCTATAATACTGAAACGGAAGACTGTGACACAGACTATAAGGATGTTATGTCAAAACTTGGTTTTCTTACAGAGAGAAGTCCAAGTCCAATAAATATGTCTCCTCCACGTTGCTGGTCTCCCACTGATCCTAGGGCAGAAGAAATATATTCTAGTCCTGTTGAAGAGACACCTCTTTTTAAATGTCCTCTTATAGGAAGTAGTAAGAAAGAGGATTTAAACACCATTAAGAAAAGACAAAGAAGGGCACAAGCAAACAAATCTAGGAAAAAAATCACTAGTCCCCAAATAGCAGTAACCAAACTAGGCAATAAAGTTGCTCCTTCTGAGTTGGTTAAGAACGGGAAGAGACAGAAGGGTAAATCAAGGCAGAAGAAGAGTGAGAATACACCAAGAAAGCATACAAAAATTAAAGATAGGGATAAGAAAGCAAATGTTCAGCCTGTTGAATCAGACACAACAGTATTTCAGCACCAGGAGCAACCTATACCTTTAAAAGATGATGTGCTACCACAATCTCTTAGCCAGCCGGACTTTACTTTGTCTGGGTTTTCAACTGGGCATCTGCCTTCTACTCAAATGCCATCAACAAGCAGCATGCAAGAGATCTCATCTGGTTGTTCGTTCTCCATTACATCAAATCAATTGAAGTTCCAGCAATACTCTAGTCAAAAAGAAACACACACTCCTTTACAAACTCCCTTACCACTAAACCAAGATGTAGAACCATTTAAGATTTCTCCAACAAGGGCTCAGATTGCCAGTGTGTTTCAAACAAAAGACTTAACTGCATCACAAAGCATACCAAATTCATTTTCTCGTTCATCTCAGGTAATACAAAATGCTCAATTCACACTGGGTAATACCTTTCTGAATAGGGAGCATCCTACTGAGACCCAGAAAAGACTTCTGGCCTCTGTCGGGAAACTGAGAGAAATGCAGGGTTCTCCTGAGTCTTTGCCTTTTGAGAAGTTTTTTCCAAACGTGTTTAGCAGTCAGCAGCAAGGATCTTCTTTAACAGACCCTGTTAAGAATTGTGATTCTATTTCTTCTGCCCCTTCATCAGAGGGAGGTCGTGACACGATTCAGCCATCTAAGAATGGTCTAACATCAACAATAAAAAGCCCAGTCAAAATTTCACAGTGGAAGCAAAAACAAGGAGAAGTTTTTGAGGGGACACCTTTTGGCAACCAGAAATTAAGTCAAAACTGTTTACCAGACATTTTCTCCTGCACTAAAGCTGTACAGAACTCAATCCAGGGGTCTGCTCCTCAAGCCATTCTTGAAGGGCAATCTGGAATAGCTGTTCTAAAGGAACTTCTTCATAAAAAACAGAAAGCAAAGGTGACGAATGTGTTAGAGACGATAACAAAGCTGAAAGAAAGTATATCTAATCCACCAGAACCAAAATGTTCAAATAAAAAGTCACCATGTGCTACCCCCAACAAAAGAGCAAGGGCACCAAGAAACACAAAAACTAAAGGAGCAAAGAATGTAAAAATTGACATAGCGAAAATTCCTACAGAACAGAGAAAAGGCACTTCATGTTCCCGGAGCCCTGGGATTTTATCTGACCATGGCTTTGAAAGCTGCTACTCACTGGAAGACAGTTTGTCACCTGAGCACAACTATAATTTTGATATTAATGCTGTAGGGCAAACAGGTCTTTGCAGTTTATACTCTGGGAGTCAGTTTATTCCAGCTGATCAAAACTTACCTCAGAAATTTTTGAGCGATCCTTTTCCTGCCAACACTCTGGACAAGGAGTGCTTACATCATGATGGTGCTCCATCTGTACAGAAAAAGCCTCAACAGCTCCTTCTGAGACCAAGTTCTCTTAGTCCAGATTTATTTGAAAAATGTAGTGATATTAAGCAAAGCTCCTTGCTTACTCAATGGAAAAATGGATTAGTAGTTCAAAGCCTCCATTATTCATCCTTAAATGATGGACTCAGTATTAAAGATTCAGAATATTGTCTCAGTGGAAAAGGTTTGTCAAACAAAAAAAGTATTCTTAAAGAGGCCACGTTTCATTCACCTGAGCAAAGTTGGAGTGAGGTAGATCCAAATTGTTCAATTAAAGATACCTCTGCGTTTGAAAGTTGTCAGCGTCCTTGCTCAAATTCCTCCTTTACTGGGCTTCTGTCTTCCCCAGAAGGAGATTTTATGGATTGTGTTTCAGAAGATCTAGAATTATATATTTCAAGGCACATTGATGGTTTAACGCCAACTCCTGACAGTTCACCAAGATCTATAAGTTCACCATCGCAGACCAAAAATGGAAGTGCCACGCCACGTCCAGTTCACATTTTGAAACCCTTAATGTCTCCTCCAAGTCGGGAAGAAATTATGGCAACTTTATTGGACCACGACCTTATGGAAACCATTTATCAAGAACCATTTTTCAGTAATCCCTCAGATGCACCAGAGAAACCAAGGTAAGATTGAAATATTAATTGTAAGTGGACATTTGTTGTACCTATATGACGGTACACATAATTGTCCTGGAAATAAATTAAAACAAAACAGGCCCATCTTGTTGAATATACTCTACCTTTTGTAAAGGAAACACAGAAACCAGTAAATGTTTTTATTATTTTTTTTTGTCCATATTGGATTAGAGGAGAAACTTTTGAAAAAGCATTTCTTTAAGAAAGTGACCTTTAATCTTGCACTATATGTGTGCTTAGCAGTGTCGTCACATTGACTACGGCTTTCCTTTGTGTATGGCATCCTTGAGCTAAAATTGCTGTCCACGTCATCACAAGAGAAACCAAACAATACAACTTTGCAAGCTGGGTATCTCAGGCATGCTATAGTTTGTGTTATATTTAAATAGTGTGTTATTTTTTATAAATGCATAGATATGCTTTATATGTTTGTTTGTGTAACTAAATTGGGTTTTGGAAGGGATCTGCTCTTTAACTTTTACTTATGAAACTGGATGAGTCAAAAGTAAAGAACCACAAAAATACACATAAGATGTTGAATATCATCATTACCATTAGCATCCGTAAAACAATGAGTGTATTATTGGCATACAATACGGTATCGATAAGCACCATCCTAAATGTGTTAACATTAAGCATTCTAAATGTGTCTTGGTGGTTCTGGATATTTGACCCTCTCTCTGTCCATAATGGTTGCATACAGATGGCTGCCATAACTCAAGATATATTGATGTTGTGGTTTAACATTATTTATGCAGTTGTATTGCCTTTATGCAAAGGTCCTATAATCTTTAATAAACGGAGCCCCACTTAACAGCATGTCCACCCCACTGTAGTGATTATGGTGCCAAGGATCCCTTGACTTCATCTCCAATCCTTCCTATCTTAGTATTACTAAAGTAGAAATTCTGCTTATGTCTGTTTTGTGAAGCTCTTCATAGCATTTTTTTGGCCTGAGAATGTCGGACCATCTAATGTTCCATGATATGTCTTTAAATAGTGTACAGCATAATAGATGGCTCCATCATGTTAGGTGCAAAGGTCTTTCTAATGGACATGCACAGTGGGCAACCTGCATTTAAATAGTGTATTTTGATACCTTTTAATACACGAAAACCCCAGACTTGGTGTTCATAGATAATAAAGTTTATACTTCAAGTGGTGCTGTAAATGGTTATTCTCCAGCAATGGCCAATGTCTTTTAGACAGCCACTAGGGAGGACTTAGCCCTGCAAGGTAATTATTGCAGTTTGTCAGAAACTGCAATAATTACCACTGTAGGGTTAAGGGACATGGGACATTGCATCCAGACCACTTCAATGGGCTGAAGTGGTCTGGGGGTACCTACAGTGTACCTTTAATTTTTCAGTTCAGTTTTTGATCTAATGTAATTCGTTGTTTAATGAATGAACCTGCTCTGTGTTTGGGTGGTTTTATGCAGAACTCTTCTATTAGGCACTGATTTCTAGAAATCAAGCACAATTCTGTAGGTCCTAAAACACTTGTCTCTGATCATATTGTGGTTTAAATATATTCTTCTCTTGTTCTTTTAGAGAGATTGGAGGTAGAGTTCTAACAGTAGAAACAAAATTACCCCACAATCTTCCTGAATTTGAAGGAGATTTTTCAATGGAGGGATTGCGACTTTGGAAGACTGCATTCTCTGCAATGACACAGAATCCCAGACCAGTTTCACCAACCCGGATGAACAGATTCCTTGTTGAAAGAGAGAAAGACAAAATCAATCCTGAAGATGATAAAAAGCTGATAATCATGCCTTGTAAAAGTGCCCCAGCCCCACAGAGAGTTCAGTTATGGCTTGAAGCCAAGGACCTGTATGAGGCATCTAAGAGTTCAGATAAAAATCCAATAAATCAAGAAACAAATGAACCCACTACTGTTAAAGCAGCTACTATTCCAAGTGGCTGCAATAGCTTACCTCCAAAAGAAATCCAGATTTTAGTTGCGGAATCTGCAACTTCCGACGATCAACCATCAAGTGAAAAGAACGTAACCATTCATTTTGCCAGTTCGCCTCCTGCCCTCCATTTAACGGACTCTGATCCTGTTGAAAGAGAAATGGATTTACCACTAGGCACAGCTGAATCAGAATCCAGTGAGAAGACAAATTATATCGATTTTGATGATTCTATCTCACCGAATTCTCCAACATTGCCTCCTTGGCAGACTCCTGTGTCTCCAGATTCGGACCAACCTTCTGTAGGTCTCAAAGACTTTAAAAATGATAATTCATCACCACTGTCTGAAGCTTGTAAAACTGAATACTGTAAGGATACTACAAGTCAGTTGAAAAACCAAGCGAGTGAGTTTTCCGAACAATCTCCTCAGTTCAATCAGGACAAGCACATGTCCAAGTACGTCTGCCTACACAGTACACCAGTCATAGAAAGAAGATGGGAAAAAGCTTCCCCTGAAGCACTTCTCTGTACTCCTGTCATGTCAGGTAGGCCTCATATGTTTCTGAGGACATAGATAATCTAGCCATCAAATACAATATAAGTAATTAAAAGAAATACTTCCATACATCCATTTAAAGTTAATTTCCTGATAGTTTTTTTCCATATATGCAAGCTCAATGTGTATTTAGTTATGTTGAAACTACATTACAAATTCTAAGTGATTAACGATTTGAAGAACTATATGTGTGTTGGGTTGCCAGGGAAGTGCCGCAAAAGTGTTGTCTATTAGAATTTTGGATCTAAATACTACATGTAGGAAATAGTAATTACGATATTACTCTTACAGCAATTCATTCCTCGATACTGTAGGTACACAATATATCATCTGCTGCCCATCAACTAAGAGGAACTAATACATTGACAGCAAACTTTGTTACGGTCATTTTTAATTAAGTCGTGCAGCGAAAGAGCTCTTCCCTGCTCTGCTCCCTCAGCCAGAATATGACGTGTGTGTGTGTGTGTGTCTGTAAGTGAGGGTGTGTGTGTGTCTGTAAGTGAGGGTGTGTGTGTGTCTGTAAGTGAGGGTGTGTGTGTGTCTGTAAGTGAGGGTGTGTGTGTGTCAGTGAGGGTGTGTGTGTGTCAGTGAGGGTGTGTGTGTGTCAGTGAGGGTGTGTGTGTGTCAGTGGGTGTGTGTGTGTGTCGGTGAGGTGTGTGTGTGTCGGTGTGTGTGTGTCGGTGAGGATTGTGTGTGTCGGTGGTGTGTTGTGTGTCGGTGAGTTGTGTGGTGTCTGTTGGTGAGTTGTTGTGTGTGTCTGTTGGTGAGGTGTGTGTGTCTGTTGGTGAGGTTGTGTGTGTCTGTTGGGTGAGGGGTTGTGGTAGTATGTCTGTTAGTAGGGTGTGTGTGTGTCTGGTGGAATGTGAGGTGTGTGTGTGTCTGTGTGGTGAGTGTGTGTGTCTATTAGGCAGTATGTTGCTGTGTGTGTGTGTGTGTGGGGTGTTGCTGTGTGTGTATGTGTGTGGAGGTGTGTTGCTGTGTGTGTGTGTGTGTGGGGTGTGTTGCTGTGTGTGTGTGTGTGGGGTGTGTTGCTGTGTGTGTGTGGGGGTGTGTTGCTGTGTGGTGTGTGGGGGTGTGGTGTTTGCTGTGTGTGTGTGGCCGGGGTGTGTTGCTGTGTGTGTGTGGGGGGTGTGTTGCTGTGTGTGTGGCCGGTGTGTTGTTGCTGTGTGTGTGGGGGGTGTGTTGCTGTGTGTGTGGGGGGTGTGTGTTTGCTGTGTGTGTGTGTGGGGTGTGTTGCTGTGTGTGGGGGTGTGTTGCTGTGTGTGTGGGGTGTGTTGCTGTGTGTCTCTGTGGGAGTGTGTTGCTGTGTGTCTCTGTCGGGGAGTGTGTTGCTGTGTGTCTCTGTCGGGGAGTGTGTTGCTGTGTGTCTCTGTCGGGGAGTGTGTTGGTGTGTGTCTCTGTCGGGGAGTGTGTTGCTGTCGGTGTGTGTCGGAGCGTGTTGCTGTGTGTATGCGTGTCTGTCAATGTGTGTCTGACATTGAGTGAGTGTGTATGTTTCAGTGAAAGTGTGTGTGACAATGACTGTGTGTATGCAGCAGTAAAGGCGTGTGTCTGTCAGGCAAAGAGCGGGTTGGTTTTTAACAGGAAGTGAAATATAGAAATGGGAGGGCGGACGGCCTGAGTTTTGTCATGCCTAGGGCAGCAAAAAACAGAATACACAGCTGCCTGCACCATTATTCATTATTCATCTGCATAGTTTAGTCCTATTTGCATATAATATCCTAATAATGATTACATATGCTGCTTAGTTCTTTTTACAAAGCCTTTTATGATTGATTTTTGTTTTTGTTCACCCTATACTTTTTGTCATGTGTTCTGTGGATGTCCCAGTGGCTAACCATACCCTTTTTAGATTTCTTTCAATTTGCAGTTTATGAAAGTTTTTTTAAAACAGCACAAAGAAAATGTACAATACATTTTGCATAGTATCATTCTTTCTTATCCATGGCAGCATCACATTAGTTATCTCTGCCCACTTGGCTGTTAAGGAAAGGAAATACAAGCTATAAATAACACTCCTGCTAGATAGGTTCTCCTGTCTTTTTCCTGTCCTATTGGCAGATTCTCCTTTTTCCAAGGTTTACACTTTTATATTATGCTCAGTAGTAGATAGATGTTCTTTGTTGCCTATGATCATATAACAGAGCTCTCAATCAAGCACTGTTTTTTTTCTGAAAAATGGAATCTGAAGGTGAAGAGAAATTCTACATGAAATACAATATATAATATTGTCTTAGATATATAGTTTGCAGTATGGATGTTAAACAAGAATTGTCTTACCTTAAAGGGACATCCCAAGCACACACTTTAAATGAGTGACTTTGACAAGGGCCAAATAGTGATGATTAGACGACTGGGAATGAGCATCTCCAAAACTGTACGTCTTGTGAGGTGTTCCAGTTAAGCAGTGATTAGTACCTGCCAAATGACGTGCAAGTAAGAACTGGTGAACCGGCATCAGGCTCATGAGTTCCCAATTCTCATTGATGCACATGGGGAGCGAAGGTTAGCCCGTCCAATCGCACAGAAAAGCTACTGTAGTTCAAATTGCTGAAAACCTTAACTGACCACTATAGTGCCAGGAAAACATACTCGTTTTCCTGGCACTATCGGGTCTCTAGGTCCCCCTCCCGCCGGGCTCTAGGGTGAGGAAGGGGTTAAGCACATACCTTTTCTCCATCGCTGGGCTCCCTCGGTGGTGGGACTCTCCGCCTCCTTTCCCGTCATCGGCTGAATGCGCATGTGCGGCATGAGCCGCGCGCGCATTCAGCCAGTCCATAGAAAAGCATTCTCAGTGCTTTCCTCTGGACGCTGGCGTCTTCTCACTGATTTTCACAGTGAGAAGCACGGAAGTGCCTCTAGCGGCTGTCAATGAGACAACAACTAAAGGCTGGATTAACCCATAGTTTTCTCTGAAACTGCTATGTTTACAGCAGAAAGGGTTAATCCTAGATGGACCTGGCACCCAGACCACTTCATTAACCCCTTAAGGACACATGACGTGTGACATTTCATAATTCCCTTTTATTCCAGAAGTTTGGTCCTTAAGGGGTTAAGCTGAAGTGGTCTGGGTGCCTATAGTGGTCCTTTAATGCTGGCCATTATAGAAAGTTGCCAGAACTCAGTACATCACAGTTTGCTGCATATGGGCTAGCTAGCCACAGAATGGTCATAGTGCCCATGATGAACCCTGTCCACCGCCGAAAGCGCCTTTAATGAGGTCATGAGCGTCAAAACTGGACCATGGAGCAATGCAAGAAGGTTGCCTGGTCTGATGATTTATTATGTTTTCTTTTAGTTCAGGTGGATATCCTGTTGCGTGTGCATTGTTTACCTGAGGGAGAGATAGTTGTAGGATGCATGAGAAGAAAGCAGGCCAGCAGAGGCAATGTTATGCTATTGGGAATTTTGTGCTGGGAAACCTCAGGTCCTGGCATTCATGCAGATGTTACTTTGATACTTACCACCTACCTAGAGATTGTTGTAGATCATATACACCCCTTTTTGGCAATGTTGTTCCCTGATGGAAGTGGCCTCTTTCAGCATGATAATGCGCCCTGACCCACACTGCAAAAAATGTTCAGGAATGGTTTGAGGAACAAGATATAGAGTCTAGGGTCTCGATCTCGATCCAATTGAGATGTAAATCAGCTATGCTTAGTTTCTGCAGCCCTTTAGATATTGCAGAAAGGAAGTAATGAATTCTGTGCAAATAAAATGCAAAATAGACAAATTGTGACACTGTTATTGCACATGCATTTCTTAAAAAGATAAAACAAATATAGGATAGTAACCCCTTTTTCAGCGGGTACATAAAACAGCTTTCAGCATACAATAAACTCACATTTGAGAACTATTGTACACATACACACACACCACCCCCCTTTTTATTTTTGGGAGAGCTTGAGTGGTTCGGCTTTGGTGGTCCAGTGGGGCTTCAGTCATCTCCCTGCTCTGCTCCATAGAATGCTGTTTAGTGATGCCGGGGCCGGAATGACGTCATATTACGGCTCCTGGCATCACTAGAGGAAGCAGAGCAGGGAGGTTACAGCTCCCTCATGCATCTGCCCATTTGGCTTAATCTTCCAGGAGCCTTCTGCCCATGCGCACGCTCACTGACCCTCTCCCTCAGTTGGCCAGCCGACAGACTGCATGCCCATACTCTACCTGAGCTGACCGGCCGACCACACTCATAGGCAGCCGACCACCTCGGGGGCTAAATGGGCCTGCAAATCCAAGGCGCCAGGACAAAAATTCTAGTAGCCCTGGCGACTGGGATTTGTCGATCCCTGATCTACATTATCGGTGTGCTGAGAGTGGCTATTATCATTGTAAGGATCAGTTCCTCTCAGGACATTCAAATACATTCTTGGCAAAAAGAGGGGAATTTAGCTTTGTAAACTAAAGTCATAGATATTACAGTAAATTAACATTTACATTGTATAAAAGTCTAACATCACATCACTACTTGAGAATAATAAAATTATTTGAAAACCTGTTTCTGTGCTGTTGCTGTATGCAACTCACATCAAACAGAGTATGTGGGGATAAAAACACAAACTGGTATCTTAAAGCACCATTTTTGAAATAGCTCTTTTGTTTGATATTTTCTTTTTGTAGTTACATTAGCACCCTCCAGTTTGCTTACATTTACTTGTAGTGGGGGAGCTTGTCACTGGCAATCTAGTGCACAAGAACCGAACATTTGCACTCCTTGCCGCTCAATGCTGGGGTCAGGCTGTGTTTTTTTGTTTTTTTTTTACTTTGTTTCCTGTTTTGGCATGGTATTTTAGTTTATTATCTTTCTAATGCATTAGAAAAGGAGGGAGGAATATAATTAGAAAGGTGGGTTTAATACCAGCTTACAATGTCCCTTTTTATTGCACAAAAGATATCTAATATTGACTTTGACAGCTTGGAGCTAGAAAAACAGATGCTGAGGGAGACTGAAAATACTCTAATGCTCTTTTCATCTTACATGCTTGGGTGGTTGTCCTCTAAAATACTGGGATGCTGGACTGGACAAAATGTTCTACAGTTAATTTACTGGCATTCCTCCAGCTCAGTGGAACCTCAGCGTAACTTCATTAAAGAACTAGGTTTTTAAATGAAGTTACACTGCAGGGATATTCACAAAGATTTCAGGATGTTGAGGATTGCTAGAGATTTGCTAATTGTTAAACTAAAAATTAATTAAAAGCCATGCAAATAATGCACAAATATAGAAACTGCACAAATATGCAAAATACAAACAGGTACTACTCCAGCAAATCAAGATTAAATATATTTTTGCAAGTCCCTTGAATGTAATACAAGCCTTTTAGTACAGCCCACTCACATTCCAACTCTCTGAACAGTTGTGCTTAAAATTTGTGTGATACAATTTTGAGGATCATTTATGTGTCTTCTATGAAATTTATGGAAATAAAAAATTCTGCTGATAGGAACATATGTGATAACTGAATATGTATATATAAATGTGTGTGTGTATATATTTTATTCACCGTGAGTGCAGCTACCTATTTGGATATATGGATGGATGGCCATTCTTTGCTAGCACCCGGGCACCAAGGGCAGTTTAAGCGTGAGTGCAGGAGCATTTGGTATAGATATATATATATATAATTATTAAATGCAGTACTGATCTCATTGAATTACTATTTCATTGGTTCAGTAAGCACATAGACAATGAAAGAGGAGTAACAGCAATTCACAATTCCTTTATCTGATGGCCCTCTATTCCCAGATCAGTGTTATCAATGCTATTTATTTTGCATTCTGTGTTTTAAGTGTTTTTAGTACCTGAGCTGTTAACTCTGTACTTATGGCTTTGCTGTATTGGAAAATGAGCTTGCTAGACCCAAAAATGTTTTCACTTCACTCAAAATGAGTCAAGTGCCCTTCTGCTATTGAATTCTAAAAGTCCAGCAAGAGTGTCTGCAGTAGCCTTCAAGATATATTAGCAAAATATTTTTGTTTCATGATGTCGAAGAATCAAGAAAATATGCTAGACCAATCCAGATTAGCCTTTAAAATTATTTTTTTGTTGGAGTTTGCTTTAGTTTTAGCAAGTCATAAGTACAATAAAAGCTATTGAATGTCTGGCACTGAGGTATACCTGTAGGATGTCAACAAGCCACCGTAGCTACCAACTTATCGAATACCTGCTCTTTGTTTTTTTTTGTTTTGGTTTTTCTCATCACTTTATATTAGATATACTGCACAGACATAATTCTATATTAATATATGTATGTGCATGTATTTGATCTATACATTGTGCAAGTGGAAATGCATAGATTGAAATACACATGCACTTCATCCAGCAGTTCTTGTGGAATACCATTGTGTAACTCATAGGCCAAAAGTGCAGAGGCTTCTTTAACAGGCAACTCTGCAAGATTGCCAGCCATGCCTGCCCATAAACAGAGCACTTCTTAGAGCATTCACATAGGCAGAAATAATGCTGCGGTTTCTGTGGACTTTTCTAGGACATCCTAAGAATTGGCAAAATAAAAAACTTGGATAGCGCTATAGGAGTACCAAACTGAGACTAAATATCCTCCAGCTCTCTGAGCTATCATGCTGTCCAAAGTTGACAAGCTAATATGGAAATGTATTTACACATTAGTTGAGCGTCTGGTGAGGGACTGGGCTGTAGGAGTGATGAGCCCCAGTTTCTTTGTCACATTTAGTAGTTAGAATTCTTTAGAATGGCTATTTAAATCACTTTGCAACTGTAAATGTAATCTAGCTGACCTCTCTCCATTGAAGTCTAGAATTTACTATTTTTTTTCTTTCTTCTTTTTATAGAAACAAAATGCCAAAAATTAAGTCAGAAAAGAAGAGGAAACCCAGACAAACTTAGAAGGGTACTTTTAACAACTCAGATGAAGGTAAGTGTTCATTTTAAACTACACAGCTAGGCAACTGTCTATGCCTTTCAATTATGAACCAGTCCTACATTGATATGCAGTGTTTATATATGTCATAGGAGGAAACTGGGCTCTTAAAGGGACATTATAGGCACAAAGACCACTTCAGTTCATTTGAGTGGTGTGGGTGAGGGCCCCTGTCTCCCTTACTCCTGCAATGTAAATCATTTCAGTTTTAGAGAAACTGCAATGATTACATTGCAGTGCTAAGACTCCCACTAGTACAAGGCTCGACAAATTCCAATTGCCATGGCTGCTAGGATTTTTGTCCAAGCGCCTGGGATTTGCTGGCCCATATAGCCCCCGAGGTGGTCGGCTGCCTAAGAGTGCAGGCGGCCGGCTCATAAAGAGCATGGGCTTACGTGCGGTTTGCCGGTCAGCCCAGGTAGAGCATGGGCATGCAGTTTGTTGGCCTGCTGAGGGAGAGCATTGCCGTGCGTGCGGTCAGCCAGCCAGCTGAGGGAGAGGGTGGGTGGGAAGGCATGTGCACACAGGCGGGAGGCTCCTGGAAGATTAAGCCAAACGGGCAGGCGCGCGTGGGAGCTGAAACCTCCCTCACGCACCCTCTAGTGATGCTGGGAGCCGTAATATGACATCATTCCGGCCCCCTGCATTAATAAACCGCATTCCATGGAGCAGGGAGATGACTGAAGCCCCGCTGGACCACGGGGAAAGATGAACTACTCAAGTTCCCCCAAAAGGTAAGGAGGCTGGGTGGTCACATTAAGGTGTAAATGTGTGTCTGTCTGTCAGTGAGTGTGTGTGTGTTTAGGTGACTGGCACCCCTCCAATCACAAAGTAAAGGGGTTTTTACTCACCTTTTTCCCCTCACGCTGTGCTGGTCTCGCAGCAGCTGGCCCTGCTTCCATGACTGTGATCATCAATCCTGCTCATGTGTGGCAAAACACCATGCTGCGCCAATCAGCATCTCCTCATAGAGGTTAATTGAATCAATGCATTTCTATGGGAAACATTCAGCGCCTCCACGCACAGCATGGAGACACTAAACTTAGGTGCGTAGGGTGCACTCTAGAGGCAGTCTTAGTGACTGTCACTATAAGTGTTACAAAGCAACAATGTAAATACTGCCTTTTTTCTGAAAAAGCAGGATTTACATTGAAAAGTGTGCAGGGACAGGTTATAGACACAAGAACTACATTAAGCTGTAGTGGTTCAGGTGACTCCCTTTAAGAATTGCATATTTTACTTTGAAAAGCCTTGCTCCTAACTTTATTTGCTAGCTCCTAGATTCCAAGCAAATTTGTTAAGCCCTGCACTATTAGCTCTCAATCCATTTAAAGAAACATGTATTCCTGACCCAAAAGTCTTAAAAGCACGTTGGGTCCCCGGTCCACTCCTTTTAAAAATGTATAAAACGGCTCTTCATACCGGCGCTGGCTCTGCACAAGCTCTGCCTCTTTGTCGGAGATCATCAGAATTGACAATCTCAGCCAATGAAATGCTTTCTCGTATGAAAGCATTGGGAGACTGTTGTGCATGCACGGTAAAACTGCGTCCTGCTCCAATCAGCATCCCCTTGTTAAGATGCATTGAATCATTCCCTAGACAACAATGTAAACACTGCCTTTTCTCTGTAGTTCTGGTAACTATGATGTACCTTTAATCCTTTTTTTTGTGCCACGAGCAACTTGACCAAGGCACATGCTGTGTGCGCTGACGCCAGACATAGAATTAGCATGAAACTATTGACAGTCAAGAAAAAAGCATTCCAGCCCTACACTGAGGGAAAAAAAATTTCATCTCCAGAATGAAACATTTTTGGGGGAAAAAGGATGCAGTAACAAGTTGTTTACATCATAACCACTTCAGTAATATGATTCCTTAATTCTTTTTCTGCTTGTGTATGTCTTTTTGGGAAGTTTCTCCTCAAAGTTCCGGATACTTTTCAGAATAGTTTAAGCTGTTCATGGGGAGACATTTGAGTTTTGACTGTAAATAACTTTGTAAAGCTGCTCCTGTACCATGTTTAATGTTTAAGTGGTACATTACAGGAAGGATTTTTCTAAAGATGGATCATTTATACTGCACTTCACTCTTCGTTGTTCATTGTCATTTAATGTTGCTTGGAATTTCTTGGACACGTGTAACTGCAGATATAATGTGCTGCTCATTTAGTACTTTACATGCTGCAGGAGAGACCTCAAATGACTAGTCAGATATTTTCCTTGGGATTCCTCTGTGGTCTGTGAACTGACTTACTCCTTGCTGCATGTAAGTTCAGTTTAATGTGGGACAGCACATTTCATGTGTATCCAGAAAAACACATAGTTGATCTAGCAACTCTATTCTCATGTCACAACTATCACACTAAAAATTGTTTGTAAGTTTGGAACTCCTGTAGAGAATGGATACCTTTGTCTATCCACATAGTCGTTTGTCTATCCACAAGTGTTCACTTGATATTTGGACTTTAAAGGGTTACTTCAAGCAATTTGAATTTGAAGTGGTTATGGTGCCAGGAGTCTGTATGTGCAGCTTTTCATTATGAAACACTGCACATACAGAGCGTATCCCCTCTGCTACCTGAGGAGATGTTATTGGGGCAATATTAGCTAGTTAATGTTAGCTAAGTGCATATTGGATTTCAGACAAAACATGCTAGCGACAGGCAGCCAATGGTGGCGCCCTCCCTTCAACAGTATCTGTGACATCCATCACCCTTGAAGGAGGAGGAACAGGCTGCGGGGAAAACTTAGTCTCACCCCTGGAACAGAGGTAAGATAAAACTTCCTATTTTTAAAAGGATACTATATGTGTCAGGAATACAAAGCTGTATTCCTGGCACTATAGTTCCCTGTGCCTCCCTCGCCCCCACCTGCTCGGGTGAATAAAGGGTTAAATCCCTTTACTTACCTTACCCCAGTCCATCTGTGCTGAGTCGTGGCTCTGCCTCCTCCTCCGTCCCACAACGAATGGGCGCTAATGCGCAAGTGCGGAAAATGTCACGCACACATTAGACCTCCCAGTAGGAAAGCATTGAATCAGTGCTTTCCTACGGGGAAAAAAAAAATCTGACGCTGGAGGTTCTCATGCAGAGAATGTTTGCAATTGCAGCACTAAGTGCAGTAGGGACACTGAATGAGCTGAAGTGGTCTGGGTGCCTATAGTGTCCCTTTAAGAAGGAGTGGAGCTAGTCAGTAGCTAATGTCAATTCTGTGCGAATTTGCTAAATCTGTTGGCTAATGGAGAAACGAATTCTAAAAGCAGAAGTGGTCGTGGAGATTAGAGAAACCCTTTACTTTGTGTAGAAATACAAGATAAGAGCAAGATATGTGTTTCATGATAGCGTAATAAAAGTGTATGCCTAGTACAATAAAATAAGAAAACTATATACTAATAGCATTGACTGAAGGTTGAACTAGATAATAAAAAAGACTGGTCTTAAAATAGAACATGTTGATAGTCACTCTGAGCTTGTTACGACACCATCTGTCTGCCATTTTTTATTTATTTTTTACCAATAGCTAAATACATACAATGTACTTTAAGATAGTCGCATTTACAGATTTGAGTGCCTCTTTTATTATTTAGGGCACCCTAGAAGAAATGTAAAACGTCTGGCCGAGCACGCTATTCTTCCAATAGGATTTGGGATGGTTATTTTCTAACTCTGTTTGATTGCTTCTTCCTCATGTGTGTCAGTTGCTACACTATAACTTCTCAACAAAGTTCTTCTTCTTTGTTGCAAACATATGTTGGTGTGTGTCATCGTCTTCATATAGCCATGGTTGTTAGTGAGAGCTGGTCCAGTGTCACTGTAGGGTTTTGGAACTGGAGGCATTAGAAAAAAGCCCAGCCCCTCACAGAGAGATGTCATGGGAGAATGCTGATGGTTCCTGAAGTCCATTTAAGTACTTGTGTGGGGTTTCACATAAGTCATAAGTCCTCCAGACAATCTTTTTCATAGTAAGCCCCAGTCATGTCCATGTAAGTCCTTTTACAAAACTGTTAATGAAACAGTGCAGCTGCTATTAAGTGCTGAACTTACATATTCCTTTAATACTTTCTGCGAGGGGAGTTCATCAGCCAAGTTTTTTTTTTTGTGTGTGCGTGCGTGCTAAAAAGAAAAGTGGCCTAGAATATTAGAAAAACATTAAATAAAATGCTGCAAAAAAAGTAAAATGATTTCTCAAAGTGCATATTTTACTTCCTAAACTAACTGCTAGTTGATTAGCTACTGTACCAGTTGTAGCAGCAATATACAATGCCTTGCGAAGTATTCAGACCCCTGGAATTTTCTAATCTTTTTTTTTTTTTTTTTTCTGCATTACAAATGATTCATACACTGCTACTTAGCACTTGTGGTAGCTCTATCAGCTAATTATATTGTATGACATGGTTTAACAGTAAGTATTCCTCAAATGTCTCTAAATTCCACTTTTCAATACATGTAATTGTTTGTCTGCTTTTTTTTTCTCCAGATCAGTAGAACAGTAATTAGATTTCTGTGAAGAGTACTTTATTGGTAGGAAATGTGGTTATTTTGAGAGGTAACTAGGTAGTTATGGATATTTGTGGGTGAAATGTATCATATCAAGGTGAGAAGTAATTGGTGGTAACCAACTGCATAAAAACCAGGCTAATACCAGCACTCTTATCCTGTCGATGCCATCCAGATTTGACAGATTTCCATTCATTATGCAAAAGTGTAATTTCTGCATTAGTAGTGTGGCTGAATAGGGGGACAATCTGAATAACGAGGAGAGACCTTTGTTATATTGCCTAGAGTTCTGCTTCAGAATATACAAACTTTTGGGCAGGACATCAACAATCTAAATGTACAATTGCTTATGTTAAAGGACCACTGTAGTGCCAGGAAAGCATACTCGTTTTCCTGGCACTATAGTGCCCTGAGGGTGCCCCCACCCTCAGGGACCCCCTCCCGCCCGGCTCTGGAAAGGGGAAAAGGGGTTAAACTTACCTTTTTCCAGCGCTGGGCGGGGAGCTCTCTGCCTCCGATCCTCCTCCGTTCCTCCCCGTCGGCTGAATGCGCACACGCGGCAAGAGCTGCGCGCGAATTCAGCCGGTCACATAGGAAAGCATTCATAATGCTTTCCTATGGACGCTTGCATGCTCTCACTGTGAAAATCACAGTGAGAAGCACGCAAGCGCTTCTAGTGGCTGTCAGTTAGACAGCCACTAGAGGATTAGGGGGAAGGCTTAACCCATTCATAAACATAGCAGTTTCTCTGAAATTGCGGTTTATGAAAAAATGGGTTAACCCTAGCTGGACTTGGCACCCAGACCACTTCATTAAGCTGAAGTGGTCTGGGTGCCTAGAGTGGTCCTTTAACCCATGCTTCTGGCTCAGAGCATGTCACTAGAGTGACTTCAAATTAGTAATCTCTTCTGTTGTATGCTGCATTCTTTAATGTTCTGGAATGATGCAGCTATGTAACTCCAAGTTATCTCCTTGTTTGTGATGTTTCAATTATATTTGTTTCTACAGAATCAGTTCTCTGCCATGGCACGTGTGAAAAAAGAGACTTCCCAGATTGAGGGGCCATCTCTGAATAATTCATATGGCTTTAAAGTCAGTGCACAGAACCTGCAGGAAGCAAAAGCCTTACACGAGGTAACTGTCCCACACACGAGTTTTGCCAGGATTTTATCTAGGCTGGATAATCTGTAGTCAAGGCAGTTTCTAGGTAAAATGGTTTCATTAAAACCAATTTTTCTCCACTTTATCTTTTCATTGCATTGTGTCGGTCTATTTTTTTTCTTCCTTTTTCTTTTCTAAAAGACCATGACCATGTATTTACTTAAAGGGACACTATGGGAGCCCACACAACTTAAGTGATGTTTATGGTCAGCTTATTAAGTTTTCTTTCCCACACGTCGTCTTGATTTGTGTGACTTGATCCCGCATCCAATTGCTGTTCTCTTATTATCTGCCCCCTTTCCCTCTGTACTGACAGCAGTGGTTGTTTGTGCCCAGAGTGTTCCTTACAGAAATTTGGGATGAGATTGCACAGGGGATTGAAAATAGGCCAAAATACCCAACTCTAGTCTTCCATTTCTGCAATGGTGGTCAAAATTTGGGAACTCTGTTGTCAATTTACCGTGATTTTACTGTTAAATGATTAAACAGATTTACAATATTATCAAGTGGGAAATTTAGCAATAAATGAGATAATTACAAAATGTTACCAGAACAATAGGTTGATGAGGATGCTGCTCAAACAAGCTTACTGTCTAGAGGAGGTGGGGTATAAGAACACAAGAAAGGCATCGGTGGGGATATCAACAAAGCTACAAAATGGGAAAGTAGCAAAACTGAAAGGTAATAATGGAATGTGGCCTTTTAATAGAGTGCAAGAGACAGGTTTGTGAAATAGAATTTACTGGGAGGCCTTAAGCTTTTCTAAAGAGGTTGATTTTGATGGACTTCTTAAATGATTAAAGATTAGGGGAGAGTCTGGCATAGGCAGGCTGTTCAAAGGAAAGGAGCTGTCTGTGTATAGACATGCAAGCGTGAGTTAGCATTAAGGTTGCGAGCAGTGTACAGGATGAATTAGGGAAGAAATTTAACAGGGGCTACACATTATAGGTAAGGGTTGGTAATTTGAATTGACTCCTACAGGGTACAGAAAGCCTATGCAAGGATTGTTAAAGGGGCAAGGTGTAAGAGGAGCAACAGGAGAAAAAAAAAATCAGCATGGCGGCAGCATTCATTACAAAGCTGTATGGTTTCTGGTGAGACCAGTTAGGAGAGAATTACAGTAATCAATGCATGAATTGCTAGAGCATGAACAAGCGCCTTAGCAACATTTTGCGTAAGATGTTTTTAATGTGGAATCGGCAGGATGTGGCAGTAGACTGGTCATGAGTTGTAAAGGTGAAGCCAGAATGAAACATAACACCATGACCGCTAGCTTGTAAGGACGTGCTGATGTGGATACAATTAATTAGCAGTGAGAGCGAAAGAGGAGGATCAGTATTATGCTGAGGAAAACTAAGAAGCTGCATTTCACAGAGATTAAGTTTCAAAAAGCAAGAGGCCATCCAATCAGAGATGGAAGAAAGGAACCGGTGACACATTCTAGAAGAGCAGAGAAGAGATATATCTGGGTGTCATTGGCATACAGATGGTATGAGAATCCAAAGGAATTAATGTTTGCCAAGAGAGGCAGGGTAAAAAGTAAACAAAAGGGGACCAAGAAAAGTCTTGGGGGACTCCAACCAAGACAGGACGAGTAGAGGTGGTGTCATTATGAAAGGATATACTGAATGAATATTGGGAACATTGAGCAATAGGGTGAGAACCATGAAAGGACAGTGTTTCAGAGACCGAGGGATTGAAGGAGGACATGATCAACAGTGTCAAAGGCAGTAGAGCCGTCAAGAAGAATTAGCATAGGTTTGGATTTAGTCGTGCTTTGATCATTGGTTTTTGTGGCAGCCATATTGAAGGAGAGAGTTGTAATTGAGAAAGCAAGCCAGACAGCTAAAGACAATTCATTCCCGAAGCTTTGAGGAAAAAGGAAGCAGGGTTGTAGGACAGTAGTTGGAAAAGGAAAAGGAAGATGGGTTAAGTGATGTCTTTTTAAGGACAGTTACGACGGTAGCCTGTTTAAGGCTAGCGTGGCAATGTCAGAAGAAAGAGAGCAGTTGAAGATATTTGTTAATATTGAAAGATCTGTTGACTAGAAGAGTGACTGTTCATTGTTAACATCTATGCTGTGGGTGAGAGGTTAAACTTTTTCTGCCTATTAGATATAATCAATGCGGACAGGCTGAGCAAATCTCTTCTGTCTCTTTTCTGTAGGTGCAACACCTGACATTGATGTGCATGGAATTGCATGCAAGAACACGCCGAGACTTGGAGCCCGACCCTGAATTTGATCCCATCTGTGCTTTGTTCTTCTGCATCTCTTCAGACTCTTTGCTGCCATACACTGACAAAACAGAGATTACTGGTGCCATTGTGATTAGTCAAGACACCACAACTAGTGAAGGTACACCTTCCATAGCTCTGACATTTATGTACTAGTTCAGAGAAAAGTGGTCCATAACTAATTTCCTGTTTAGTTACATAGAAACGTTTTTGTTTTTTGTTCCCTACCACCTGCAGACAGAAGATCGGCTCCATTACTCACCAGGTCTGGTATTGCAGGATTTGAGGTCACATATGCAGCAGATGAAAAAGAGCTGTTTGAAAAGTTGTTGCATCTGATCAGAAGGTGATTTGCAATCCAAGTCTTTACCCTCCTTACTTTATTGTAATTATGTGCTGATATTTAGCAAATGTGGCTCTTCCGGAGACACCATCTTGGATAAAGTTATTTTGGTTGTAGAAATTGTTGCATAAAGTATGTGTCTAGGCTAAGCGTCTTCAAAATATATATCCTATACTTTAAACATGTATGTTGTTGTTGTTAAACACTATTAATGGGTTTGCCATTTAAAAACTTGAGGTTCCATTGCCCTGAGGAAGCACCATTCCCAGGAATTATAAAATAAATGTTTTTATATTTCTGTAAGCTATAAAGTTTATTTTTTTTATTTTTTTTTTTTACTTGTGCACCTTGGGGAACCCTCATTATTATATATTTTTATTTTTAAACCTGCAAGGAAATAAACCCTTCAAATTTAAAATCCTCATGTTAACCCATACCATACCATAAACCAAGGTTGCCCAAAAGGTAGATTCCCCATATGTTTTTAAATTACAGCTTCCATGCTACGGCAGTCTAAGTGCATGCAAAGCATCATGGGAGTTGTAATTCTATAACATCTGGGATCTACCTTTTGGGAACCCCTGCAATAAAGCATACTGTCTCTCATAGACATCCACGGTATGGCATGTTGTCATCTAACCACAATAAGACCTTACGTGGCATTTTGGTTTACTCATTTCTGAAATCTAAAGATTCATAAAAAAAATATTTATTTTCCCCCTTAACTTAGGTATGATCCTGATATATTAATAGGATACGAAGTTCAGATGCACTCATGGGGGTATCTGCTGCAGAGGGCGTCCGCTCTGAATGTGAATCTCTGCCAGCAAATGTCCAGAATACCAGGTGGGTTTGCCGACAGCAAGCTTGAATACAAAGAAAACATACCAAGAATCAGAACAATAATAGTCTCAAAAATGTTCTTGCTGTATCTTCAAAATTATCTGTGTGTGTGCGTGCCATGATTTTCAAAGGGCTTTAACACCATTAGACTTTTACTTGTATATAGACCAAGTATTCAGCCCACAAATGTCCACTTTATCTAGACCTATAGACTCTAATGCTAATATTAATGATCAAGTGCATTCCTTTTGAAATAGTTGCTGTCATTTAAATTGAAATATCCAGTTGACTAGCTCTCCCTTTAAAATGATTAATTAGTACACATTCTGTTTAATCACTGTTGTCACCTTATGAAAGTAAATGTTGTCTTCTGAAGATGAACATCTTGCATTATCAGTCTACAAATACCATTTATTACTTAGGTTGCATGTTTACATTTTAAAATACCAGCATATAACTCGGATAGTTGTTTGAAATGTGGGACAGACAGAAGAGACCTTTATTACTGCTTTTGGGAATGTAAGGGGATTAAACCATTCTGAAGTCGGACATTTTGTAACTAGACGAACGTCTAAATTAGTTCATGTTTCTCCATTATTAGCAACAATGGAAGAATCCAGCAACGGTTCTAAATTGACCCATATGAACCTTGCTGCAGCATGTAAATGTATATTATATCTCTGGATCAGCCCCTCTCCCGCTTGCTAAAAATAAAAAATCTCCTTCCTATTCCCTTCCATGGATAGAAGCCTCAATTAATTAATAAAAGGACATTGACAAAAAACTTTTTCTATATATCAAGTCGCTAGGCTCTACCCAATCCAAAATTAAATCCACCCTTGAATTTACAGATTCCTACCTGACCAGGGTTATAGTGGGCCAACCCCCCATAATATCATGATACAAATCTTTTGAAACTGGACAGCGCAAATTTGTTTTCCCCGACGTTGCACCAACTTTACTTTTTAACATGTATCATTGTACCTTCACAGATACGACTGGTAAAAGAGAGCATACTTAGTTCATCTTTGATTTTTGTTTTGTTCTTTTAACTTTCTCCAAATAATGTCATGCAAGACCTATAAACCAAGAAGTCTTAAACCTGCTCATTTAAAATGGGAAATTTGTGAATGCCATACTTATATTTCCCTAAATAAAATTGTTTAAAATAAAATATCAGCCTATTCTGTCCTGTGTCAGCATTGCAATGACTAAACTGCCTGATTTAAAGTGCTAATGGTGTCTTGTTGACATGATCATTTAAGTATTTCAAATAAATACTTTTGTAATCGGATTCTGTTTTAAGAAATAATAATAATAATAATTTTTTTAATGTAATCTTTTTTTTTTGTAGATGATAATACTGAGAACAGATTTACAGCTGAAAAGGATGAATATGGTGCTGACACTATGAGTGAAATAAATGTAGTTGGCCGCGTTGTTCTCAATGTTTGGAGGATGATGAAAAGTGAGGTAATGCAAAAAAAAAAAAAACTGCTTATAATTTTATACCCAAAATGAGAGTATGTGCAGTCACCTCCAACATTGACAAGAAAAATTAGCAAAAAAGCTGCATATTAAATATAAAAAATAAAAAAAAATCATAAACTAGCAATGAGGTGTTCTCAGATGGAGCACATACAACAAAATCAACCAAAATAATGCATTTTTCAAAATATTTTACTGAGAATTTTGCAAAGGATTCTTATTAGTAACATCAGACAATTGTAAATGTTAAAATTATTATATTTGGTAGGGAGGGGCAGGAGGGCGGGCCTGACCACCAAGCAAGCAGGATGTGGGCTGAGGGAGCTCCTCAGATAATCCCATGATATAAGCTCATAAACTGAGAAATAATTAGTTTGAGCAGCTGAAATCGCCTCATGAGTTGTGGAGACAGCATTGACAATCTCCTAGACCAACTTGACACGCTTTTTTCAACGTTTGAGTGGCCTGATGCTCCTTGCGGCCTGCTATCTGATCTCTCACTTTATTCTCGACACAACCGCGGTCTGGGCCACGTTCTCCCCTATCTCCCCCCTCACCGGTGGGGGTTATCCAGATCTACAAATCCTGTACTGCCCCATCTACAAAACCCCCGCAACCCCCTTCCACAAATTCCCTGCTTATCCCCCCTTATAAAGACTCCTGTCCCAATACAAAACCCCCACCCCCTTCTACAAAATCCCTGCAGCCCCACACACACATTTACAGGCAGACAGTCACACACTGAGTTGCAGACAGTCACACACTGAGTTGCAGGCAGACAGTCACACACTGAGTTGCAGGCAGACAGTCACACACTGAGTTACAGGCAGACAGTCACACACTGAGTTACAGGCAGACAGTCACACACTGAGTTACAGGCAGACAGTCACACACTGAGTTACAGGCAGACAGTCACACACTCAGTTACAGGCAGACAGTCACACACTCAGTTACAGGCAGACAGTCACACACTGAGTTACAGGCAGACAGTCACACATACACATTTCCTCCGTGCGGCACCCTAACTACCATGGGACACTGTGTGGCCACAGCTCACACAGCCCCCTCCAGCCAGGGCCGGTACAAGGATTTTTGCCGCCCAAGGCAAAAGTAAAGTTTGCCACCCCCCATGTGACATCACAATGCCCCAGCCATATGATTTGCCATGTTAACTAACGCCAGTGCTGCAGTGCCGCCGTGTTTACATTAAAAGGCCTGCAGGGACGGGCTATAGACACCAGAACCACTACATTAAGCTGAAGTGGTTCTGGGGATATGAGTCATTTCTTTAATGAGGTGAAATTAGAGCTTAGTGCCACGAATAATATACTAGATTGCCTACTTCCAACCAGATGAGGATGATGATGGGCTCTAGCTGCAGTCTGGCTCCACTGGTCTGGTGCAGAACAGGCTCTCTGGAGGCGGTTTGTAACTGTGGTCACAAAAATCAATGTTCTGGGAGAACTGGAAGCAGCTCCATTTTTTGGGGGTCCTTTACACAGATCAAGGTCTGGGTCCCAGGGTCCACCTTCATGTTCCACCAATGAGTTTGTTCACGGGGGTGGAGTGTGTAAGGGATGTCCTGATATGTGTGTAAGGAATGCATTGTGTGAAATTGTGTTTGTATGTGTAAGGGCTGCAAGGTGTGTTTCTGTGTATGTATGGGATGCATTGAATGTGTGTAAGGGGTGCATTGAGTGTGTGTAATGAATGCATTGTGTGTTTCTGTGTGTGTAAGGGATGCATTGTGTGTAGCGGTTGCATTGCTTGTGTATGTGTGT
>OW240913.1:266842842-266908345 GCA_933207985.1 Pelobates cultripes
CCCTCTCTCACCCCCCCCCTACCTCCCTGTAGCGTGGCCGATCCCAGTATAGCCGGCGGGTACAGGGAGCTTTTGTTTCCTCTACCCGGCCGGACTAACAGGAAGTGCCCACTCAGTGTGCACTTCCTGTTAGTCCGGCCGGGTACAGGAGACAGCTGCTCTCTGTACCCGTCGGACCATGCTGCAGTGAGGGAGCTGACAGGAGCGCTTCCCTCCTGTCAGCCTCTCCTCAGGCTGCGCCCGGGCGGTGCGGTCCGCCCTCATGGACGCACCGCCCGGGCAATGCTGCAGCCGCCTGAGGCTCTATACAGAGCGCTCAGGCGGCTGCAGCATATGGAAGCTGGCCATGGCACCCCCCACCCGGCTGGCACCCGGGGCGGACCGCCCCCCCCCCCTTAGTACGCCACTGGCTAGACGCCTTTGCCAGAGATTGCGTCCACGATTCAGTCGGAGAGCTGTGCACCGCTTCCCACACGGAAGGAAAGGGGATGCACCCACAGCCCTGTAAGGAAAAGAGCGGAGAATCGTTCTGGCCTAACACCTATTGCAAAGGACTGGCAAACGCTTGTAAGTGCCTACCAAACGACGCAATGCACAACAGCATTCCACTGAAGCTGCACCTCCAAATCGGGATGACATATCGGGCCTCCAGGGCGGGCATCGGCTGGCAGACGTGAAAAACCAAGGGGACTAACACTACTCGCCATTGTTATGACACACTGCCCGAACACACAACCCGTGGCTAATGGCTCCAAGTTGAATTTTTGAAATGATTTTTATGGTTATTGTTATGTGTTCTTGTGCCCTCATATTGTAATAAAATAGCCAGGCATATATCCCAGACCACCAGCCTACTTAGAAGTTATTCTTCTTTCTGCTGCAGATACATTTTGGCTAAGGATAGGCATGATAGTTCGCCTAGTGTCTTAAAACCTGTTTTTATTACATACCCCGACACCGGGAATAATACCCAGCGGCTACTAAGCTATAGAATTATCATAGTTGAACGTGTTACCTTACCACCTTCTCTTTGATTACATTAATGTCAGATAACGCAGTATGTCTTAATTAATCCTCTTGCCTTCATGATATTGCTTACATTATTCTGTTTATTACTGAAAAATGTGCAGTTCAACCACATGCCACAGTATTATGCCTTTTGAAATGCCTGTCTGCTGTCGTGGCATCACAAGCTTGTCTGTCATACGTATGCAAAACAAAAAATAAAGAATTACAAAAAAATTTAAAAAATGATATGTTGCAATTTAGTGTTTATTAAATTTCAGATTTCCTTGTTGCCCAGCATCGTTAGGTGATGCATCCGAATCCTCCTCCCTTGACATAATCCAGCAGGCATTGCTCTCTTGTCTTCTCAACTTGAATCACGTGCTTCCCTATGATCAGCATTTGATGACGTTCAACAAAGAGTCAAATTCTGTTATGAGTGCAAAAGCGCCTCCTAGTGGCTGTCAGGAAGATTTGTTTAATCTTGCATTTGTATTTATTCTTTTGAGATGTAATTTTAATTGATTCCATTTAATAGGGTATAAGACCTATTCGTGGTGGGAGAAAATAAAAATAACCCATTACCTGTGTTTTTACAGGCTTCCTTGCTCATTTTATCAAATGTGCCACTTATTTTGGAGATGACCGTTTACTTGAAGACAGTCCATTAAATTGCATGACATTTTTACATTTTGCATTTTCATTTTACATGGTAGAATGAAATCCAGATAAGTTCACAGTTTACTGTTAGATACTAAAGAATTTCTCAGAGTTCCTGGTGCCATACATCTATTCCTACATTGTCCTAGCACTTGGCACACGGACATTGGAGGGCAAAACAATTATTAAAAAAATAAATGAAAAGGCCATCACAGGTATCTAAATTGCAAAAGTGCATCTCCTCGAGCATACAAATAATCACCGCAAATTATTTTCATAGTGCTTTTTTTTTCTTGAATATCACTTTCATCATGTCTCCATCCTGCTGAAGAGGGGTAATGGAAAAATGCACTATTTTCTGGTAGTGTGCAGCTCCGTGCAAAATTTATTTAAACCAGGTTTGTCAGAGACATTTCAAGTTTGCTTAAAGGGACACTACAGGCCCCCAAACCACTTCTCACCATGAGAGTCTGGGGGCACTGTCCTTGTCCTCTTAACCCTGCAGTCTAAAACAAAAAAAAATCCACACAGTTTAACTCCGTGAAATGACACTTTGCATGAGGCCTTCAAGCCTTGAAAATCACCATAGCATTTGCGTAGGTGCACCAGTGGCTTTAGCCATGGAATCGGGTATGTGTTTAAAGGGTTTTTAACCCTTTAATTGCCTGGGAAGAGGAACACTATAGTGTTCATTTAAAGCAATACTGTAACTTGTTCATCTTGTTCATTGAAGTGGTTGTAGTATCTGTGGTTCCATAGTGCATTGTTGCATTCAGCTGTAAACCGTGAATGGAGAGACCGCACAGCGGATCTCCATGCATGATATTCAAATCAGTGAAAGCACACATCACACAACAATCTTTTTGGTATGAAAAAAATCTTTTTGGTATGAAAAAAATCGTATTGAAATATTTTTAGTGTTCATTAGAATTTTGGGAAAGTTTAAGTGACAATTTATATGAATGGTGTATTTCTATTTCTTCATATATCTCACTCTTGTGTTTTCCAGGTGGCTTTAACTAATTATACCTTTGAAAATGTGGCCTTCCACGTTCTTCATCAGAGATACCCCTTATTTAGTTTTCGAACGCTGTCAGACTGGTTTGATAATAGAACAGATGTGTACAGGTAATACAGACTTTCTGCATTTAAACATTTTTAATAAAAATCTTATTTTTTTTTCTGTTTGTCTGGGTACTGTCCATACCGTTGTGAAATATCAGCTGTCACATTTTGTATTTTATCTTTATTTGTAACAAACTATTCCTATAAAGACTATCATTACTCTCGTTCCCTCCTGGTACACCCTCTCCCAGCCCTTTGTTATGGCCCCTTTCAGCCCTTAGAGCCAGCCGGAGTAACTTATTCGACCAGCAAGAGTTATGGACAATCCGTCTGGAACTCCAGCTCGGCTACAGACAGTGCCTCATATCGGTCAGGTTGAGACTTTGTTTTAACCCCTTTCCCAAGGAGCCAGGAAGGCGCTCTTTGGGCATTCAGTTACTCCCCTCCTCCTGAACAATCGCAACCTGTGAGAAGGAGGAAGCTCCCCTCTCCCAGCCAGCTGAAGACCCCAGTGAAAGACCGCGACCTGGCATCGGCCGCGTGGAACTATTTTCGGTCAGGACATTAATAGCAGCCTATCCAAAGTTAAACCAAGTGGCGTTTCGACAGTTCTACAAGGATCCGAGCGCTATTTTCACAGAATGGGCACTCGGATCTAACCTTTTTAGGGATATAGAACTTGGTGAGGGTACATTGTTATTTTATACTTATTTTTGGGTTATTTTGTGTTGCGCCTTCTGTATCCCTGAGATAATTAGTTTACCGAGGTCCAACTCGATTATCTCCCAGACACAGAGGTTTAGGACTGAATGAATAGAGACCCCATGCTGGGGATCCTTGTATAAATACCTGTATCTTTTGCCTGAATAAACCAGTTGATTCACCCTTCATCAAGTCTTGGCTGATGTTTGCGGATGCAAAGGCTATAGCACAGTTTCACTCTACTGGGCTAGGGAGACTCTTCAGCGGACATACTCAGCTGTAGTGTAGGGGACCTGTTACATTATTTTTAATTTTTTATTTTTGCTGTGCAGTAACATCACAGTGCGGTAAGTATATGAAAGCATGAGTCAAGAAGATGATGTGATACATCTCAAGAGGTTGATGCCACATTTTAGTGCTCAACTAATAGTTGAAATATATAAAAAAAAGAAAACAAATGAAGCCACAGGAGTACCAGGAAAGGGCAGTATGAGAAAATGTCTAGAATCCATCAAAAAAGCATAGCCATCGTGATATAGAGTACCTGTCAGCTTAGACCACTATTATGTAAAAATCATGGTGAACACCGTACCGGCACTCCAGGACCACCAACCTGCTCCTTTCCTGTTACTGAGTCAGCACTGAAGTGGGAGACTCAATCTACAGTGTGAAGGTCAAAACAGTCCCAAGGCCCATGTGACCTTAAAATCAGGGAACTCCTCTGTTTTAACTTTTCCATGAATTTGGTGCTGATGTCATCAGACACTCATCAGAGTATGCCTGTAAAAGTCGCAGACCCCTCTCCAGTACAGGAACATCCACCATCTTGGATCCGCTCATACCGCTTAGCAGGCCAACTGAGCAGCCTGTGGTAGAAGCCAGTGAAGCTGCACCAAATCTTTTCATTCACATCCTATGCTTGTCCATTCCTGATGTCATGTTATAAATTATGAAAGAAGCAAAAATGTATTTCTTTATACAATTGTCTTTACAGAATTGCTATATTTAATGGTAAATATTAATATTAAATATTCTATAATTTTAAGGTGGAGGATGACTGATCATTACATGAGCCGTGTCCATGGAACTCTTAAGTTACTAGACCAGTTGGACCTCATTGGAAGAACTAGTGAATTAGCAAGAGTTTTTGGGATTCAGTTTTTACATGTTTTAACGCGAGGGTCACAGGTAAGTGTGCTTTGTAATTCCATTTAATTCCCAGTCCATTTAATTGCCAATCCTGCCTTTCACTCATTGGCTTAAAGTATCAGCTGAGCACTCAGCTAATGAATTAAATCTCTGTGCACAGAACATGCATTGCTAACATTAGCCAGGTTATGGGTTGGCTAATAAAGGCTGCTGGAGGTGGAGTACCCTAAAATGTATCAGTGTGTGTTTTATACTTAAATGCTGCACCTACAGGCTCATTACACCGTGATCACTTCATAACAATGAGCTGGTCCTAGTGTTTGGAGTAACCCTGTAAGACTTTTCGCTGGCATTTTCTCGTTATTGCATGTGATTTTTTTTTGTTATATTTTTCTGTGCATACATCTATTTCATTGTTTTAAAGCTAAAATCTGTAAAGCTATAAATAACTGTAATGCGTAATTTCTAATAAAAATCATGTTCTTCTTTCTAATGTAGTATCGTGTGGAATCAATGATGCTTCGTATTGCTAAGCCAATGAACTATATTACCTTGACTCCCAGCCCTCAGCAACGGTCTCAGATGAGGGCCCCTCAGTGTATTCCTCTTGTGATGGAGCCAGAGTCTAAATTTTACAGCAACTCTATTTTGGTTCTGGATTTCCAGTCATTGTACCCTTCCATTGTAATTGCTTACAATTATTGCTACTCTACCTGTCTGGGGCACATAGAAAGTCTGGGGAGGTAAGTTGTTTGGGATTTTGTTTTTATTATAAATTATATTCCATAATATTATAATTTCTGAGAAACTACAATGTTTTCAATGCTGTAATTGCCTCGTTTGTGCCCTATGTCCCCTTTGTTTCTTTATGAGAAGCATTGGAATGAACAAAATTATCAGAACTAATAACTTCATTGGAGGAGGAATGGCTGCAGCGAGGAGCCTGTCCCGCAATGGATAACGTTTTATTGCTTGTGAGATAGTGGGTGCCCAGTAATTGACACTGAAAATGAATATTCTAATGTTAAAAATAAATATATTTAATACAAATAATATTAGCTTTCTTTAATCTTTATATGTTGTTCTTCCAGTTCCTGTACTGACCGTTATCTTAGATGATAAAAAGATGTATTGTATTCTACCTATTGTAGGCTAGAATATTATGGTACAATATTAGGTTAGTTGCAATTCAGTAAGATTAGTATTACGTGACCAATGTATTTGTAGGACTTCATTATAACTAATACTAACCTAAAATCATCTTACATTTCAGACATGATGAGTTCAAATTTGGCTGCACCTCCTTGCGTGTCCCACCAGATCTACTATACCAGATACGACATGATATTACCGTCTCCCCTAATGGTATTGCTTTTGTAAAGGTAAAAATGAATTTATGTATTACTTTATGAGGAAACCTCAAATGGTGTAGACCTGGTACTTCATTAAGGAGCCTGGTTAATTAAACTCTTGGAGTCTAAATTGCGCCTTGTAACACTGTGTGATTCAGTTTGGAAGAATGTCAGTAACACTGTGTGATCCGGTTTGGGAGTAAAATGTCTAGTAACACTGTAATCTGGTTTGGGAGGATAATGTCTCCTTTAAATGGACCACATTACCAGATGATGTCATCTGAGGATGATTATTTGTGTGGGCATCGGGAGGGGAGGAAGTACTGCCATTGGTTTTGTAGGGGCACCCACAAATTTTGATCGTGGTTTTGAAGAACTTTTGTTCTTGGCTTTTGCATCATTGGGAACATATTATGCAATCAAAAGTAATCCCAGAAGAAATGTTTATATTTATCTATTTTAATAAAGTTATCGCTGCCTAAACAAATACTTGAAAAAGGTATTTGACAGAATGTTGACTTTTTATTAGGGCGTCTTAAACACCAGTTGAAATATTTAGCAGATTGCAATGTCCGTATTTATACTTAACCTAGTGTTACTATTTTCCCACAACTGGAGTGTACGTCATTCAGAAATCATAACCTATAAATATTGAATAATACATCGCAATATAAAGCAAAAAAAATGCTTTCCTTTGTTATTGAAGGGGTTAAATTGAAAATGTTTAACATTACATTGGAAATTACACGTGTTCATGTAATGTTCTTGTGGGGCTTTTTTGTGTGTTTTTTTTTACATTTTGGTGTATTCAAATTCTTTCAGGCTAATGTACGAAAAGGTGTGTTGCCATGCATGCTTGAAGAGATTTTGAAGACCCGGATAATGGTGAAACAGTCAATGAAAGAATATAAACAGGACAAAAGCCTAAGCCGACTTCTTGATGCACGCCAGCTTGGACTGAAACTGATCGCCAATGTTACATTTGGCTACACCGCTGCTAACTTTTCAGGGAGAATGCCATGTGTAGAGGTAGGGAATCATAGTAATTTAATTTACCTGTTTAAAAATCCATTATTTTTTTGCACATATCAAATAATTTTCAAATATGCACTGGATAATCTGACTAGTGTAGCTATATGAAACTGACAAAAGTAATTGTTTTTGTTTTTACTATTTTAAATATGATTTTAATTTGTACTTTTAAATTTAGATTTTCTAATTAGATTTGTTAAGAATGTGAACTGGATTTCATTTTTAGTTTTTTTTACTAAAACGAGAATTGTGAGGAATTCAAAATAAATTTAAAATTTGAGGTCAAAGCAGCCGAACTTGGAACATTTTCCTAGTCAGCCGTGCTTCTAGTTTAATTACTTTGACTTTAAATTCACCTTGAATTCTCAACATTTATCATGTTGGGAAATAACACTGTTTGAATTCCACCTTGAAAATATATATATATATATATATATATATATATATATATATATATATATATAATCTTGTTATATTTTTGGGGGGGATGGGGCTGTGTGACTCCTGACACCATAACACGCTGTAGTGGTTATGGTGGTTAAATAGCCTCCTTTGGAAGCAAACTAAATTAATATGTAAAAAACCTAAGTAGAATAGGAAAAGTCAGGACTGCCTTGGGATTAGTGCTATGTGGTTCATAAACAGTGTGGACTTTGATGTATTTTTTTTAAGTGGATACAACTTCACAATTAAAGATTGTGGTATACCTCTTCTACCGGGTGGATGTGTTTGGAAAATATCCGTGACCTAGTGTTTTGTTTCTTACAGATTGGAGACAGTATTGTCCATAAAGCGAGAGAGACCCTGGAACGTGCTATAAAACTCGTCAACGATACGAAGAAATGGGGAGCCCGAGTGGTGTATGGTGACACGGACAGGTACCTTTGTGTAGAATGGCATTAAAATCTATTTGTAGGGCACAGTGGCTACACTAAACTACTGGTGTAAGCGAGCCATATAACCAACCCATGGAGATTTGGTTGGTTTTAATTTGCATCATCTGCTTTTCATGAATCAGATGAACATTCAACTATAGTAACAAATAGAAATTTGAGGCAGCTTCACAGACCCAACCTATACATTTCACCAAATGTTCATTTGTAGTACCTATCTGATACGTTTAACTGATGGCTGCATACTTTGTATATGTCTCTGAAGAAAGGATGTCTGTTAAGTCACATACAGAAAACTACATAAAAGAAAAAAACTCAGGCACTCACTGTGATACGTTCAGAGCAGTTTTAATGGATCCGCAACGTTTCGACCTGTACCCAAAACTAAAACTGCTTTGAACGTATCACAGTGAGTGCCTTTTTTTTTTTTTTTTTACTTTTATGTAGATTCTATGGGGTATGCTTACTCTTGCTCAGTTAGCACCCTGTGTATTTTGTGATTGAGTGCAACCCTCTACTACCTTTGATACATACAGAAAACCAAACACATTCATATTTCTAAATTCATACTATTTGTAAACTGCGTAAATTGAGAAGCTTTGCTTTAGTTTTTTGATAATTGAAGCAAATATTTTAGGTTCCTGATTTGTAGTTGTCTGTAGGCAATTATTTACTTTATGCATGCATGGATGTAATAATAATGAATTTTTTGGTGTTAAACCTTTTCTAAAGTAAACCTATATTGTATGAAATACAGATAAACATGTATGCTTACCCACCGCTTAAGTATTTACTGTGTTTTTACATCTAGCATGTTCGTTCTGCTGAAAGGAGCTACAAAGGAGCAGTCTTTTAAGATTGGACAGGAAATTGCTGAAGCTGTAACTGCTACCAACCCGAAACCAATAAAACTAAAGTTTGAAAAGGTAATGTTCTGTAGCAACGTGTGACTGTACTGTATATTAGGGGTTCTGCGTGGAATGATATTGCTCTTATATCATGGGTACATGGGAGCATAAAGTGCAGGTACAGACTAGGAGGTGTGTGATTTCCCTTGCATTTTGTGTGGGCTGACCACCATGTTTGTTGCCTTTATTGCACTGTAGTTAGCATTGTGGTATACAAGTAGGTGGTAAATAATGCGGTGGTAAATAATGCAGAGTGGAAAAAGATATACATGCGCACACTAGTAGTGATATACTGATGAAGTTATATTCTCAATAAAGTAAGGTTTGCCATGACAGGTGTCCTATGAGAACATAGTGGTTGTTCTTAGAATAGGGAAGACATCAAAAACTGGGCTGAAGTTGTATGTGATAGCATTCTTAATGAAGTGGTAATCTCCCAAAGATAGTCTTTACAGTACAAGAAATGTAGAAAATTAAAGGTCCATCTTTCCTTTACTTTTACTTTTTTTTTCTGCATGGATTATCTATTGTTTAGACGGGACAAAGTCATGTAATAGTGAATGTTTTCTGTTTAAGAGTGTAGACTTTTACATAACCAAGACAAATATGCGTAGACAAACAGACGGAGCTCATTATTTGCCAGAATGGAAGCAGTGGGTGTTTTGATCATATAGGTAGAAATGGAAGCAATATTGATGATTTTCCCAATGCGGGGCTTGAAAGGTAATCTTGCCTGTTGATAAAAATTACAGAAAATAAATAAACCTTACTGTCGCACAACTTCATCAGTATTCTTCTATTCATTGTCTGTACACATCACATTAGTACTGTATATGTACAAATTATTGTGGTGGTCTGTTATTTGATGTCCTTTAACTGTGTAGTTTGTTTTTGTGAAGGAAAAAAAAAGTTATCACAAATTCTAAGTGTCCCTGATTATGATGTGTGTATCAGAATACATAACATGTCAAACCATTTTGTTTGTTTCTTTATGTATGGCACTGATGGTGTTGACCATTGAAGACAATTGGCCATTTGCAGCTCTTGACGTTAGTGTTTCTTTTCGAGTTGAACTTTTGGATATTTACTGCTTGCATTCTTTTCAGATGAAGGCGTGTATGCAATATTAGAGTAGTGCATTATTTAACTATGTTTTGCATTGCAGGTCTATTTACCCTGTGTTTTACAAACTAAGAAGAGGTATGTGGGCTATATGTATGAAACTCTTGACCAAAAAGATCCGGTTTTCGATGCAAAGGGGATAGAGACAGTCCGAAGGGACGCCTGCCCTGCTGTTGGTAAGGTAAGCAAAAAGCTTAAAATTCATGGTAAGCTACTGTTTCAAGAATTATTACTGTGTCCGTAGCTGCTTGCAGAGGATTCTTTACTGCACTCTGATGATGGCACTCAGGTTATTGTGACATGCACCTAGGATATGATTGGATAAAAAAAGTATACACGCGTATCTCCTTACGCATAAGGAAGGACATTCCAGGCAGCATTACAACTTAATCAAACAGTTCTTGAATGGTTTAACCCCTCTCCTGCCTCTTGCTTAAATGTTGGACAACTGAAGTACAGGCAGGTGCGTCGCTGATTGGCTGAGATTAGTCAGCTGAAGCCCCCAGTCAATCAGTGGCTCCCCATTCCTAAAAACGGCTCGAAAAATTTACGTATTTTCAGCGGCGCCCCTGCCCACACAGCAGCCTTACTCTTCAGTTATCCAATATTTCAGCAAAGGTGAGCCAGTGCCGGCAACCAGGACTTTAGTGCTAGAGTAAATATTTAGGTGACTGGTCCTCTGTCTGTGGAGTTAAAAGGTAGATTACCTACCTTTTCTCCATCGCCATGCCATGCTGGTCTCGCTGTAGCTGACCCAACCTCCATGTCTGATCATCAATTTTGTTGATCTCATCCAACCAATGCTTTGCTATAGGAAAGCATTAGGAGGCTACTGCGCTGCAAAACGCCACACTGCGCCATTTCCATCTCCTAAAAGAAATATATTGAATCAGTATTGATATAAACAAGGCAGAGTATCTTACAAATAGTTTTCAATGCCTTAGGTTTCAAGGATTATAGTCCTATAATAGAAACAAGGAAAACAAACACTAGTGCAATATTGTCTGGATATAAAAATAAGTGTGAATAGAAACAGATATTTCACACTCACAAGTGTAGAGCCAGTGGATGTTGGCTCTAACTCTAAGCGTTGTGGGATTTTTCAGGGTTCCACTCCCTCTTCTGTATATTGTGGAGTTAAACGTTCATTGATAATAGTCACCACTCCAATAATTTTTCCAAAGGGCTTCATTTAGCCAAACTCTGCATAAAAGTATTAAAACATTAAATAGTAGAAATAAAAAAGTCCTTACAATCTGTGTGAAAAGTCCTTTCTTAGTGCAAAACGCATTTCACCCCTCTTGGGGGCTTCCTCAGTTGCTATAATCCCATACTTCTTGCTGCTTTAAATCATTGAATGCTCGCCTTTTTAATATTGTGGCGTTTATCGGCAATATATCGGTGTCTAGTGGCTTCCGATGGAGAAATGGGTTCCTCTACATGCTGCTTATCATAACGTAGTGTATAAATGTGGATGAGGGAGACTAGGAATCGACTGATTATCGGTTTTGACGATATCGGCCTACATTCAGTTTTCTTTTGTTTGTTTTTAAATTATCTTTATCGGCCTATAATCTTGCTGATAATGAGTCCAGTGCGCGCCCAATCTGTCCTCTCTCCAAGTCTCACGATTCACGAGCCCTGGCCGTCAAAGCGTTACCGCGGCAAAACCAGGTGTGCGAATCGTGAGCCTTTTAGAGAGGAACTGGAGACACGGCCTGTAGTAATGCTGTCTGGATACCGTATAGTCTGCTCTGCCGCTTGTTTGCCAATTTTATCCTTCTGGTCTGTAAAAGGTAATTTTCTTTACTCCTATAAACATAGTTACCCACTCAGTGAGGGCGGAGTGGTGGTGAATATGGCACATATATATGATAATAAAGCTCTGGGTATATATTGGCACTATCTTATAAATGATAATAAAGCCCTTGGTAGTATACTAGCACTATACAAATGATAAAGCACTGGGAGTGGGTAGTATACTAGCGCTATACAAATGAAAATTAAGCCCTGGGTATTATATTGGGTAATATATTAGCACTATACAATTGATAACACGCCGCCTCTTGGTACTGGATATATGCTGGTGCTGGGAGAAACATAAAGTAAAATGAGCTGAGGAGTGATCAATCATGTAGTGAAGAGGAGAGGGGGGACACATGGTTTTCTCCATTATGGCTAGTGGGTTAACTTGGCACTGGCAGCACATAGTCCAAATAAAGGGAAACTATGGTGCCAGCCCAGGAAAGCAAACTCGTTTTCCTGGCACTATAGCTCAAAGTCCCTGTGTTGCAGAAGGTGTTAATAACCCCTTCTGTCACTATCCTGTTCTGGGTCCAGCGCCTCAGCGCTGGCTCTGCTCTGACCATGCTCCTCCCCCGCAGGAGAGATCCCAAGGTGCATGTGCGGAAATAGCACTCGAATTAGGATTTCCCCATAAGAAACGCATTAGTCATTGCTTTCCTGTGGGAATATAGGTATCAGTAAGTTATTGGCTACCGGCCTGAAAGTTCAAAAATTATCGGTATCCGCTCTAAAAAATCAATATCGGTCAATCCCTAACGGAGACTTTATGAACTCAATTTTATACAGCATGAAAATGTTTATATTCGTTTTTGGTATTGAGGTTAACAAGATAAAGAACTAGCCTGGTTAAAATTTTAAAAAGAGAGCAAATCACACAAAGAACGTCAAACGAGAAATTGGGTTTAGCTGTTCCAGCTATAAAACTTCTTCATGTTAAGTCAGGACATGAAAAGTGCTCTACAAAAGTATACTGCAATAAGTCCTTGATCATGCAGAATCTGCCATTCAAAAAAACAAAACGTCGTTCAATGTTGCTTTCTGGAAATGTATGAAGTGCACATGCTGCCTGACACCACTAACATGAAGGAGGGATGTGGAAATTTAAAAAAATAAATAAATCTTTGTCCAAGTGACATGCGCAATAATTTCAGATTGGGGTACTTCCCTGGAGCCGTAGACTTAGACAGGGGGTCATTCGTTAAACTCCCTCCAATCCCAGTGATTAAATTAAGTAGTCTGTATCCACATAGAGCATGTAATCGTAGCACAAGGAAGTTATCTATTTATTATACTATAATATTGATATCCATGCTAATGTACCTATTGCTTGTATTTTTAAACACTGAAACATTTCCTTCATACTGCAATATGCACTATGCATTAACTTGCATATGAGATCACACACCCCATTTAATTTCACTGTTAAGCTGCAGTGAGATTAAAAGTAATATCCGCTTTTTCGATATACTGTTTTAAAAATAGTGGCATGCATCATCTACACACAGAAAATGTAAATGTTTTTGATAGATGGTAATGCTTATGGTAAAATAATTTACGCAGCCTGCTATTTTTATTTTTTTTAAGCAGCTACCTACCCCACTCATCTGTCACCTCAAGGGTCGAACCAAATGAAACATTCAGCTGTTCCTTTATTGATTACAATGTATGCACAGGTGAAAATACACAATGCCACTGTTTAACCCCTTAAGGACACATGACATGTGACATGTCATGATTCCCTTTTATTCCAGAAGTTTGGTCCTTAAGGGGTTAAAGGGATTCTCTAGTGCCATGAAAACAAATGCATTTTCCTAGTACTGTAGAATCTTGGAGTGCCCCCCTCCCTCCCGCACACATCCCACGTCGCTGAAGGGGTTAAAACCCCTTCAGACACTTACCTGAATTCAGTGCCGATGTCCCTCGACGCTGGGTCATGCGCCGCCCATGCTCCTCCCCCGCCATCGTTCGCCAGCGGGGAAACCTGATGCGCATGCGCGACAATGGCTTTTAATTTCCTATAAGGATTCTGGTGACACCAAAGGCCCTCAAGCATAGCGTGAGGATGTCCAGCGTCATTTAGACGACCAAAAGTCGTCTAAGAAGCCAGAAGTACCTCTAGTGGCTGTCTGGTAGACAGCCACACGAGGAGGACGTAACCCTGCTAGGTAATTATTGTAGTTTATAAAAACTGCAATAATTACACTTGCAGGGTTATGGGTGAGGAGAGTTGGCACCCAGACCACTTCAATGAGCTGAAGTGGTCTGGGTGCTTACAGTGTCCCTTTAAGATTGTAGCTAATATGACTTTTTTCTTTTTCCATTTGTAGATACTTGAACGATCAATCAAGTTACTTTTTGAAACCAGAGATATAAGTCAAATAAAGCAGTATGTTCAGAGACAATGTCTAAAGCTATTGGAAGGTAAAGCCAGCATGCAAGATTTGATCTTTGCCAAGGAGTACAGAGGAAGTTTTGCATACAGGCCTGGAGCCTGCGTCCCAGCACTCGAACTGACAAGGTAAGGGGAATCTACTGTATTTAAAGCAGGATTATCTAACCATAGTCATTCATGCTTGGACCACAACCCTAACAACCTCAAATTATAGGAGTTGTGTTATAAGTACTGTTAGAGAGCACTAATCTAAAAACAAAACAAAGGTTATTTTTAGTGTCTAATCTAAAAAATATCATCAGGTAACCAAGAAGGTTGTAGATGGCAGTACATTTTTGTATAGCTCTATTGCTAGACTTGAAGTTATGTGTACTTCATAGTTTTGTGCCAGAAGAGTTGCAGATAAAATAGTTTATTAAAGTAGTTCAGCCATGTGAAAAAAAATAAGTTTAAAAAAAAAAGGGGGATTTATTTTAAACTTATCTAATTAAACAATAATATTTTTTGTGTGAATTTGGAGACATGACAAAAGATATGTTACTTAAGCAGGGTAAACCCTATGACAAATTTAGAACAAGTGATATAGGCTAGCATATGAGACCTAACGTTTAATAAAAAGAAAAGTAAAATTATGCACTTAGGACACTGAAAGTAAAAAATGTATCATATATTTCTCGTTTTGGATTATATGGATTTGCTCAGTAATTGCTTAATATTAAATGGTTTTAATATTAATTAGATTACATGTACGTAATGATGGAAGTGTTATGAAAATTCTTTGTTATGAAAAAAACTTTCAAATTCTGCATTGTACTGCAGCAAGAAATCCTGCCTTAGGAACGGTGAGGATATGGATACAAGGCTGTAATGTGGAGATATACCTCTTTATGGGAGAAAGTAGTAGTTACCATTTATAGGGAATCCATGATTTTCTGCTTTATGGAATGTGTCACATTTTGTGCCGGTGATGAAGTGTGTTTAGCTTCCTATTACAGTACTGTTTTTTTTGTTTTTTTTTTTACACAGGAAAATGGTTGCCTATGACCGCCGCTCAGAGCCTCGTGTTGGAGAAAGGGTCCCGTACGTCATAGTGTATGGCACACCGGGAGTGCCTCTCATTCAGCTTGTGAGACGGCCAATCGATGTACTGCAGGATCATAATCTGAGATTAAATGCAACCTACTACATTACCAAACAGATATTGCCCCCTTTAAACAGAATCTTCTCGCTCATTGGTGTTGATGTCTTCAGTTGGTATGATGAGCTACCAAGGGTATGTCTCGTAAAAGCATGCTTTTTTTTTCAAAGAGATTAACTAGTGCTCCTTAAGTACAACAATCCACTATTTAAAGAAAGATATATTGTAAATGTAAACAATTTACCAGTACATTGTTTTTATATATAATTAGAATATCTCACTAATTTCAGAATGGATGGTAGTTTTTCTAAGTACACATATCTTGCATGGTAATGCACATGCTTGGCAATTATGGTTGTTCTATCTGTGTAGAACTTTCCATTTTTCTAAGTTTCAGGGCTAAGCCCACATAGCAGATTCTTGTAAAAAATATTCTCTTTGTAATGATCTTAACTTATATACTGCTAAACGATCTACAAAGTAGATGACACTATACATCATATAGTTAACAAAGCAATATTCAGTGTGCATTGATCATTTATTGTTATCTAACCTGCTTTGGGAAGTTATGTAAGAGATAAGGATTGTAAACCAGATCACACTTTGAACACAAGTCCAAAATTACAGCAATCCTAAACATGGCACTGTGTGCAAATAATCTGTTTCAAATATAAGCTATAGTACTTGTGGTATGACTGTAGAAAACACAATTGTTATGCTAAGACAAGAAAATATTTACTATTATATCGGCTGTTCAAGCTGCTATGAGTGAGTGCTTATGCCAGAAAGGTAGTCTAAAATGGATTTTTCTGATTTTATTATTTTGCTCACTGCCAGACCACACTTTACCATAACAGGATATTTACCACAAAAAGTGAATCTTTCCTATTTTTTTCCGTGTACACGGAATTTAACAATGTTGTAGCATAACACAATCTTTTCTAGTTGCCCAAAAGTACACTCCAACTCTATTAAACCCTAATCCGTAGGTAGTAGTGTTAATTTTGGAAGCAAATTGCAATTTAGTTTTAGTCACAGTCTTTTAACTAAAAAGCCGTTTTAGTTGTCTTTACGTCATCTGAATTGTTTTAGTCTAGCATTAGTCTGCTAAATCTTCAGTAGATTTTAGTCGGCTATATCTACTGAAGATTTTAGTCAACACTACTAAAATCTAGTGGGTTTGAATAATACCTCTGTCTCTTTTGCCTCTTCCCCAGCCCCTTTGTGTCTTTTTGTGTGTCCCCAGCCTCTCTAGGTGTCTCTCTCCCAAGCCCTGGTCTGTGCAGTATTCATTTTGGCAGACTATGACTAAAACTAAATTGAAATTTAGTTTTCGACAGTTTTTTGACTAAAATGCCTTTTTAGTTTTTTTTTTTGTTTGTTTTTTTATTCTTTATTTTTTCCCCGCTCATAAATGTGAGAAGGGCATATTGTTGTGATACATACATTGTAAAACAGACAATAACATTCTGGTATGAGCCTTTTAGCTGGTTATAATGCGACAGACATTTTGGTGAGTTGGGGGTTTTATATGTTTGGTGAATCGCTAATGTTTGGTATATGTGTTCGTGTCTATATGTGGTCCACGACCTGTATGGTATTAGCCGGTGAGGAAGCAATTCCAGCTGTTAGTGTTCTCAGCCTTTCGTATATACTCTGCTGGATAAGGGGGGTGCTTCAGATTGTGGGTCGCAGGACCAGTTAAATTATGTGTCGCTTAGAACAAACTAGTGGGTGCCGTCTTAGATTGTGAATCTTGTATGGTATGGGCTTACGTGGAGATTAGTGAGGGGGACATAGCCTGAATTCTTTAAACTGTTACGGTGTGGGTTCTGAGGTTGTCAGGCTAATGGCCTTAAGTTTTACGCCGCAGCATAAAATGCAGAAGCGGGGGTTGGGAGCCGTTATGGCCGTGGTCTTTCTCTGCTGGCTGAGTGCTGTAGCACTCCTTCTAAATCATGACAGGCTTACAAGGGTTTTTAACTTTAGTGGAACTAGATTAAAAGGGAAGAAACGGAAAACAGATAAGAGAATAACAAAACACATAATGGGCGTCAGTCCTTGATGCGGTAATAGCCATGTTAGGGGGCCATTCTGGTGGTGGATAACGTCCTGTCTTCCAGGGTGCATGCTCATCGCATCAGGTAGTAGCCAGTGTCTGTGTGCCAGGGCACGTCTTCGGGTGTTTAGACGGGGCTGGCCACGCCGGATCCCTCGGGCGTTGCTGCGCTGCGGTCCCCCTCGGTGCAGGTTGTGACAGAATGTCTCCTGGGAGGCCCAGGTTCTCTCTGATGACGGCCGCTTTGTGTATGTTCTGGATTTGTAACATCCGTGGTGACCTCCATTGGTAGCTGATCTTTGCCCTGAGCTGTACTGTGAGGGGTTGTAGGGGTCTCTTCCACTGCATGGTGTCCCCCGTGAGATCAGCATAGAAGGAGAGCCTTGTGTTTTTGAAGAGGAGCGGCGTGGCCCCCCTCAGCGCGGCTTGCATTGCTATTTTATCCTTGAGATTGGTGAAACGTGCCACTACATCTCTAGTGGCTGACACCGGGGCCCCTTTTGACTTCGGAACCCGGGAATACGCCTTCCAAGGTGATGTTCTTTGCCTGTTTGGGCGGCAAGAGGGACCCTACCAGCCACCTCATGAGGTGCGGTAGCTCTGCGTTCGGGATCTCTTCCCTAAGGTTAGTGCGGCGTCTGGCGTCTTCTGTCTGTGCGAAATGTTGCGCTAGTGCAGTGTGTTGTAGCTTCATCGCTTGTACCTCTGATTCCAGGGCCTCTATTTTCTGTGTGTGGCTGTCTGACTTTGTCTCCAGTGTTGTCGGGCGCCCGACCATGCTTGTGAGGTTGGCCCGGAGTGCAGCCACATTTGCCTGTATTGTCTTCTGGAGATCATTCAGCATCTCCTTCAGAGTGGCAACTGTTACAGGCGTCGGGCCCGAGCCCCGTGGGACCAGGCTTGATTGCAGTGTGGGTATTAGGTCCGCCGCCCCTCTGCTTTGCAGTATCTCCTCGGACGAGTCGGAGTAGCCATCGATGTCGGCGGCCATCTTGGGCCCGTAGGCTCCGTGCGCCTGGCGGAGAAATTCTTCAATATTCCTGCCTTCCGTTGGTTTGTCTGCCCTTGGCTTTTTGGTCTTGCGACCCATGGTAGGTTTCTGTAACTACCCTCCGTTCGCACTGTTTTATGGCTTTCTTGGTCGGAGCCCATTAAGCGTGCATCTGCTCGGTTTCACTGCTTGGCTCCGCCCCCCATGCCATTTCAGTTTTAGTAGTATTTTAGTCATCCGAATTGTTTTAGTTTGTCGACTAAATCTCAAACATTTTAGCCAACTAAAATTGTTAGTCAACAAAATTAATACTGGTAGGAAGTTGTTTTGGTGGCAGGAGTACCTGGGTACACGGTTTTACCTTATGGGGTTAAAGGGACATCATAGGCACCCAGACCACTTCATCTAATTGAAGTGGTCTGGGTGCAGTTTCACTGTCTCCTAACCCTGCAATATAAACATTGACATTTCAGGTAAATGGCAATGTTTATATTGCAGGGTTAAGACAGCCTTTGTTGGCGCCTCCTGGGTGTTCAGGGAGTTTAACTTATGCTTTGCACAAGGGCATCCAGAGTCTTCAAAATCCCCATAGGAAAGCATTGATTGAAAGGAGCACTATAGTCACCAAAACAACTTTAGCTTAATGAAGCAGTTTTAGGGTATAGATCATGCCCTTGCCGTCTCACTGCTCAATTATCTGCCATTTAGGAGTTAAATCACTTTGTTTATGCAGTCCTTTCTGCATGTGACTTAAACAGACTTCCTGTAAAGAGTTGGCTAATATTTACACTTCCTTTTTTTTTTTTGCAATTTCTGTTTAATTTAGAATTTCTTGCACTGCACTCCTGCACTGTTAATAGTTTGCTACACTTTGCAGGTGCCTTCTATATGTAATTGGCATACAATTTACTGAGCAAGACATAAAAAACATTTTTTTTCATGCAGGCTGAGTCAGTCACAGCCAGGGGAGGTGTGATTGGGGCTACATAAACAGAAACAAAGTGATTTAACTCCTAAATGGCAGTGAATTGAGCAGTTAAACTTCAGCGGTATGATCTATACACCGATACTGCTTCATTAAATTAGTTAGGTTTTTTTTGGTGACTATAGTGTTCATGTAATGCTTTCCTATGGGCAGGGCACAAAAGTATTAGGTTCCCCCATCGCTGTGACGTCTGAGCATGCCAGTGCTGAAAAAGGTAAGGATTAAAAGGTATTCGTAAGTGGCGGAGCCTAGACTTTAGTTAATTGCAGGGGGACACCATTGCATTAGGAATACAGTTTTATATTCTGTAAGGCTTTGGTGTTCCTTTAGGCATTTTCAAATTGTTTAACTCCAAGGTTGTTCCCCCAATGCCTGTCAGCTCTGCTTCCCTCAGTTCTCTTCAGCTGTCGCACAGTGTATGAAGGATCTTGCATTGTTAGTCGGCGATAGGCAGACAGCAACAGATGATGCTCTCAGCCTATCACTTGCCGCCCATTGTGAGTACAGTATTTACAGTTCCTCTCCGTAGGTGGCCAGTGATAGGCTGAGAGTATCAACCGATTTCAGCCTATTAAACCCTGCTATATGCTGGCTAGAGGACCCATTGAGATGATAAAAGTTGTTTATAAAGGCTAAGCAAATAAATCGTTTGTACTGTTAAAGCTTAGTGGCTCATTATCACATATTCCATAATGAAAGTTGAAGCACAGTTTGTCGTGATTTTGTCTACTACAATGGATATGTTGGTGAATAATTTGATAACCAATTCATATACTTATGAGTGTTTTTTGTTTGTTTGGTGTTTAGATTCAGAAGGCATTTTCAACAGTACGGAATGATGTAGATGCAAGAAAAGGCACAATCTCACAGTATTTCACAACTTTGCATTGTCCAATTTGTGATGAACTGACCCAGCATGGTATATGCAGTAAGTGCAGGAGTCAACCTCAACATGTGGCTGTGATTCTCAATCAGGAAATTCGAGAAATGGAATATAGACAAGACCAGCTAGCCAAGGTAAATACACACTTACCCCTCTTATCTTGTTTAAGGAATCTTGAAGGCTCTCGTGAAACCTAGTACAATTTTGTTTAGATTTTCTTACTAAATAGACTGTTTGCTAGTGCAAATACTAAATCCAGATTAGTATCCTCAAAACATTTCTGTGCTGGAGAGCTTTAATGGAGCTTTATACCATGGGAATAGTGTCTGAGGGATTCTTATACAGGGATTAGTTTGATACCATGCAATTTAAATTTTTACTTTGATTTGACAGGGTACAGTCAGAGATGTAAAAGTATATATGTGCGAAATACTACCCCTTTATGATTTACATGCATGTGTTGCTTTTTCATCACTACTTTGCAGTTGCATAAATAGTTTTGTTTTGTGAAATTTTAAACCTAATTCTTGTTTTCTTTGTTTCTCACTATGCTGTCAATCTTCATGTTGCCCTTTACATCTCAACTAGTTTTCATTTTGAAGTCAGAGGGAAACAATAGTTCTCTCTGAGTTCGAATATCACAGCCTTGGAGCAATGAAATGCACATTGCCCTTTATACAAACTGCTTCTGCAAACTGAATCATTGACATTGGTCAGTGACCATATTGTGCTTCTTCATAACCGCAGCCTTTACATTAATATATAAAAAAAAAAATGTTTTCTTTCTCCTGCTAGAGAGAGGTCTCCAATGAATTGTCAGAACATAGCTGCAGCATTTTATACCACTGCCATGTTAGAGGATTAATGCACAATAGTTGAGAGGGCAAAAATGCAAACAGAATTAACATACAGAGCCTGAAAGAATTAATTGGTTTAACACTTAGACTCTAATAGCATGCCTTTCCAGATGGAAAACACATTAGGATCATATTGCAATCATTGTACTACTCTCTATAATAGTAAACTTGACCCCTGCTGTGCAGGAGACTGTCTCTGCTCGTAGCCTACACAGCACTGGGTGACAGACTGGTATGTAATGCACAGAGCAGGCACAAACCGTGGTAACCGTGGCAGAAAGCTCAGAAATAAATTCAGTGAGGGAAAGATAGTCCGTGAATGTCAAATGCAGGGATTGACAGGCACCTACGGAGTATAAAGTCCTTCCAGTAGGCAGACTCCTGCACTCTTTGCTTTGCTGTGATGTGAGCTGAAAGTCGATAGTTTCTGTGTTCATTCCAACTGACTTTCAGGAGATGTAGAATAAAGCATAATAAATGCCAGTCCATGAACACACTGTAAAACAGACTTCTAATGCAGAAATCAGAAAAGTCTTTATTTTATTTTTTTTAAATCAAAAATGTTATTGGGTGTTTTAAAGGATTTGTGCAATGAAGTAAATTCCAGTGATATGAAGATTTTTTTTTTTTTTAATAGGTTAGCCTTCAGTTAGTCTCCCAGTAAGGTCTCAAAACAAATTTTAAGTCACTCGTGCCATTTCAGATGGAACCAATTCTACATATCCGCCTGATCCCACCCACAAGGGTAATATCGAATCAAAATGTCTAACCATGGGAAATAAACCAACTCCAGCTTTTCATTTCTTCATGAGATTACATAATGGAGCCCTTTATAAATATTTCTCTAGTGCCATTAGTTGTTAGAGTATGGACCAATTCATGATCGCATTGCGGCTTTTATGTTGAAACGTTTAGTTTTTATAGTGTGATGGTTTTATAGTCAATTGAGAGCTTTTTTTTTTTTGTTTTCTTATTCAAAATGTATAGATTATACTTTGTTTTACTGAAAAGTATGTATTTCACCAAGCCACTTATTTCTTTTTTCTCCTTAGATATGTAAAAATTGCACAGGCTGCAGCAGTTCCCAGATACAGTGCATCTCTCTCAACTGTCCAGTACTTTTCAAGCTGTCCAGAGTGAGTCGAGAACTGTCCAGGGCGCCATACCTGCGGCAGCTACTCGACCAGTTTTGAAGTGAATTCTAAAATACCTAGTGCTATTTCTTTCAGTGTTTATCACACTACAAACTGTTGTGCATGGTGCTGTTTTTGGATTGCATTGTTTTCATGATTTTTATTTAATTATTTTTTTAATTTGACTATTATTCGAAGTAACACTTCTTGCCATCAATGCTGGGGGTTTAACCTTTGTATTGCTCTTTATAAAATGTACAAAGTATTTTTTTTTCTTTCTTTATTTGAACTTTGTAACATAATGTTTTATAAGTACAGGTGCTTGATCTAGCTAGCGGAATCATTGTGTAAATCCATTTCTTACAATGATCTTTTACTTTTGGCAAAGTCACCAAGAAAGACACTGATAAATTTAAAGTAATCCTGTCTGATGATTCCGAGCACACAGATCTGATACATCCGCATTCGACTTCTCTTCAATTCTAGGATGCCCATTTTGAAAATATTTTGTAAATATACCTTTTTTACTTTTGAAACAATGGAGTAAAATAATGTGCAATGTGGTTTTATACAGATCATTTGAAAGCTAATAGGTATATTTCCGCTCTTTTTTTTTTTTTTTTGATGATACCGTGCTTATTGTATTCCCGTGTAACATTTCAAACAGTCATTTTCTTAAAAAAAGAAAAAATATGACAATATAAAAATATATTGCTGTCTTGCTTTTTAGATATTTATGGGGCATTGTGAAGAATTGTGTGAAGACATTTTTTGTTACAAATCTGTGGGACTGTTGCAATACTTTAAATAGAAAATTTATTCCATTTTGCTTGTTTTGTATAGACATTTCTATGGTTTCTAAATATGCTTAAAATATTTTTTTTCCTTTAGTTATGTACAGTTAAATCTTATTTGCCATCATCCTGAACACATCCGTGTATTTAGATTATTTGTATAACTGTATAAAATGCAAAAAATGAATTATGTGGTCAGTGTAATGTTTTATAAACTGGAAATCATTTGAAAAGTTAAAGTTAAAATGGAAACAATATTAAAATTGAATAAAATATCTAATATGGTGACTGTCTGACTTCCTGCACAAGGGTGACATATCGTTACTTGTCCTTACTGTTAAAACTAGAGCTAGCGGATGTGTAGCTGTCCACTGGCTGAACTATGACTCTCATTCTCAGCCAGCAACTGATTGAGCAAAGGATGGTGGTAGCTGGTGTTTAAGAACAATTGGAGTATTGGTAGATTGATACAAGTTAAAGAGATTCTATTTTAGCAGCAGTACCTGAAGTATGATCTAAGTGCTTGTCGACAGCTTACTACTAAAGACATTAACTGTGAGATTAACAAGTACTCCACCCTCATATCAGAAATTGCTCTTGAATATTAATGACTTCTGTAGTAGCAAGAGCAAAATACATTTTGCTTGAATTATGCCAAAGTATTCACATTGTATATTTAAAAAAAAAAAAAAAGAGGGTGGGGGTGTAATGCTGCCATACTAGGGAATAAGAATTTCAGTTTTTTTCTATAGCAGCAGTACATAAGGGCAGGGCCGGACTGGGAACTAAAAACAGCCCTGGAAAAAAATTTGATACCAGCCCAATAATGCATTGCGCCAGCATAGTGTGCTGATATATAGGGTGAAAAAATAACTTAAAATTGAAAACTATTACTCCAGCAAAAGAGCGCCTCTATTTTAAGCAGACATACATTTGCATGTAATCATTGTTTCAGTACAACTACTTTGGCCTATTAAGGACATTTTAGTAATGGGACTGAAATGGTGAATGTATGTGGTTGCACAACTGAAAAAAAATTATCTTATTCATTTTGAAGTCCTATGGGTACGCTTTTCACTTTGAATATGTTATTGTGCATGAGTATGCAACTAGGAACAAGACTGGGCCAATACATGCTCATTACATATATGTATATATTATGCATATATAAATGTATATTAATATATTATAGGCATAATTATATATGTTACTAATACACACATCAATATACATGTGTGTGTGTGTGTATATATATATATATATATATATATATATATATATGTGTGTGTGTATTACTGCCAGGATCACATCAATTACGTCTATTACGTTTACCTCCTATAGTGTATCGTCTCCAATTGTCTCCTTTTTTTCCCCTCTTACAGCGACCCTTGTGTATCTTTTACTTCATCCCAGTCCCTGTGTGTTTCTTTTTACCCTTCTCCAGCCTCTGTATGTCTTTCCCCCAGCCCCTTTTGTGTATGTCTTAGCCCCAGTTCCTTTGTCTCTTTCTCCCCTTCCAAATTCTCCCCTTCCCTTCCCCTCATCTGTGTGTCTCTAACTCCAGACTCTGTGTGCCTCTTTCTCTTCTCCCCGCCACTCTTAGTCTCTTTTTCCCCCAGCCCAATGTTGCCTCCCACAAATCTTGTCACTTTGTTCCCCTTCCCTTCTGTATGTCTTTGTCCCCCCCAACAAACCTTATGTGTCTCTTTCTCCCGTCTCCTCCATGTGTCTCTTCCCCCTCTCCTCCCTGTGTCTCTCTCTCTTACCCCTCTGTCTCTTTGTCCCCCCATCCCCTGTGTCTCTCTATTACCACTCTGTCTCTTTGTCCCCCCCCTTGCCTGATGTGTCTCTATTACCCCATCTGTCTCTGTGTCCCCCCTTCCCCTGTGTCTCTCTATTACTCTTTGTCCCCCCATCCGCTGTCTCTCTCTATTACTCTTTGTCCCCGTTGCCTCGTGTCTCTCTATTACCCCATCTGTCTCTGTGTCCCCCTTCCCTGTCTCTCTATACTCTTTGTCCCCCATCCCTCTCTCTCTTACCCCTCTTTTTGTCCCCCCTTCCCCTGTCTCTCTATTACCCCTCTCTTTGCCCCCCCTTCCCTTGTGTCTTTCCCTGAGTTTCTACTGCCCCTCTGTTTCTGTGTCCCTGCTGTCTGCCCCTTGTCACAGGAGGACTGAGGAAGGGGGCGGAGCTAACTACTATGCTCCCTCACGGTTCCCATAATTCCCAGCTCAGCCACATCATAGAGTAGTGATTACTCCATGATGTGTAGTTGCTGGGAATTATGGGAACCGTGAGGGAGCATGGTAGTTAGACCCGCCCCCTCCCTCAGTCCTCCTGTGCTGACAGCTGTACTGCTGTCAGTATCAGTGAGTGTGCCGCCAGACTGGTTAGGCAGCCGCCCGGCACACTCACCAATACTGACAGCAGTCATACAGCACGGGAGATGGGGCCGCCGGCCGCAAGGTGAGTACCCCCTCAGAGTGTGCCGCCGGACTGGCCACCCGGCGGCACCGACATGCGACCGGCAGCCGCGATATTATTAAAAACAGCTGCAGGGGGGCGGGGCCTGGACATCATGGCGGCTGGACGCACTTTGTGCGAGCTCCGAGCTCAATGCCTCAACTAAGCCTGAATCTAGCCAGCCAGCCAGCCATAACGCCACGAAAAGAGACTTACCTACCTCTGGAGCCAGCAGAGGAAACCCGGGTCTGTAGCCCGCGAGTACACTACACGGCCGACGGAGGTCGGAGGAGTGAGGCCTAGTACGGCCGTCGGACGGGGGAAGCGGCCGATCCCCCGCTCGGTGTGCAGCTGTGCAACCCCAAGCTCTTCTCTCAGCCCTGTTCCCCCCCCCCTTTGGACCGGCGGGGGTCATCCCGGTCCGACCCGGATAGTCTCAAGCACGAAACAGCCCCACTAAACTACAACCTAGCAAAGCGCACAAAATGGCGGCCTGTCATACCCAGCGGGAACCAGCCATCACGCAGTCTGAGACGGAACTGCTAACTCCCGCGCAAATAACACAGAAGAAGCTGGATGACATTTTTGACTGTTTCTGGGCTAAGCTGAAAGCCCGTCAAGCCACAGCAGCAATCCAACACGGGGAGGTTCACGGTAGGGTGGTGAGTTGGCCCCCTCTGATCCCCCACACATTAAACATACGCAAGCCTATTAGTCAGCGATCACTTAGGCCGAGGGCCAAAACGGGCACAGCCCCACGGCATCACCCACGCAGACGGAAGATCGCCCGCAACCGGCAGCGGCATACCACTACGACCTCCCGTCTACCCCATACAGGGGAGGACTGGGACCTTAGGAGCCCACACGTCCGGGGCAAGAGGATGCTGGCCTACCAACCGGCCTGGGGCGAGAGGGATGCCCAACTAAACCGCCTGAATGTCGCAGCCTCCCTAGCCCCCGAAGTGCAAGACTTTCGATTTCCTGCTTCGGGCATTGGCTAAGCGCTAACAAGCTTCTTACAGCCGCACCATTATTGGAGTCCTGATCACAAGCGGCAACCGTCACGGATGGGACTCGCACTCACTAATGCCAGCCTCACAGTACTTCCCCACGTGAATACAATCAAAGGCATATGAACGTTTCTGTCCATGGTTTATCTCTGATTTGCTTAAACTTTAATTATTTTGTGTTACCTCTGTGAGATGAGTCATTCACCCTATGCCTCATCCAGTCTCTACTTGCTATAAAGAACGTTTTCCTGGTCCACCTAATCTATTATAACTATGTTTTAAGTTTTTGCCTTGGTTTCATCTTTCAAGCCTGCTATAAGGCAGTGAAGCGCAGATCCACTATAAGCAACCTAGCAGCTAAGCGAGACTAGCCTGCAAAAGCTTGTGTGTTATTCATAGATTAAAATGCAAATATGATTATACTGCATGTATACATTCTGGTAGCTCGTGACACAGCATGCCAATTCTAAGCTTAGACTGAGCAGCGATGTTACCATATGTACCAAGCAAGCCTTAGATATTTTCAGCTAGCATGTTAGTGCCTAGGCTGTAAGTTTAATCAGTATAATGCATTACTAAACTCTGAGACAGGCAGTTTCCTTTTGTGTAACTATGACCCATGGTTCAACCTTTAACATGTCTCCTATCTTGAGTATAAAAAAAAAAAAAAAACTGTGCTATGTATTACAATGCCATACCTATGTTAATGTATGTTTTCAAACCTGCTTGCACCTGCTATTGTGGCGGTACAAACATGATTGTTCAAGCTATGCACAAATAAAATAAAGAATAAAAAAAAAAAACAGCTGCAGGGCTCCCTCTCTCTATAGGGAGTAAGAGCTCTGCAGCCCCCAGGTGCCGTGGGCTACCGGGAAATTTCCTGGTATCCCGGTGGGCTAGTCCGGCCCTGCATGAGGTATATAGCAAGATCTCCCAAAACAAAGGGTTGACCAGTTCAGGAAAACAGCAGCTTGTAGCACCTTCCGATGAGAAGATGTCTAACCTGTAGTGCAAGATTAACCCCTTAAGGACACATGACATGTGTGACATGTCATGATTCCCTTTTATTCCAGAAGTTTGGTCCTTAAGGGGTTAATGTCTTGAATGATGGACAGGTTGATGCTGATTTAAATGTATTGAATGATGTAAAAGGCTTTCTCTGCCCACAACATAGTCATTGCTCTTTTGAATGAGCTTTGATAGAAGACAGAAAGTGGCTACGCTGAGATCAAAATCAAAACCATCTTCTAGGAACTTAAAGGGACACTGTAGTCACCAGAACAACTACAGCTTATTGTATTTATTCTGGTGAGTAGAATCAGTCCCTTCAGGCTTTTTGCAGTAAACACTGTCTTTTCAGAGAATATACAGTGTTTGCATTACAGCCTAGTGATACCTCCCACTGGCCATTCCTCAGATGGCTAGAAGAGGTGCTTCCTCAGGCAGAGCTGCACATTCACTGTCTCCACCCTCAGCATGGAGACACTGAACCTTCCTCATAGAGATGCATTGATTCAATGGATCTCTGTGAGGAGTTTTTGATTGGCCAGGGATGTGTTTGGCTTGTGCTGGCTCTTCCTCTGATCTATCTCCTTGACAGTCTCAGCCAATCCTATGGGAAAGCATTGTGAGTGGCAGATCAAGGGCAGGGGCAGCAGCTGCAAACATGAATACAAGTAAGATTTTACTATATTTAGGGAGGCCAGGTGGGCTAGATGTTGGTTTTAACACTATAGGGTCAGGAATATGTTTGTTTCTGGCCCTATTGTGTTCCTTTAAGCCACCAAGCCAGGAATCTATTTATCTAAGGTAGATTCTAGATGTGTATTTTCTGGTAGATTTTAGTAATAATTTTATTATTACTTCTTCAATTCTTCTGTCTCTTAAAAAATCCTCTTTTTAGTTTCCAAGCTGTTAATCTGAATGTTTTCAGAGTTTCTGTGGAAACTCCTCTGTTCTCCAGAATCTGACAAAGTTGTAAATTCACAAAATCTTTCTCTTGCTATCAGATTTAGCTCTGGAAACCAACTTTGCTTGGGCCAATATGTTATGGTTATTACTGTTGTCTTTCTGTTCTAATCTTCTGTTATATTGTGGGCACCAGAGCTATAGGAGGAAATAGATCAAATAGAAAGGTTACATAAAATTAACAGACTGTCTATGAAGTCTGGATGCTCCTTTTTGTACAGGGTTGCAGATCACTGCACTTTTTGGTTCTTTCTTGTTGCAATGTGATGGGTAACAGGGTGCTGAAACTTTTTATCACTTGAAGGAACATTTTGTGACTTAAAGGGAAACTATAGTGCCAGGCAAACCAACTTGTTTTCCTGGCACAATAGTTTCCACTTCTTTCAAGGCCCACCCCTATCACTTACCTTGGTCCAGCGCCGGCTGGCTCAGCTCCGCCCACGCTCCTACGTCCGCCGACTGGGGGAGACCGAATGCACATGCGCGGCAATGGCCGCACTCGCATTAGTATCTCCCCATAAGAAAGCATTATTCAATGCTTTCCTATGGGAATTCTGGCGACCAATAGTCGTCTAAGAACCTGTAAGTCCCTCCAGTGGCTATCTGGTAGACAGCCACTAGAGGAGGACTTAACCCTGCAACTGCAATAATTACATGCTCATGGTTAAGGGTAATGGTAGTTGGCACCCAGACCACTTCCATGGGTGAAGTGGTCTGGGTGCCTACAGTGTCCCTTTAACCCCTTAAGGACACATGACATGTGTGACATGTCATGATTCCCTTTTATTCCAGAAGTTTGGTCCTTAAGGGGTTAAAGACCATTCTGCTTAGTTTTTCAGCAAAAGTGTTGTTCACACCTCTGATGTATGTTGCTGAGATCGCTTCGATTCTCCTCTGCACTTTTCATAATCTTGTGCCTCCTTGTCTGTTTATGTAAGTAACCGTAGTTAAGTTGTCGGATTGAATTCGAATAGATTTTCCTCTGATGAAATCTTGGAAGGCTTTGTTTGATGTGTCTGTGGTAATCGTGACCCATTTTCTTTGCCTCAGTCATAGACAATCTGAATGAATCCACCGATTTTAGTTTTAATCTGTTTGTGAAATTGTCATAACCAATTATAGCAGTTACTCATTACATTTTGAATGTGGTATGCTTAGGGGCTGGGGTGACATTAGGTCTTCCCTCCTGATTATTGTTAATAGGATCCCCAATCACTGCCACCGGTTGGGGGCTGGAGATGGACACTAGGTCCCTCCCCGTAAATCTTATAATCTCCTCAGCCTGCTGACTGGAGGAGGGAGTACATAAGCATGTCATTCATCTGCTGGTCAGTATCCATTGAAAAGAGGTAGACTGTGGTCCTATGCATATGATAAACAATACTTGGCTGCAATGTGAAATTTAGATGTCTTTTTATTATTTATTTTAATTTTTTTTACTAATGTGGATTGCCTCTATTAGCATGAGTTAATAACGCTGGCACAACGAAGAATATGTGAATTGTTTTAAATTTTAGTTTACAATGGCCAAAATAGCACTGTTACCTGGAAGTGAGTCATGTGAATCTGTTTTGCAATGGCTTGACCTCTTACCTGGGCCCTGTCGGCACCAAGGGTGGCACAATGGCGGCTTCAAATGCTGGTCTTGCCATTTATTCATTGATTTTCTGTGCATAGAATATGCAAAAAATCGAATTCATATTAGCCAGCCCCTTGTGAACAGTAACTGTTGTAAAGGCTGAAATAACTCTATACATTGATTATCAACATTAATATACAGGAAAGTTGGCTTTTTTTTTTTTTTTTTACATTGCCAAACCCTTTAACTGTACTTAATGAACTATTTATCAAACTGGCAATTCAAACTTCACTTTCAATGTATAATGAGAACTTTAAAAGTATCAACTATATTTTTTTGTACTTACAAGTAATCTCGTTCCTAAAGCAATAGATGGTAACAAAGTAAGAGCAATACAAGAATCATTGCAAGGTTTTGGAACAATTATCCTTTTACACCTCAATTCCCAAATTAATTGACCACATAATTACTTGGTCCACTAATGTGTGAATACCTCTAAAGATTTGTCACAGAATCCTTGGGAAAGTTTTTTTTTTTTTTCTTTTTTTCTTTAGTGAACAGGTGATGTAATTGTGATTTAGCAAACAACATAAAGGGCTCTGCAGTATCAAATTCTAGTTATTCACATGCTACTGTTACATACTGTGACCGAGACAGAAATATTTAGTCAACAGTTCATTGTGAGACGGACAGGTTAACTAATCAGCTTGGAACAAAGGCCTTCTGTTGTCGTCAAAGACAACTATTCAATGTTAAAGAAATTCTTACTGCATGGCTCAAATGTACTGTGATCATATTTGGTTTTGTTTTTTTCTCTTTTTATTCACAATCAAAAAGTAGTACACAGGTCACCATAATATGGTGGTTATACCATGACCATAACATTTTGCAAAGCAGTGGTATCATGCCTTGGTGCACATTTAGCAGTAAAACAATTGTGGCAAAAATGACCCCGCCACTGGTTTTTGGAGGGGACTACTTGCCAGCCTTTTACCCTGTGACTATGGCCCCTTTAATTTATTTTGGTTGAGAGACCCTAACTGTGCCTATTGGGACTCTGAACAATGGTTTTTCAAACCAACGAAGTGGCCGCCATTTGACATTAGAATACGTGGCGGCGGCCATCTTATTTGGTTGAACGCGTTAAGCGGTGTTTTGTCGTCAAGTTCATGGAACCCAAATCGGACACGCGATAACACGAACACCGGTGAACGGGAACGGTTAGCCCTTCCAGGGCTATTCGAACGGCGTTCGGTGAGTCGAAACCCACGAACAAGGGACACACACTGACTACGTATGTTCATTCACCATTACATTCAGTAATTCGAACGGTACTTCAGTTTGAAATAGACCGGCCGCACAGCCTAAATCTCTGGAACAGTTTTGCTGTTGTTCAAAAAGAGACTTCCAGGAATTTCCTGAACCACTGATCTGATCTGGGTGATTTTTGGATATGTTGTTCACCCAGATCAGGGCTATCAGGGAATGGGTGGGGAAAACTGCTGTATCTACCCTAGGGATTGCTATATCACTATACTCCCCTGGGATTATACTCACTAGCTCTTTTAAGATCTGTTCCTGCTACGCTCTCTGAAGTAGGAGAGGTTCACCCACTGGAAGCTGGATCCTGGTCTTGGGTCCAGTGTGGGTGGTGGACGGCGAGTTCTCAGCCAAGCTGTAACTCTGGATGTGGGGAATACAGTGCTGATGGTGTCTGGTGGAGTGCTTGGAGTCCTCGGTGAGCACTAGGAGCATCGTCTGACGGAGGCACCTGGAAGGATTGCGCATTTTAAAATAGTGTAGGGCAGGGAGCACTAGATGCCTCCAGTACCAAATAATATAGTAGAGATTCATAAGCTATATACATATTACAGAGGCTCATACCCGCGTTGGGTCAGTAAATGTAAGAGGAACTATAGTTCCTGTAGTATAGAAGGGGAGCATTGATAGAGTATTTGCGTTAAAAGGGTCACCAATTATGACATCTGAAACATTTTAAAACATACTGATACCAGGGGGCCGCCGGTATAAATTGGTGAACTTTCCCTGGATCCCAAGATATGGATGCCATCGGCATCATAGTGTCAGGTTGGTCAGGAGCTCCGTCTGCTATTCCAAGTTTCTGCAGTGTGCCTGGTATGTCTGCAGCTTCACAAATGGTTTGTGTCCCTTGATACGATTAGGCATTTGGGCCTGCCCCAGCTTTATGAGCTAAGAGTTCCTTGGTCAGTCCATTGTGGCCCTGGACAGGTCAGGATAAAAGGTCAGGGAGTGGCCCTCAAAGTGTAGAGGTTGTGGGTGGCCGTCATGAAGGCCAAGCAGGGCCGGACTGGCTCACCAGGATACTGGGAAATTTCCCAGCATTTCAGTCTGCCTGCACAGTGTACAGCAGTTATGGCCGCATGCCCCGCACTTAAGCCCTGCCTCCCGAACATAAGCCCTTCCCCCAGAAGGAAGCTGCTGACCTCGCTAGAATGAAGAGGCCAGACATTGACACCTTCACCTGATGGTGCCAGGTACGCTTTTTGTGTGTGTGCGCGCGCATCTGCTAGTGAGGAAGCTTGAGTTTGTGTGTGTGTCTGCTGGTGAGTGAGCTTGTGTGTGTGTGTGTGCCTGCTTTTGAGTGAGTTTGTCTGCTGGTGAGTGAGCTTCTGTGTGTGCATCTGTTAGTGAGTGAGCTTCTGTGTGTGTGTCTGCTGGTGAGGGAGCTTCTGTGTGTGTGCGCGCCTGTTAGTTAATGAGCTTCTGTGTGTGTGCCTGCTTGTGAATGAGCTTGTCTTTAGTAAGCTTGTGTGTGTATCAGAGTTTGTCTTTTCTAAATTTGTGTGTACCAGTAAGCTTGTCTGTGTGTGTCATTTAGATTGTCTGTCAGTGAGCCTATTTCTCTTCATCAGTGAGCTTATGTATATCAATGAGATTGTCTGTGAGCCTGTGTATCAATGAGCTTGTGTCAGTAAGATTGTCTGTGTCTGCATGTGAGTATGCTTTACTGTGTAATTTAATTACCCCAATATTTTTAATTAGAAAAATAAATATACCAATAATATATATGTTTATATAATAATTATATATATATATATATATATTAACCCCTTAAGGACGGAGCCAAATGTACACGTTGTGAACGAAACAAAATGTAAACAAAACCTGGCATGTCTGTCCAACCGTAATTCACCTCTTTCATATTAAATGCACCCACCCTTATTATATATCATTTTATTCAGGGGAAACAGGGCTCATTTAATATCAAATATTTAGCTATGAAACATAATTTAATATGAAAAAATGGGAGAATTTTTTTTATTTTTTTTGTTCTACATGACATTTTAACTGTCAATGTCATAATACTGTTTGCTTTTACTGCAATAAAATACACATATTTGTATTCAGAAAAGTCTCACGTGTAAAACAGTACCCCCTATGTACAGGTTTTATGGCGTTTTGGGAAGTTACAGGGTCAAATAAAGCACGTTACATTTGAAATTGAAATTCGCCAGATAGGTTACGTTGCCTTTGGGACTTTATAGTAACCCAGGAATGAAATTTACACCCATAATGGCATACCATTTGCAATAATAGACAACCCAAGGTATTGCAAATGGGGTATATCCAGTCTTTTTTAGTAGCCATTTGGTCACAAACACTGGCCAAAGTTAGAGTTCGTATTTGTTTGTGTGTGAAAAATGCAAAAACCGCCAATTTTGGCCAGTGTTTGTGACTAAGTGGCTACTAAAAAAAGACTGGACATACCCCGTTTGCAATACTTTGGGTTGTCTACTAATGCAAATGGTATGCCACCATAGGGGTAATTTTCATGCTTGGGCTACCATAGGTTCTCAAAGGCAACGTACCCAATCTGGCAAATTTTTATGTGAAAAAAATGAAACACAAGCCTTATATTTGACGCTGTAACTTTTGAAAACACCATAAAACCTGTACATGAGGGGTACTGTTGTTCTCGGGAGACTTCGCTGAACACAAATATTTGTGTTTCAAAACAGTAAAAAGTATCGCAGCAATATCGTCTGTGTAAGTACTGTTTGTGCGTGAAAAATGCAAAAAAAAAAATCACTTTTACTGGCGATATCATCGTTGTAATACATTTTACTGTTTTGAAACACTAATATTTGTGTTCAGCGAAGTCCCCCAAGTAGAACAGTACCCCCCATGTACAGGTTTTATGGTGTCTTGGAAAGTTATAGGGTTAAATATAGTGCTAGCAAATTAAATTCCCTTTACTTTCGGCATGGGTTGTCAGGCAGGTCCCGCTAATTGTAATTAAGATACCCAATTATGTAAAAATATTACATAAATATATATGTAGAATTAATATATGTATGTATATATATACGTATGTGAATATATATGTATATATATATATAATTTTTTTTAAATATTTTTATTTATATACAGGGAGTGCAGAATTATTAGGCAAGTTGTATTTTTGAGGATTAATTTTATTATTGAACAACAACCATGTTCTCAATGAACCCAAAAAACTCATTAATATCAAAGCTGAATATTTTTGGAAGTAGTTTTTAGTTTGTTTTTAGTTATAGCTATGTTAGGGGGATATCTGTGTGTGCAGGTGACTATTACTGTGCATAATTATTAGGCAACTTAACAAAAAACAAATATATACCCATTTCAATTATTTATTATTACCAGTGAAACCAATATAACATCTCAACATTCACAAATATACATTTCTGACATTCAAAAACAAAACAAAAACAAAAACCGGGCACCCAGACGCACCCGACCTGACCCCCCCATAACAAGAACTCGGCAATTTACATTTTTTTTTTTTTTTACTTCTCAGCCGACACGCAAAGAGGGTGCAAACACCTCTGACACACCCTAACCAGGCCCGAAGACCAATGCGATCAGGCATGGAAGCATGCAACTTCCTACCCCACAGTGCCCACAGGAGGCACAAGGCCAATACTACGGCAAAATGTTTAGTTATTACTGTTTTAAGTTATTTGTTTACCCTCCATGTTTTCCATCTTGCACAACTAATGCCTGCTCTACTTTCCACTGACAAGACACACAAGGTTCTCCCACATAGTGGAGGCTACTACCAACACATGACACGAAATAGGGAGGGGTCACCCGGTTCGTTAATACTGGGAAGGGTGTCCCCCCTACAAATAGATAATACAGGTCCGTTACAACTCGAAACCCAAATATACTACCCCCCATGAGAATATATTCTCACAATACTAAAGGGCTCAACCACCCAGCGAAGCGAAGCTTGCTTCGCAAAGATTTACAACAACTCAAACCTGAGGTAGTGTGCCTCCAAGAAACACATTTTAAATCCAAAGCGCATTCGCCTCTGTTCCAGCAAGACTACCCACACCAATTTCACGCCACACACTCCACCAAATCTAAAGGGGCCTCAATCCTCGTTAGCAGAGACGTGGCGTTTACCCTCATGCACTCCGAGGTAGATACAGAAGGTAGATATGCTATGGTAGTGGGGACATTTAATGACGTTCTATACACGATTGCAAGCGTATATGCCCCAAATAAGGATCAAAGAAATTTCCTCCACAAAGTATTTAAAAAATTATCGACTATAAGTAAAGGAATAGGGGTGATATGTGGCGACTTTAACCATGTGTTAGACCCGCTGATGGACACCACAGGCCCACACACAGCCACTAGACTGAAGCCACTCAAAAGACAGGGCAGGGCACTACAAAAACTACTACAAGACAATCACCACTATGACGTATGGCGAGCACTGCACATAGGGGAACGGGGATACACATTCCTATCCACAGTACATAATACCTACTCACGAATTGATGGTATATTGATTGCGGGCCAATATCTAGAACAGGTCAAAGATTGCTCCATTGAACAAATAACATGGTCGGACCACGCACCAGTGGTGATGACCTTGGCAGACTTATACGACTCCACACATAGAAGCCCATGGAGACTTAATGCAACACTTCTCACAGACAATACTTTCAAAAAAACACTAGAATCTGAGCTCACCAACTACTTCACAGAAAACAACACTGAAGACACATCCCATAACATAATATGGCAAGCACACAAATCAGTAATCAGGGGGCTGCTGATACAGCGGGCAGCATTCTTGAAGCGACAGGCACAAACACAGATGCGACACTGGCAAAGGGACCTGCAGGACCTTAACTCCCAAAACCAACAAAACCCGTCCCAGGAACTGAAATTGCGCATCATGACAATCACACAGGCCATACACAAACAAGCCCTAGAAAAAACAGGCTACTACCTGCAAAAAATGAAAGCAACCCAATACTCGCAGGGAAACAAAGCAGGCAAACTGACAGCCCAACTTCTCAAAAACAAACAGGCACAATAAAAAATAGCGTACTTAACATCACCTGAAGGACACAAAATAACAGCACCTAAAGACATCAGCAACAGGTTTGCACAATACTACGCCTCACTATACAACCTAGCCGAGGATGTTCACACACCCCAACCGGACCCCCAGGCGATACAGACGTACCTAAGCTCCATACCACTGCCTAAATTCACACCCCAGCAACAACAGGAACTCATGGCTAGCATAACAGTTGCAGAAGTCGCGGAAGCCATTAAACTATTGCCACAAGGCAAAGCCCCGGGCCCGGATGGCTTCGCAAACTGTTACTACAAACACTTTGCCCCAATCCTCACGCCACACCTAACAAATGCTTTCAATGAAGCCACTGCACGACAACAACTGCCCACTGAATCCCTACTGGCCCACATCATCACACTCCCAAAGCCGGGCAAACCACCCACATGCCCTCAGAATTTCCGCCCAATATCCATGCTTAACACTGACGTTAAGCTCTATGCAAAGATCTATGCACTGCGTCTAGGCAAAATGCTCACACAGGTTATACACTCAGATCAAGTGGGATTCATAAAAAACAGGCAGGGATGCGACAACACACGGAAGGTTCTGGACATTGTACACAGTGTCCGCAGAATGAAAGTGGGAGGGGTGTTAGTATCGTTAGACGCCGAAAAGGCCTTTGACCGACTGGGATGGAGGTTCCTTGAGCAGGTCCTCCTAAAGTTTGCAGTGCCAGAGGGTCTTATCTCAGCGGTCAGGGCTTTATATAATGCACCAACAGCAAGGGTCGTCAATGCAGGGTTCGTATCAGACCCCCTCAAAATCTCAAACGGATCCAGACAGGGATGCCCACTATCACCACTCCTGTACGTCATGGCCCTGGAGCCTTTGGCGGCGGCAATTAGGCAGCACTCCTCCATACATGGCGTAAAAATAGGGGATCGGGAATACAAGGCGAGTTTATTCGCAGACGACGTCCTCCTAACCCTGACACAACCCCACATATCCCTCCCCAACCTAATGGCCACCATTACGGAATATGGGAAACACTCCTATTACAAATTAAACGTCACAAAGACACAAGCCATGGGAATGGGGATACCAGGGGAATCACTCGACAGACTCAAAACCGCTTTCCCTTTTGACTGGCGAGTGGACCACCTAACTTACCTGGGCATCCGCATCCCACCCCGCACTGAAAAATTACTAGACCTCAATTATAACAAATTACTGAAGGAAACGCAAACCACCTTACGGACATGGGAGGGGAAATACCTGTCATGGGTGGGGAGAATCGCGGCGATAAAAATGATGACGCTCCCGAAACTCCAGTATCTCCTGAGAACTCTCCCCATAAAACTGCCAAACGCGTACCTGATCTCCTTTCAAAAAACACTAATCAGATTTATATGGGCCAACAAAAGACCAAGGGTGGCCACAAAAATACTACAAAAACCAATCATACATGGGGGCCTGGGTCTGCCAAACATTCGAGAATACTATAGGGCAACACAACTAACGGCAATCAAGGCAGCGACAGTGGAAGGAGAAGTGCCACAATGGACCCAAATAGAGGCCCATTGGACAAATAGCCCATCTCTAAGGGAGCTCTTGTTGCTCCCGAAAAAACCCTCGACCCCAACAGATACAACCCCTAATGACCACACAGCTAACACTATACTTCTGGGACGAAATCCGCAAGAGGGAAGGGAAGGAAGGAACACTCCTAGAGGACGCCCCAATATCGTGCATAGCAGCAGGGATCCCAACATTCGACACAAAAAAATGGAACGAGGCAGGCTGCACTAAGCTTAGACACTTATACCATGAAGGCAACCTGTTGCCATTCCCAGATCTTCAAACACGGCACGACATCCCCAACAAGGCGCTGTTCTCCTACCTACAACTGAAATCGCTGCTCACAGGGGTACAAATAAATAGCCAGGTGACACCCAACAAACACTCCATAGAACAATTTTGCCTAACCAACAAACCCCCTAAAAAAACGATCTCCACGATCTACAACATACTCACAGACGATGAGGCGCACCCAGACATGACATTCCAAACAGCTTGGCACAAGGAACTGGGACAAACCATAGACAAAGAGCAATGGCACAGAGCATTTACAATACACGTAGGTAATACACGCTGCACAACACATCTCGAAACAATAAGGAAACTGCATTACAGATGGTACATGGTACCTGAGCATTTGACCAGGATTTTCCCAAACTCTCCAAACACGTGCTGGAGATGCGGGATAACAGGAGGCTCTATGAGCCACATATGGTGGTCGTGCACGGAGATTAAAAAATTTTGGAAGGTAGTAGAGGAACTAGTGGGTGACCTGCTGGGCAGGCAGTGGCGACCCACCCTACAACAATGTATACTATTTATGTTACCACTTACAATGACCAAAACAGAGGAATCCCTTTTGTTCCACGTCCTGATATCAGCAGTAACCCTCATAGCTAGAGCATGGAAATCGCCACAAATTCCATCCAAGGAAACCCTAACACAACAAATAAACATAAATTGGCAATACGAAAAAATGGCACTCAAACACATTGGACCAAGAAAACACATAGACCTAGCCAATGCGAGGTGGGAAGAGTATAGGGGTAAGGGACAAAAAGAACAAACAGTGGGGCCGTGAGTGGGCACAAGGAGAGCACAGGAAAAGGCTAACCAACAAGGAACTAGGAGATGGGAAATCCTGGAAACCATACCATGTAACATGCAATAACATTAGAGCAGGTGACACCACAAAAGACCACGAGATCCCTTATGGGAAAGGGTAACATCCACTCACACAGCCGGCGCTGAAGCAGGCCACCTCACACCCAAGAGCCCAGAAACTAGAGCAGAACAACACGTAACAACACGTATAATGCATAATGTATGATGCACACTATATAATCTATGATGTACGACATGTAGTGTATGAAACACAATATGTAATGCATGATGTAACAAAGACAATGTGTAACTAATGATGTAACCGGAAGACATGGAACGTTTTGTGTTTTGTGTTTTTATTTGATCCATTCCTTTCCTTTCCCCCATACCCTTTTCTTTTCTGTACCCCATGTTTCATAACATGTAAAACAATAAAACTTTCAAATTGAAAAAAAACAAAACAAAAACAAATCAGTGACCAATATAGCCACCTTTCTTTGCAAGGACACTCAAAAGCCTGCCATCCATGGATTCTGTCAGTGTTTTGATCTGTTCACCATCAACATTGCGTGCAGCAGCAACCACAGCCTCCCAGACACTGTTCAGAGAGGTGTACTGTTTTCCCTCCTTGTAAATCTCACATTTGATGATGGACCACAGGTTCTCAATGGGGTTCAGATCAGGTGAACAAGGAGGCCATGTCATTAGATTTTCTTCTTTTATACCCTTTCTTGCCAGCCACGCTGTGGAGTACTTGGACGCGTGTGATGGAGCATTGTCCTGCATGAAAATCATGTTTTTCTTGAAGGATGCAGACTTCTTCCTGTACCACTGCTTGAAGAAGGTGTCTTCCAGGAACTGGCAGTAGGACTGGGAGTTGAGCTTGACTCCATCCTCAACCCGAAAAGGCCCCACAAGCTCATCTTTGATGATACCAGCCCAAACCAGTACTCCACCTCCACCTTGCTGGCGTCTGAGTCGGACTGGAGCTCTCTGCCCTTTACCAATCCAGCCACGGGCCCATCCATCTGGCCCATCAAGACTCACTCTCATTTCATCAGTCCATAAAACCTTAGAAAAATCAGTCTTGAGATATTTCTTGGCCCAGTCTTGACGTTTCAGCTTGTGTGTCTTGTTCAGTGGTGGTCGTCTTTCAGCCTTTCTTACCTTGGCCATGTCTCTGAGTATTGCACACCTTGTGCTTTTGGGCACTCCAGTGATGTTGCAGCTCTGAAATATGGCCAAACTGGTGGCAAGTGGCATCGTGGCAGCTGCACGCTTGACTTTTCTCAGTTCATGGGCAGTTATTTTGCGCCTTGGTTTTTCCACACGCTTCTTGCGACCCTGTTGACTATTTTGAATGAAACGCTTGATTGTTCGATGATCACGCTTCAGAAGCTTTGCAATTTTAAGAGTGCTGCATCCCTCTGCAAGATATCTCACTATTTTTGACTTTTCTGAGCCTGTCAAGTCCTTCTTTTGACCCATTTTGCCAAAGGAAAGGAAGTTGCCTAATAATTATGCACACCTGATATAGGGTGTTGATGTCATTAGACCACACCCCTTCTCATTACAGAGATGCACATCACCTAATATGCTTAATTGGTAGTAGGCTTTCGAGCCTATACAGCTTGGAGTAAGACAACATGCATAAAGAGGATGATGTGGTCAAAATACTCATTTGCCTAATAATTCTGCACTCCCTGTATAGGTATATATATAGTGATATATACGTATATATTTATGTATATAGAGATATATATATATAATCACAATACAGTTAGAACGAAATAACACATCTATATATTTTTTAATTATTTTTTTAAAATTTTTTATTTTATTTTTTACGTATTTACATATTTAATTTTTTTATATTATATATATATATAACAATAATTATATATATATTTAATCAGCATCAGTCTACGTGTAATTTGATATTAATATATATATATATATAAATAATTATATATATATTAATAGTAAAATACACCTAGACTGTGTATGTATATGTGTATATATATACTTAGATCATATATATATAATATCTAAGTATATATTATTATTTTTTTTATACTTTTTAATTTATTTGATTTTATTTTCAGCCAGCAGGGGGACCACCTGTCATTACAGGCAGCCCCCCCTGCTGGCAATGCTGCAGCCAGCTATCCCGGCCATGTGATTGTGAGGTCCTCACAAGGACCTCACTCTCACATGGCTGGGGGGGGGGGCTGCAGGAGGAAGATCTGCTGCGGGAGGGCTTACCCTTACCGGGTAAGTAAGGAAAGACCGGAGGGCGTACTATTACGCCCGGCGGCGTTTAGAGCCGCCTAAAATAGGGCGTAATAGTACGCCCTCCGGTCTTAAGGGGTTAAAAACACACACACTGCATAGCACAATGACTTATGGGGCTAGCATAGATTTTTTTTTTCCGGGCTGCTTTGTATTCCCAGTCTGGCCCTGAGGCTAAGCAATCCTGGCATAGCTGGAAATGGATGATTACATTCCCACACCTGGGGTAAGTGTGTATTTGGCCTAGGGACCCTGTACCAGCCATCTAGCGGCATCGATTTAGCTTGTTTTGCTGTGAAGAGCGTGTTGAATAATCTGTGGAACAGGTGTGGAATTTCAGCAGACTTTATGGCCTCAGGCAGTCCGTGCACTTTGATATTTTTCCAGTGCTTTTTATCTTCCAGGGCTGCCAAGCTTTCCTGGTTTTGTTTCACATTCGCCGGTCATGTCTCTTGTGCGGCAGTGTTAGGCTCGGTATTTTGCAGGCGAGCCGACACTCCTCTGATTTCTTCCCGGAACAAGCCAATGTCCGCTGCAATATTTCTGCGCAGCTCATCCAGTATATCCCTCAGTTTTTCGACCGTGACTGCAGGTTTAGCAGATAAGTGAGCGGGTCGGCTCAGTGCCCGAGCATCATAGGCACCCTCATCAGATAGTGAGACCTCTCTAAACGAGTGATATGGCTCTTCAATCAGCGACGCCATTGCGGCCCTCCAAGAGCTTGGAGGCCTCCGCAGGAGATCAGCGGTGGTAGGGGGGCTATCCGATTTATATTTTTTGTTTTGGTGCCCCATGCCTCCAGGAAGGTATTCCACAGCAATGTGAGTTGAAAAGCTCAAGGTTTCTTTGTTTTGTAGTGATTTTTTTCGAGTTCTGCTCGGAGCTCAATAAAGATGCATCCTCTCAGTATGATCATATTTTATTAAACACATAGAAACTGAAACATTGAGGAAAATATCCAGAGAATACTTGTATTTCATGGGGCAAATCGGAAAAGACCAAAGCGTTTATTAAACAGATTTGCAAAATTCAGGCAATTACATTGGAGTGTTAACAAAAGTAATTTTCATTATTCTGGTTTTAATTTAATCTAAATTTGTAATATGGATATCAAGAGCATTGGTTTGATCTAGAATGCAAATGACCATTCCAAAAAGAAATAAAATACATGTATCCATTAACCGAAAACTCTTGTAAGGCACCTATGGGGAGGTTAAGAAGCTGGAAAGCTTTCAATAGTTAAGGAATGGAGCTTTGATGCACTGGTGCCTATTTGGAAGGCCGAAGTTGTAAGAGGAGCGTGCATTGGATTGCTTTAAAGGTACGAGGGTTACCCTTGCGCACGCTATGTGGAGGGGAGAGGAGGGAGCGGGGATAAGCTTAGTTAGAGCCAGGTCAACATGAATAATAGAAACAATATAAAACTTTTACATTGGTACCTATATGGACCATGACAGCTGGGTCCCCTCAGCATAATCCATCTACTCTATCAGCAAAATACTGGACCCAAGCACCCAGGAGACAGCAACCTGTTTGATACAATCAGAGTGGCAGATTACCCAGCCTACTCTCTCATTATAAAGTCCCTTACCACTACTACCAGTCTAGCCTTTTTCAAATTCTCAGTCCCACCTGTATTAGCGATATTAGAAGGAACAGATTAATCCAGTACAGTTACTCTAGAATTGATGCTCCCAACATCTTTACTTAGCAAATCTGCTAAGCTACACCCAATCAGGACTTGCCAAACCTCTCACCTCACTACCACATGTAACAATCACCCAACTATGTACCTGTTCCCCTAGCTGTCTTATCTCCTCCCGTTTCACTAGATGCTCTCACTAACTGCTGCTCAAGATTATAAATCTGTCTCAATGTTACAATTTGCAATCTCCAGTCTACAGAAGCCACTCACTCACACATGACACTGATGTATGGACCCTGGAAGATTTTTTTTCCAGGCACTCATGTCCCTTAAAGAATAAAAATGTTGTTGTTGTTTTACTGCTCTCTAACCCCTTAAGGACTGGACTGTTTTTGCGATGTTGTACATTTGCGACAGGCCTCTTTTTACACTTTTGTGGTGTTTGTGTTTAGCTGTAATTTTCCGCTCACTCATTTACTGTTCCTATACAAATGATATATTGGTTTTTTTTCAGGACAAAAAAGGCTTTCTTTACATACCATTATTTATATAATTTCATGTAATTTAATTTAAAAAAATAATAAAATGATGAAAAATTGAAAAAAAAACATTTTTTTTACTTTTATTTGAAAAATCTTTTACTCATCTACAAAAGCGAATGGAAAAAAACTGCTAAATAGATTCAAAATTTTGTCCTGAGTTTTAAAATACCCAGTTTTTACATTCTTTTTGTTTGCAAGTCATAGGGCTACAAGTAGGATATTGCGGTTTCAAAACATACATTTTTTCAAATTTATCAATAGTGACATTGTAACACTATTATCTGTCATAAATCTCTAAACACCCCACATTTACATTTTTTTTTTTTTTTTTTGTAGACAACCCAGGGTATTCAATATGGGGTATGTCTTCTTTTTTAGTAGCCACCTAGTCGCAAACACTTGCCAAAGTTAGCGTTCATATTTGTTTGTGTGTGAAAAAAGTAAAAATCTAAATTGAACGCTAATTTTGGCCAGTGTTTGTGACTAAGTGGCTACTAAAAAAGACTGCACATGCCCCATTTGCAATACCTTAGGTTGTCTTCTTTTGCAAATTGTATGCCATCATGGGGGTAATTCTCATTCCTGGGCTACCATACGCTCTCAAAGGCAACGTAACCAACCTGGCCATTTTTAAGGTAAAAATATTTGAACCTGTAACTTTCAAAAACGCTATAAAATTTGTACATGGGGGGTACTGTTATACTCAGGAGACTTTGCTAAACACAAATATTAGAGTTTCAAAACAGGAAAATGTATCACAACAATTATATCATCAGTAAAAGTGCTGTTTGTGTGTGAAAAATTAAAAAAAAAGTCACTTTCACTGACAATATCACTGTGATATGTTTTACTGTTTTGAATCACTAATATTTGTGTTCAGCGAAGTCTCCCGAGTAAAATGGTACCCCCCCCCCCCCATGTACAGGTTTTAGGGTGTCATAGAAAGTTACCAGGGTAAAATACAGTGCTAGCAAATTAAATTCCCTGGACTTACGGCCTGGGTTGGCAGGCGGGTCCTTCAAATTGCAATCAATAAAATTACTTAATTAGGTAAGAATATTACATAAATACGCATGTAAGATTTAAATATATATGCATATTTATATATTTGAAGTCTACGTGTATATTTATATAATTATTTATGTAATTTTGGACATATGTATATTTTGTATTATTTTTTATATATATATAGATATATATACAATTTAATTCTAAGTGTATTTTGATGTAAATATATATATTGTAATATCAAAATACAGTTAGAATAAAATTTAAAAATAATAAAAATTTGTTTACATTTTTAATTTATATTTTATTATATATATATATATATATATATATAGTTATATATACACACACACGTGTGTAATTTAATTATAAGTGTATTTTTATATTAATATAAGTACAGTGGGACCTCTGTTTACGAATTTAATGCGTTCTCCGGGACGTTTCATATTGCGAAAAATTCATAAACTGAAACAAGGTTTCCCATAGGAATGCATTGAAAATCAATTAATGCGTTCCGGAGGTGAGAAAAAAAGTCAAAGTATTTTATCTGTTCAAAACTCTTTATAAAGTGCACTTTAAAGGCATAAATACTGTACAGGGACATGATTAATCAAGCAAAAACATTTCAAACATCCAACTTTATGTTTTAAAACATCACACATCAACTTTTAAAACATGGCAGACTGTTGTAACATGGTACAGTACACTTCAACTGTACATAAATCACACGTCAACAGGGAAAACATGGAAAATTTCAAAACAATTTTAACACTTTTTGGAAGACGAGGAGGGCGAGGGCAATTGGGCAGCACTAACACAAGCAGGTTCTTCTTCATGTCTAGGCTGTTTTTGTAGGAACCTTTCCATTGTCTGCTGCATGATGTCTGTGTCAAAACTGCTCACAAGTCCGTGGGCTAGAGCCTTATCTGTGTGGTGCTGCTGTACAAAAGTCTGTAGGTTTACCCACATTTGGCATGCCTCCTTGAGTTCCGTGGAAGAGAGCTGTTCCTCACTCATTAACTCCTCCTCCTCAAATGCGGTCTGCCCCTCCATCGCCTCCTTCTGCAATTCCACCAGCTCCTCGGTGGTTAGGTCACGGTCGTGTTCCTCCACCAGCTCATAGACATCCTCCTCAGTCACCTGCAGGCCCATGGTCCTCCCCAAGGAAACAATTTCCTCCAACACTGTTGACTCTGCAGGTGCAGAAGCACTGGAGGCAGTTTTCACAACACAGTCTGGCCACAGGTTGCGCCAAGACGAATTTAGGTTTGTCTGCCTGACCCCGGCCCAGGCAATGGTGATAATCTGAAACACAAAATAACACAAAACAGAAAAAGGGTGCGCCTCAGAACAAATAATAGTCCAAATGACTTATCATAAATCCAGAATGATGCAATCCACGCTTATAGAGAGGACTCTTGAAATACAATAGGATGGAAAAGGTCTTCACGGGTATGTACTTGAAATTCGGTGAAGCATATGGGGAGAGAGAACACAAAAACAGGACTCCAATGGTACAGTATGTAGGCAGAATAAAATAGTGGCAATCAGTACTACTCACAATCTCCAGAGCTAATATCCAGCTCTGGTTTTGGGTGTGTGAAGTGGAATGATCCCCACTCAAGGATATGTGAAGTGGTGCTGGTTAACAGGTGTATAGGATTATTCAGTGGTCCAATATTGGTACGATCCAGCCAAAAATAAAAAGAGTAAAATATAGTGCTCACTGTGTCTTTTTAGATAAAAGGATATAAAATATATGAAGTGTACTCACAATATGTAGAGCAGGCTATACTGCTCGATGTAAGCGTAAGGGTGGTATAATCCCCACCTACAGATTCTTTGTGCTTCTTAAATAAGTGGTGAATATCAATGTAGCCAGGTAAAGACGTATAAAATAAAAGTAATAGAAAAGGAATATGGCAATCAAAGAAATTTGTGCCAAAATAATTCCTTTATTTAAATAAAGAAAAAACAATAGACGCGTTTCGCCTGAAAAGGCTTCTTCAAGTAGATAATAAAAAGAACATAACCTGACATACATGAGTTTATATAGGGTGCATTGGTACTCTTGAAATTTGAATTTTCCCGCCATAATGACATCATAATCTTATTAACATAATACATATATAAAATAGACCTTGCAATATTGCAGAATATAGAGACATATAATAGTAAGTAGTTACAGCCACTTTGATTGAAAAACGAAGCTTAGAACATATAATATAAAAAAGTAAAAACGAATCACGTGACAAGCGGCTAAAATACTTCCGCGTCACGTGATGTCAAGTGGAACGCATGCGTCCCGTACCAGTGGGCCGCATGTGGAAAATGACAAAGTCTGGGGCATCTATATTGCGTGAGGGGGAAGGGCTAAGTAAAGAAAATCGTCATCTTCTAAAAAGGAGTGACGAAAACATGCTTTCATGCTGTCTGACTGCATAAGCAGGTAGACAGCATAGAGGCAACAGACTAACATAAGACCACAGGTTCAAAACCCAGAAGAGGCATATCAGAGAGATAGTCAGAATATAAGATATAAAGTACAAAACATATTAATAAATTATACATTTATAGTAGCTAGTAATATAAAGAAGTATATATTAAAACAATAAATTGTTTAGTGAACATATGCCTATATACAAGAATATGTGTATTTAAAAAGTGTATACACCTCAATAATATGAGAGATACTATACAATATATTTATAAAACATATGTATAAGAATAATAAAGATAAATATAAAAAATCCACTTGTATATTGGGCTAAAACACTTACTTGATTATACAAAACATAAAAACACTGTATTAAAAAGATATAAATTAAAATATTTGGAAAAAAAAGGCATAGAGAATATAGATATATATAGAAAAAATATTTTTTATAAAAAGTTAAAAAGATCAAAGTCTATGTTAAGACCTCTTGGGGCAAGGGTTTTCAAATTGTAAGCCCATTCCATTTCTTTTTTGCCCAAAACTTTCTTAATATCTCCACCTCTCCATGGAACACTACAAATATCTATGCCAATGCATTTAAGATGTTTAGGATTTTTTCCATGCTGTAAAAAATGCTTAGACACTGAATGATATTCATAGCCTTTTAAGCTATTCCGACAATGTTCGGCCAGTCTGGTTTTTAAATCTCTAGTAGTCATACCTACATATTGTAACCCACACAAACACTCCAATAAATAAATTACATTTCTTGTGTTACAATGAATGAAATGTTTTATCTGATACATTTTCTGTGTGGATGATTTAAAAGAAATGATTTCTGATTTTATAGTGTCACTAGTACATTTACAGACTATGCACCTATTACATTTAAAAAAAAACGCTGGGTTTAGTTAAAAAAGTAGAAAGGCTAGGAGAAGGGGTACTGTATTTTTGCTTAGTGTAATTGCTTGTGAGGATAGACTTAAAGCTGGGTGCCCCTCTAAATATAACATAGGTTTATCAGGGATAATTACAGCTAGAGTCTCATCCTGTTTTAGTATATGCCAGTGTTTCTTTACGATCTTCTTCATAACATTACTTTTTTTATTGAAGTCAAAAATAAATCGGCAAAGATGGAGCACTTTATGTCTTTTTTTACTTTGTATTCTAATAATTCTAATATTTTTTAACGTTTGATCTAAATCACTCGAGGTAATTTTTTTGGGAGAATTTTTTAAATAGCAACTGAGATTGTTCTTCAAAATCTTGAGTGTGAGAACAGTTTCTACGAAGAAACTGACTCTTAGATATGCCATGGAGCCAAGGTTTATAATGGCAGCTGGACACATCAATGACATTAGTCGTACACACTTCTTTGAAAAAAAGTTTTTGTGTTTATTTTATCATTCTTGATAAAAATTTCTAAATCTAAAAAATGGATAAGAGATTTACTGTACTCCCGAGTTAAAACAATACCTCTATCATTACAATTTAAATACTGTAAGAACTGATGAAGAGAATTCTCACTACCCTCCCAGATAAAAAACAGGTCCTCTATGTACCTAAAATATGTGACCAAGCTTGCCTGCCAGTCATGCTCCCCCAGAATGGCAGTGGATTCCCATTCTGCCATAAAAAGGTTAGCATAACTGGAGGCAAACCTGGTCCCCATAGCGCTTCCTTGTTTTTGTAGATAAAAAGAATCTAAAAACCAAAAATAGTTATTATTTAAAATTATTTTTATGCCCTGAATTATAAAATCTATTTGTTGATCTGTAATTTTATTTTCGGCCCTTAAAATGTTATCAACTGCTGAGCACCCTTTATCATGAGGAATGATTGTGTACAAAGATTGTACATCGCATGTAACTAATAAATGTGTTTTTCCAAACAAAATTATTTAGAAACCAAAGTAAGGTCATTGAGTCTTTTAAGTACGATTTCATACACTTCACTGAGGGCTGTAAAAGAATATCTAAATATTCGGATAAATTAGATAAAATGGAGTTAATCCCTGACACAATGGGCCTACCAGGAGGGTTTGTGACATTTTTATGGATTTTAGGTAAAAAATAAATAACAGGAATTTTAGGGTGGGAAACATTTAAAAATTTGAATTCTTGTTTACTTAAAATATTCTGATCGCGACCACTAATTAAAAAAAAGTTAAAACCTGTTGAATTTTTAAAGTGGGGTCTTGTGTTAGTTTTTCATAAACGTTAGTGTCACTGAGTTGTCTCATGGCCTCTCCAACATACATATCTTTAGATAGTATTACTATACCTCCCCCTTTGTCAGCTGGTTTAATGACAATATTTTCGTCTCTTTGCAATTGTTGTAATGCTTCACGTTTTAGATGTGTGAGATTATTATGATCGAATTTATTTTTGTGAATTTTCTCTAAATCTTTTGTAACTAACTTCTCAAAGACTTCTAAAGGACCTGATTTAAAACTAGAAGGGAAGAATGTGGAATTTTTCTTAAGCGAGGTTGAGATTATTTTGAGATATCCAAGTGGTGGGGTAGCCAAAGGCTGTGAGGTAGATATTTCTGTGTTTTTGGAAGCAAAAAATCTTTTGAGAGTAGCTTTCCTGACAAATTTATTTACATCTATAAATGCCTTAAATGGTTTAAAAGGGTTCGTAAGAGCAAATTTAAGCCCTTTACTTAAGACTGATATTTGTATAGATGTCAGGGCCTTTTGGGATAGGTTGAAGATGCCAAGTTCATTCTCTTTTATAGGAGTTATTGTCGTTCTAGTCTCTTTTGGACTCTTCTGCCACTTATCCTTCCTTTAAACTTCGTTTTCTGGTTTTTCATAGGGTGTGGTGTTTGTATGTGTGCATTGGTTTTGGTGCAAAGTTCTAAAAAATAGTCATCATCCGTTTCACAATCTACAGATAACAGTTGCTATCTTATTGTGAACATAATTAACAGGTGATTTAGTGCCTTCCAAGTGTCTATGTGCATATCTCAGTCTTTGAGTTTTAGTTATTGCTCCTCTCTCATTTTGATACATCCCAGGGGAATAAGGTGCATTTCCAGTGTAATTGGAAAATTTTTGTGTTGTTGGAAGTGAGTTCCGATATGATAAGTCATTTGGACTATTATTTGTTCTGAGGCGCACCCTTTTTCTGTTTTGTGTTTCATCTATTGTTAGGGGATTAGAGGGGACTCCCCTTTTTCCTTGAGGTGTGCAGCCGTGTACTGTGTATAATATTTATTTTCTGTGGCAGCCTAGCCCTGACTCTTCCCTTTGATTTCTCTTAATGGTGATAATCTGCAGACAGCTCACAATGTCAAAATGCTCTCTCCAAAATTCACAGAGGCTGAGGCTTGAGCGATCTGTCATCTCAAAGCATCGCCGGAAAAGCTCCCTTGTGTAGAGTTTTTTAAAATTGGAGATGACCTGCTGGTCCATTGGCTGGAGTAGTGGGGTGGTGTTAGGCGGAAGGAACATGACCTTGATGAAATTGTCCATAAGTATGCAAAAAAAAAAATGCTTTACACTCACATGAGCTGGCATGGAAACCACAGTAAAAGGCATGCACAGCACATGAGCTGGCATGGAAAACAACCCCACATTGCAAAACACAGTACAGTAACATGCATGCACAGCACGAGCTGGCATGGAAAGCAAACCCACAGTAACAGGCATGCACAGCACATGAGCTGTAACAGGCATGCACAGCACATGAGCTGGCATGGAAAACAACCCCATATTGCAAAACACACAGTAAAAGGCATGCAAACAACTAAGCTCAGCTCCCTACCTTTCCACCTCTTGAGATGCACCAAAAAGGCTCCACAACTTGCTGCAAATGGCTCCTCAACTTGCTGCAAATGGCTCCAAAACCTCTCCAACACCTCCACCCTTCAGTGCTACCCAGACTCCAGTATGCAGGGGGCAGAGCTATAAACCGGGACACTTGTTTCGTATTGCGAAAAAAAATTCATAAACCGAGGCTTTTTTTTACGATTTCTCATTCGTAAACCGAATTTTTCGTTTACCGATGCGTTCGTTAACCAAGGTTCCACTGTACATATTAATATATATACTTAGCATGACATATTATATATATATATATATATATATATATACACACACACACAATTATTTTTTTATTAACATTAACATTTATTTTTTGTTTTATTTTACACTAGCAGGGAGACTGCCTGTCAGCACAGACAGTCCCCCTGCAGGCAGACACATGGACACTTATTGTGACCATGTGTCCACTCCGTTGAGCGATCACATGGCCGCAGGGTCCTAATCCGCCATGGGGAGAATGTCTGGGCTGCAGGCAGTCTCCCCACACCGAGAGCACCACCGACCAGGGGAACGTTGGCGATCCGGTCAGTACATAAGACCGTTAGGACGGTTCAGGACTGTCAGCAATGCAAAAATGCTGATGACATTCCTGAACTGTCCTAGGTCGTTAACGGGTTAAAACATCTGGTTTTGAACTATTTAAATTTGGCCTACTTTAAAGGAAAGCTAAAGTCACCCAGTCCTCTTATTCTCAAGGATATGTTCTGGCTGCAGTATCCCTGTTCTCTTAACCCTGCGTTTTTTTTTTGTTTTTTTTTTTAGAAACTACACACTGTTTACATAGCAGAGTTAATAAAGTCCTCCTCTAGTAGCGGTCAGTATGACAGCAACTAAAGGCACTTCTGCAGCACTGACCTTGTAAAACCCCATCACGTGATGAGGAAGACCCATAGCAAAGCACAGATTCAATGCTTGTCTATGAGAAAGTTTAAATACGTGCACGGCCCTCGTAGGCTATGCCACCTCGTTGATGTTGCCGGGGGACAAGAGCTATGCAGCGCCAAAAGAGCCTCTGCACTGGCAAAAAGTAAACAGGGGTTTGTGACCGTTTATATACAAAACAGCGTTAAGCATAAACATTTATATTTCTGAATGTTAGTGTTCTTTTAAGCAACTCCAAGTGAGCACATTCGATGAATTAGGTATGGAAGGATGCAGCTATACAAAAATCACTCCCTCAATTAATTCAATAGTTGCACACCAAAAAAAAGCAGGTTTACTGAAAAATACCAATCTTGGTCAACAGTTTTGTAATTCTCCACAAAAACTCATGTTCAGAGTTCAGAAATTTGCTGATTAAGAATAGGAAAAAAACAGCTACATAGATACCACAACAGTAAGAACACAAGTCAAAAATATATATATTTTTAATGCAAATGCACACCAAACACTCAAGAAAATGACACTACTGCATTAGACAGTTTGGAAGATATCATTTACATAGGTTTCATTATAGTGCAGTCTGCTTAATTGGATGTTATAAATTAAGTATATTGATGTATTTATTTCACCATCAGCCCACATATTCACCAGCTATTTGTATCAAATACCTAAACACAAATAAGTCACCCTTTGCTACACTTTTCCATATAATTTGAGCAGTAGAAACACACCAAAGAAAACCTGTAGGAACAGTTGTTGCTTTATCACCTATAAATTCATACCTTTATGAATCTCACTACTATGCAAGGTTTCTTAACCCTTTATGGACCAAATGTTGCTGCACCCATCCATTCATGTAAATTATTCAACACCTTTAGAACCTCCATGCAGTTTTGTTTTTAACTATATTGGAATTGTATTCGATTTTGACATAGGATCTTTAAAGAACAGGTTGTTTGGGCAACATTTGTAATTAAAGAATTAACATTGGTCTTCAGGTACTTATTTCCATTCTGCTGGTGTTGAGAAGATGCAACCTGTATCAAGCAAATGAGATCTGGGAAATCTGGTATAAAGTGGTACTTTTAGGACGTAGATTAACAAAGTCCATTATAATATTTACATTGTATAAACATGAGAGACAGGCATCTGGGACATTCTAAATCTTTGACATAACTGAAAAAAATCTTGACATTAGCACAATATAAGACAAAACAAAAGGAGACCTAACCAAATATAAAGTTATGTTACCATCCATTTCACAGAGATATTTAAAAAGATCATATATAGAACGTATTCAAATTTGCAATTATGCATTTAAAGTAAATTCACAGCAGCATCCATTAGTCTTTTATTAGTGATTTACTCGTAATCCATTCAAACCATCACCCAGTCAATATCCTTCATTCAAACTCCAGACTCTGAATTCAATGCCTAGATTAATAAAGCATTGATTTTTGCAATTTAAAGTAAGATCCAATCACCAGCAGAGGTTTGTTGGAAATTTCTTCAAATTCAAAACAGTAAATTATATTTAGCAGTTTTCTAAATCAATTGATGTTTTTTCTAAAGTTTCATAAGCCACTATTGCAATAATATAATACATGCTGAAGAGGAGGTTAGGCGGAAAACTCTTAAAGTGTCCTCCCACTTTGAAAATAAAGTTCTTTAAACAAAGTAAGTTTCCTACAGGACTGAATCCCAGACCACCACTCTTTAAAAACCCTATTTGAAAATGGAATGTACCACTTACTTTGCAACCGCAAGCCTTACAGAGTTGCCGATGCAAAGTAGGACATTCTTTGGTGGCACAGATTCTCTAGGGAACAGATTGAGGAGTGCAATAGGCTTACATGTTTCCAGCTGATCAGGTTGAAGGGACTCCGGTTTCTCAGAAACACTTGCTTTTTAAATATAAATCAGCAGAGGTAACCTACATATATATATGAAAAAAAAAAAAAAAAAAAAAAAAAAAAAAAAAAAAAAAAAAAAAAAAAAAAAAAAAAAAAAAATAATCAGGAGTGAGAAAAAGCTTCAAGGCAAAGAAAAAAAATGCCATGCAGCTTTTTTTCACTTTTATTTTTCCAAGAATAAAAATAAAATTTGCTTCCATAAACAAAAACAAAAAAATCAGCATTACTTTTAATAAGTTTTCTGCTTTAAAATATACGATTTACCATTACTGTTAGAATTGTCTAATCTTTTTTCTCTCTGTTGGAATTTAGTAACATTTTGGAGGGAGAATCATTAGCTATCAAGTCCGTTTCTGTCCCATTAGCTTCCAGTGCGTGTGCCTGGTTGTTGATTTCCATGGTGAGAGTCACCTCAAGAGTTTCTTCCAGTATCTCATTGCTAGAACTTGTACTTCTGTCATTCATTTCAACAGCTTCAAAGTCTGCCTCATTCCAATGTCTGGCTTCCTCCTCCTCTTCCTCTTCCTCCTCAAGACCAGAGCTTGAAAGCAATGCTTTACGGTCTTCGCTGTCCACTTCATTCCATCTGGTCTGGTCTCGTGGAGAAGTGGCTAGTTTGTACATCACTGGAAACAAGACAGCTGTCATGGTGGACGAAATCAAAGTAGTATACATCAGCACAGGAAAGTCATTAAACATTCCCTGTAAATAACCCACAGATGCGGGAATGGCCATTTCTCCAAGAGCTGCTCCAACAACAAATATGGAAGCAGACTTCCCACTGATGGTGGTGTACTGCTGAACCCATGAAAATCCACTAGGGAAAGTAGTAGCCATTGAGGCTCCATAGAGGGCACTTCCAATCCACAGCACAATTTGGTTTGTATTAAAAAGAACTAAACACAAGGTTGATACACAACAGCCAATAACACTGAGAAGCAGCATGGTACCAGGGTATAAGCAAGTAGCAAAGCAAATGGCCAGTCCCCGTACAGCAGCAAACACTCCCCAGAACACAGAATTCAATCCTGCAGCCTTGTCAGGGTCCATATTTACAGAAGTGAAAGTGGTGGCATATGTGAATATATAAGAACCATATGCAACCTCAGCTCCAACGTAGGAGAAAAAAAACAAGAATAGAAGAAAAATAAGGGCATTGTGGTATTTGGCTGTCCGAGTTTTTTCATCAGAAGCCTTTTCTGTTTCTTGCTTAGGTCGACTTTTTGCATACAGGATAAATAGAAATAAAGACACCAGCAAAATATATGTTCCAATTACAATATAAGATAGCATAGCCTTTTTTATTCCCAGAGGCATATTGGATTGATCATGAGAATGCTTGGCCTGACTAGAGATGCCCGAATCACTGTGTAAAGCACTACTGTCCAATGGCAGGTTTTCCAGGACCACCTTGGCCAAGATTGGAGCAACAAAAGCTCCCAAAGCAAAACTGAAATGTAAGGCTTGCACATGCGGCCCAGACTGGTCTCCCCAGGTGTTCATAATGACAATGTTGCCACCTAAAACAGAAAGGAAAATTCATGGTGTGAATTTAATTTAAAAAATTGTCATCTAGTCTAAAACATGCCACAAGCAGTCATGTGTTACTTGACCTGAAAGTGCGTTAAACAATTGCAAAGTAATCTGTTAGGTTCCCACATGGCAAAGAACAATTTATCGTAAAACTTTATTATGAAATGATGAAAGGAGGAGTTCTATGCGCTCCAATATATAGATATATCCATTAGTCTTGAACATTGTGTAGATGGCTGAATAAAAGAACAGGATGCAATGCACAGACAGACAATCATTTTTCATGTAATTCCTTTTTTGTTTTAGTAGGTTGTTTGCTTACCAGTGTCTAGAAATCCCATGGACATGCCCACAACTGACATGACAGCAGTTAGCAGCACTGCCCTTCTACACCATGGTACTACATAGAGGCCAACAGCTGTCGCTAGCAAGGCAACTCCTGCAAAACAAAAACAAGAACACAAACATAAAACATTTTTTTTTTATGTGGGAAAACTATGGATTCATTTCTAGACTATATGCAATACCCCAAGATTTGTACTGTGTACAAAAGACACAGTAAGAAGAGCGTGAAACGTATTTGTGATTGTGTTAGAATGGTAAAATGTGTAGTCGCGGATATTGGGCTTGATTTTTTAGTTATTTTCCTCTTATCCTCTTGCTTTGCATGCTGTAATTAGCTATAGAGGTTATAAAAACTATTTTTCTTCTTTTTGCATTTTGTTATTTTACCAGTTATAACCAAGTCATTAAAAGGACCACTATAGGCACCCAGACCACTTCAGCTCAATAAAGTGGTCTGGGTGCCTGGTCCCCCTAGTTTTTTAACCCTGCAGCTGAAAATATAGCAGTTTCAGAGAAACTGCTCTGTTTCACTGAGGGTTAGTCCAGCCTCTAGTGGCTGTCTCACTGATTAGGTCATATAAATCAGTGACAAGGACAGCATCAAAGATAGCATTATGTAATTTAATCAGCACCATTTTTAAAAGAACGATAGTCAATCTAAAAGAACTCAAGACATGGGTTGAGAATAAGGCAGTTGTGTTGGGGTTCTGGGCAGGTCTTGAGTCATTTAGCTTACAAGCTGTTATTGAACATAAGAGCAATTCCTAAATATGGAGTAAGGTATAAGGAGAGCCATTACCTGGCGTACTGAACTAGCAGAGTTGCAAGAGGCTGTAGTTGAGTGAAGAAAAGGGGGCTCATGTGAGAGTTTCCATAACTAAGGGGGTGGCCAGAGATATGGGTGCTTGCCAGTAGTAAATTGGTGCTTTGGATTGAGGTTAAATTAAAATTGCAACAGAAACAAAACTGCATAAGCCACTCACACGGTGAGGTTTTGTCAGCTTGACAACTATATAGGAGGAAAAGTATTTAATGAAAACTAGAGCAAAATAATAAAAATAAATTCAGACAGTGAGCTACACTGAAGCAGAGTAGATAAAGTTTACTTTTGGAACCACTAATTACCGTACCAATTTCAGGCTATGTAGAATGAAGAGATGCACATGTGACATGTCATAAGTAGCAGTAAAATGCCCTGTGCAGCAGCCTGTAGGAAACACTTTTCCTAGTTCATTTCACTCTTGCATTTGGAAGAGGGGGACAAAGGGGTGCTATTGCAGAATATTATTTTTATTTTTTTTGGGATGCATTTAATATATATATATTTTTTTTTTTTTACATGCACACACACACATATATCAGTATGCTTTTTACATTATACTCTGCCACATTTATTATTGCACTTTTGTATATGAAGTGTCCTTTTAATTCACAAATGATTGCCCCTATACATCCAAACTACAGTGATTCGATTACTTACCTATCAGGAGGTGCTGGTTCACGCGTTCAAAAAGGATGCCTCCTAAAACTGATCCACCGAGATAGCCACATGAGCGGCCCACAAAAATGTAGGAAATGTTAGCAACATTGCTACCCACATTTTCTGCAAGGTCTGGGAAAGTAGGCCCCAACACAGCAATAGCCATTCCCTAGAAAAAGAAAACGGTAAAAGCAGTGTTACCTTTGTATGAAAAAAACTGGCTGGATTTTACCACACAAATTAAATGCATTGTTAAAAAGAAATAAATATATAAAAACAAAAAAACAAAAAAAACAATTGAAGCAACTAAGCGTCTGTCCTGCAGCAAATTCCAGGTCTTCGATTACCATCCAGTGACATATTTTAAAACCGCTAACTGGCTGAGAAATGTCAGCTAATATCTGGTCTCTCACGATTTTCCCAATGAAGAATTACTGAATGAACCTGTTATCAGGAACAAGCAGAAGTAATAATAGACCAAACAAATAATGAACAGTTGCTTGAGAAGGTTAACTGATTGAGGACCGGTTGTCCTTAAAAGGATGCTATAACTATCAAAACAACTTCATCTTAATGAAGCGATTTTGATCCTGACCCTGCAGTCTCACTACTCACTTCACTATTGTTTCCGTTTATGCAGCTCAAGAATCACCCTCCCTTTACCCCACTGTTGTGACTCTCACAGCCTGCATGATTTTTTTGTTTTTTTTAAATTGAATTTAGAGGTTACCTTGCTTTAGCATGTATCTACTGCTCTGTAATCTGAACTTTAAAGGGATCCTATAGTGCCAGGAAAACAACCCACAAAGCTTTCCTATGGGGAAAATCTGACGCTGGAGGTCCGTGAGGAACTCCAGCATCAGATAACAGACCAAAAGTCCGTTTGGATTCCAGAAGTGACCCCAGTGGCTGTCTGTAGCCACATAGGGCACCCTTACAGCTGCAATGTAAACAGCACTATGTGCAAAAGGGCCACAGCACCCAGACTACTTCAATTAGCTGAAGTTGTTTGGGTGCAGGGTCTAGAAGGCCATTTACAGAGCAGGGGATAAGAAACTCTAAACAAAATGTACAAAAACAAAAGTTTAAGCATAAGATCTTAATAATTTACAGGAAATGCTTAGGAAAACTGGAATCAGGTGAATGATTCAAAGTTTATTTTTAACCCTTTACATGGCTTGGGGGGAGTGGGTATGGAAACATAATAGTTTAAGGAATACATTTTGTATCTATAGTGTTCATTGAAGGCCTCAATTTAATCAAAGCTTTTGAAAATTGTATCCAAAAGAATTATATTGAGGCCTTCAATGAACACTATTAGAAATAGAGTTTTGTATTCCTAAAACTAAAGTGTCCCCCGCCCCCATGGACCCAACCACACCCCTCAGTCATTTTTAAATTAAAAAAAAAAATTAAAATGTAAAAAAACTCACCCGATTCCAGCACGTATTAGGCCATCCCCATAGGAAAGCAGTGACTCAATGCTAATCCTATGGTGTGTTTTTAACACGCTGGATATCCTCAAGCAGAGCATGAGGACGTCCAGCATCATTTCGAGGAATTAAAGCCTGTGAAACTGCAGGAAGTGCCTCTAGTGGCTGTCTAATGGCTCAACTTGTTGTAACGGGTAAAAAAAACTCTTTATTAAAGTGTTTTGTTTGATTTTTTTCACCTGAGGTGATATGTTTGATAGTGATATAGATATAGGCTCGATTACTTCAGAGTATTTAACAAAAATCTGGAAGTACTCAATCTGCCTGCATTGGAATTTCATTGATATTCCAGCACACAATCCAAAGATACCATAAGACAAAGTAGGGATTACTTTGCCTTATGGGCAAGCCTGATGTTGGCGGAAGGCAGTGCTCCGGTGCCATCAACTTTTGTCCAATCACAATAGCCACTACAAGTGACAACTGTGAGATCCAGACATTCTCTCTCATTGTAAGCATTATCTATCTCACACAGTCTCCTGCGTGGACCTCAGTGTGTGCTCTGATGCGAGCTTGGTAGATGAAGAACCAGAATCCAAAGAATGTCTGCAGGAAGATGATGGCAATGGCCATGATGGACAGCTTTAAGTAAATAAACCTACCTTTCACTGCATCCCATGGCCAACAGACACAGATGTCACTTTCGAGGGTCTTTTCAAAATACAGTATGCAAAGACCACCAAAAGTGATATTCTTTTAAGTCAGTTGCCCCCAAAAAACACACAAACAACCATACACCACACACAAATTTTGCTTTCGGAGCCAAATCACTAGAGCTTCCATCACCTTTCTTGGGCAAAGCCCTGCAGTAAATGGATCACTCTCATCCAATGAGCTAAACCGTAGTGGTTATGGTGCTTGGAGTGTTTCTTTAAACAATTCAAGATAACCATGAAATGTCAGGAATTTTTAAATTTTAAGTCAAAATTTTAAAACTTGTTATTTTCTCTAGGGTATTTAAAGGAAACATTATAGAGTCAGGAACACAAACATGTATTCCTGACCCTATAGTGCAAAACACACCATTAAGGACAGACATTATATATTAACAATTAGACAGGGGGGATATGATAGAAACATTTAAATATATAAAGGGAATCAACACAGTAAAGGAGGAGACTATATTTAAAAGAAGAAAAACTACCACAACAAGAGGACATAGTCTTAAATTAGAGGGACAAAGGTTTAAAAATAATATCAGGTATTACTTTACTGAGAGGGTAGTGGATGCATGGAATAGCCTTCCAGCTGAAGTGGTAGAGGTTAACACAGTAAAGGAGTTTAAGCATGCGCGGGATAGGCATAAGGCTATCCTAACTATAAGATAAGACTAGGGACTAATGAAAGTATTTCAAAAATTGGGCAGACTAGATGGGCCGAATGGTTCTTATCTGCCGTCACATTCTATGTTTCTATGTATTCCTGACACTAAAGTGTTTACCAATTAAAGTGTTTACCAATTTAAGTGACTGGCACCCCCCCAATCGCACAGGAAAATTGTTTAAACTCACTTTTTCAGGGTGCCTGTCTCACCGTATCTAGCCCAACTCCATGGCTGAGATTATTAAAGGACCACTCTAGGCACCCAGACCACTTCAGCTTAATGAAGTGGTCTCGGTGCCAGGTCCAGCTAGGGTTAACCCATTTTTTTTTTTTTATATACATAGCAGTTTCATAAATGGGTTAATCCAGCCTCCAAATCCTCTAGTGGCTGTCTCATTGACAGCCGCTAGAGGCGCTTGCGTGCTTCTCACTGTGAAAAATCACAGTGAGAACACGCAAGCGTCCATAGGAAAGCATTATGAATGCTTTCCTATGAGACCGGCTGAATGCGCGCGCAGCTCTTGCCACGCATGCGCATTCAGCTGAAGAGGAGAAGAGCTCCCCGCCCGGGGCTGGAATAAAGGTAAGTTTAAAATCTTTTCTCTGGCATAGGAAGGACCTCTGGTGACCGAAGTGTTACTAGGCAGAAACGTAAACACTGCCTTTTCCCTCAAAAGCAGTATTTACAGTGCTCAGCCTGCAGGGACAGGCTATAATAATGGCACCGGCCTAGAACAACTACATTAAGCTGTACAGTAGTAGTTCTGGTACCATGTGTTATATTGACATAAAATACTGAGAGGGGATTCAGGAGTTTAACCAGATGAACTATAATCTGTGACCTACTTCCTGTTCCAGGTTACATGAGAAGATTTAAAGTGAACCAACACATTAGCTATTAAGAAAGAAAGAAAATAAATAAAAACACACCTACAGAATATAAAGTGCTCTAGGTATACAGTGTTAAAATCCTGTCATCACAAACAACCAACAATAATCCATTATCTATGGATGCTACAGGCAGGAACTTTCAATACAAGATCAGACTGTAAAAGTATACAATAAAGAAAAAAAGGGAAAAAGAAAAATCAGGAAAAGGATAAATCATGTGAAAGCTGCAGTAAGAAAAGTCCTCATCAAATGCACCATTTGAATTACATCAAAAATAAATAAGGGCTTATTCACCAAGCAGTGAATTGTAGTGCGCTAAAACCAAATTACATCTTTCAGGCCCAAAAAACTTTTAGGGACACTCCAAACTCCTAAAGCACCACATTCCAGTTTCACCACTTTGGCCTTAAATTAGAAACTGCCTTTAAATTCCTGACAATTCTTTTGAGGATCAAAAGGTTTTTTTAGTTTTCCTCTTTAGCAGGTACAATTAATTTCACACAGTTATGAGAGGCTTTCTGGCAAGCCCGCAGAAGCAGGGCAGTCTGGCATTGCATCTCAGAGAGAAAGTGGCAAGGCAGACCAGGGCCGGACTGGGAGAAAAATTCGGCCCGGGCATTTTTTTTAAGACAGCGGCCCACTAAAAAGGGGGCGGGGCAGAGGAGGTGTGTTTTGTCATCACCAATGACAAACACGCCTCCTCTCAAAGTGAGCATGTTGGTTCAATGCTCTTCCAGGGCAGACCATGCGCAGAGCTCTACTGAAGAGCTCTAGCATGAGAAAAAAGTCCTGTATTTGTTCTGCACAGTGCAAGCAAATTTAATAACATGCTTGCACTGTGTTTCCTTGCAACTTGTCTCTGGTGTCTATAAATGGATACCAGGAGATAAAAGGCCAGGAAAGAGTATTGTGCATGTATTTGGAGCCTGCTTGTGGTATTGCGTGTGTGTAGAGTGAGCTGGTCGTGGTGTGGTATTGTGTAATAAGGTCAGTTTTAGTCGTGTTGTGTTTGTGGTGTAATGTGATGCATATGTGGCTATGGGCTGTAGAGAATGTGTGTATTGGGGATATAGCAAGTGTGTGCATACAGGCTATAGTGTGTGTGTGTTTAGGGGTGTAGTATGTGTTTGCTTACAAGGAATCTAGTGTGTGTATAGGGGATCCAGAGTGTGTATGTTAAAGGACCACTATAGTGCCAGGAAAACATACTCGTTTTCCTGGCACTATAGTGCCCTGAGGGTGCCCCCACCCTCAGGGACCCCCTCCCGCCCGGCTCTGGAAAGGGGTTAAACTTACCTTTTTTCCAGCGCCGGGCGGGGAGCTCTCCTCCTCCGATCCGCCCCGTCGGCTGAATGCGCACGCGCGGCAAGAGCTGCGCGCGCATTCAGCCGGTCGCATAGGAAAGCATTTATAATGCTTTCCTATGGACGCTTGCGTGCTCTCACTGTGATTTTCATAGTGAAAAGCACGCAAGCACCTCTAGCGGCTGTCAATGAGACAGCTGCTAGAGGCTTTGGGGGAAGGCTTAACCCATTGATAAACATAGCAGTTTCTCTGAAACTGCTATGTTTATAAAACAATGGGTTAACCCTAGAAGGACCTGGCACCAAGACCACTTCATTAAGCTGAAGTGGTCTGGGTGGCTAATGTGGTCCTTTAAGAGTGTAGTGTGTGTGTGTGTGTGTGTGTGTGTGTAGATATATATATATATATATATTTGGAAGTATTGTGTATGTGTGTGGTGCAGTGTGTTGGGGGGGTTCTGTGTGTATGTGAGAGGTGCGGTGTGTGAGAGTGCCGTGTGTGAGTGATGGGTGTGAGAGTGCTGTGTGTCAGTGATGGATGTGAGAGTGCTGTGTGAGAGTGCTGTGTGTCAGTGATGGATGTGAGAGTGCTGTGTGAGAGTGTGCTGTGTGAGAGAGTGCTCTGAGAGTGCTGTGTGTGTGTGAGTGCTCTGTGAGAGTGCTGTGAGTGTGATGGGTGTGAGAGTGCTGTGTGAGTGTGATGGGTGTGAGAGTGCTGGGTGTGATGGGTGTGAGAGAGTGCTGTATAAATGTTATTGTGTGTGTGTAGGGGGGGGGTAAATAAAAAAACAGACACTATGTTCCCCCCCCCTCCCTTCTTACCTTTAGCCTGGGAGGGGGGGTCCGGCACGCTGGAAGGCAGGGTGGTGGGGTTCCCTGGTGGTCCTCGTGGGTGAGTGAACTCTAGCCCGTGAGGCTAGAGTTCACTCTCGCGAGATCCGGTCGTTGCCATGGCAACGCGCCGGATCTCGCGAGAGGAACCCGGCGGAGCTGCAAATTAGAGCTCCGCCGGGTCCTCTCTCCAGCCTGGCTGGCTCCCTCCCTCTCCCCGCCGGCGGCCGCATGTGGGCCGGTGGGAGATCATCTCCCCACCGGCCCGTCGTGGCAAACAGCGGGGCCGGCGCTAGGAGAGTGCCGGCCCTGCAAAGACCGGCAGGGGAGATCCTGGGACCTCCCCTGCCGGCCTCGGCCCCACGGACACCGCGGCCCACCGGGCATTTGCCCGGTGTGCCCTATGGCCAGTCCGGGCCTGAGGCAGACTGAATTGAATTAACTCTCAGGGTGTAATAGCAGGAATATTTAATTGGCATTTCCCTATATGGTAGCAGGGTATTATGTTACTCTCCCTAGAGAGTCAGAGCAGACAATGACATTCCTCCTCAGATGGGCTGGAGCAGAATAAATTGACCCGCTCAGTGGGTTAGCAGCAGGGCAAGCTTCCTGGCATTTACCCTCAGGTAAATTGGGTTGGAGCAGTGTGACTGGAATTCAGGCTGAGGGGCATTTCCCCTGAATTAGCAGTAGACAGGGCTTCCCCTGTCTACCAGTCTGTGCAATATTGGGGACTGTGCCTATATAGCATTGTATACTGTCTAAATGAGTGTGTGCATAGAAGTGTGTGTATAGTAGTGTCATTGTCTAAATGTTTGTATAAGTGTCTGCATACTGTTTGAGTGTGTGTCATTGTGTTAATACAACAGTGTGATCATATTGAGTCTGAGTGCATATGGCAGTGTGGTGGAACCAACCTCGCCACTGTGCACTGGAGAAGCCTGGTTGCTCGCCTGCTCCCTTTAGATTATGGCCCTGCAGTTCAGAGCTGTTATTCTCCCTGCTGAAAGGTTTATTCGTGCCTTTCTGCCAGGGTGTTCGGTAGATTCCATCTACCAAACAAACTACCGAACGATGGACCACCTGGGAGCTGGAGTGTGCCGTCAATTGACCGCCCAGAAGCTGCGGTTAACCGCAGCTTAATTGATGAACGCTGGGTGGCCTTTGTTCGTCTGCCGAACACGTGGCAGCGACCATTTTACCTCCCGAACGGCCAGCGGTGTTCAGCGCCCAAACTATGGAACTGAAAACGGACACTTATTGGCACGAACACCGCTGAGCCGCCAGCCTCCTTACCTTCCCATTCGGTAAGCAGAACCGAATGACTGTTCATTCGGTAGTTTCGCCAGATGAACAGCATCCCTCAGATAGCTAAGCCATGGAGCCTATTCGTGTAACGAAAGACTATGGGAAAGACTTTGGCTCCATGGCGATTGAACTGTATGTATGTGATCTGAGCACCATTAGGTAGTAATGTGCGCTCAGATCTAAGCTATCTGGGGATATGTAGAATGTATATGTTTTAGGTAATAAATGTGACTGTATGTAATTTTATGTCTTTTACTGTATTGTTACTGCCATGAGGTTAATGGAGTTTTGCCTCTGTCCTAGGAGATAAGTGGATTACTTCCCCAATTATCTCCAGGATAGAGAGGAGGGATTGTGATGTAATTGTGGGAGTGTTAAAGGTGTATGTCTGTGATTGGCTAAGAGCCAATATGTTTCCCAGTTTCCCATTTGGTCCCCTAGGGGAGTGTCCACCAGGTGGGAGACCTGCATAAAAGCCAGGCAGTTAGCCCCAGTAAACCAGTTCCTGCTTAACCCTCAAAGTGAAGTGTCGTCTCATTATTGGGGGAGGATTTACTGTATGCTGTTAGAGACTGATTGCCAGGAGTGTAAGCCGCTTGGGGGCTTTTCCTGTTCGTCTGCTAGCAGCTATTCGTGTGTCTCCAGTTCAGGAGTTTGGAGTGCTACTTGGTATGCAGTTCGGGAGTTGGTGAATTCGTGGGTTTGCAGTTCGGGAGATTGGTGCTTGCAGTAGCTATCTGTGCAGCTGAGAAAGGGGAATATCGCCTAAACGGTTTTTAACCTTGTGGGCAAAACGGTCCGTTACAGGCAGTGAGTGTATGTGTCTGTTATTTTGTGAATATAGCAATGTGTGTACATGCCATGTTTAACAAATGTGGATATTCTGGCTCTATTTCTCTAACCACTCTCCCAGAGACCCATCAGTGAAAAATTATGGCCTTTGCATTTCAGGTATTTGCAATAATGGCACCGGCCAGAAAGTCCAAATACCAGCAGGGCCGGTAAAATACTGGCCCGGTGGTAACCCTAGTTAGATTCAGTGTTGGGGTAGTTTAACGATAGTATTATTATGTCAGTATTAGAGGCAGTATTATTAGGGTTAGTATTATAGCAGTATCGGGGGCAGTGTCAGGGGCCGCATCTTAGCAGTATTAGAGCAGCATTGGAGGCAGCGTTGGGGGGCAGTGTTAGAGCAGTATTGAGGGTTAGTATGGGGAGCAGTGTTGGGGGGAGCAGTATTAGAGCAGTGTTGGGGGGCAGTACTGGAAGCAGTATTGGGAGTTAGTATGGGGAGCAGTATTGGAAGCAGTGTTGGGGGTTACTATTGGAAGCAGTGTTGGGGGTTACTATTGGAAGCAGTGTTGGGGGTTACTATTGGAAGCAGTGTTGGGGGTTACTATTGGAAGCAGTGTTGGGGGTTACTATTGGAAGCAGTGTTGGGGGTTACTATTGGAAGCAGTGTTGGGG
>OW240913.1:266908445-267024119 GCA_933207985.1 Pelobates cultripes
TGGGGGTTAGTACGGGGAGCAGTATTGGGGGTTAGTACGGGGAGCAGTATTTTGAGGTAGTATTGGAGGCAGTGTTGGTGGTTAGTATTGAGGGGCAGTATTAGAGCAGTGTTGGGGGGCAGTACTGGAAGCAGTATTGGGGGTTAGTATGGGGAGCAGTATTGGAAGCCGTGTTGGGTGCTAGTGTTGGGGGTTAGTATTGGGAGGCAGTGTTGGTGGTTAGTATTGGGGGGCAGTGTTGGTGGTTAGTATTGGGAGGCAGTGTTGGTGGTTAGTATTGGGGGCAGTGTTGGGGTTAGTATTGCAGGTTGGGGTTAGTGTTGGGGGTTAGTATTGGGAGGCAGTGTTGGTGGTTAGTATTGGGGGGCAGTGTTGGGGGGCAGTGTTGGGGGTTAGTATTAGGGGGCAGTATTAGGGGGCAGTGTTGGGAGTTAGTGTTGGGGGGCAGTATTATAGCACTATTAGAGTCAGTATTAGGTCAGCCGGGTGCAGTTACCCCTTACCAGCCCCAGGAAGGCAGCACACATGACCGTGGTCACACAGCACCGTAAGTCCCCCAGCACACAGCGATCTCCTCTCCGGTCTTTCCGTCCGACCAGCACCACTTCGTCCTCCATGGCTCTCCTCCGCTCGCTCTCCGGCTCCATTCCGTCCGCCGCTCTCAGCCCCGCCGGCCGCTTCTCAAACAGCGTGTCCTCCTCCTCCTCGGCCTTCTCCACCTCCGCCGCCCGAGCGAAGCGGACCTGCTTCTTCTTCCCGCCGTCCGCCATGATATGGGAGTCAGTCAGGGCCTAACCATGGCCGGGGGCCCGCGCTGTCCGCCTGGCTGAGCCCACACTGAGCTCACACTGAGCAGCCGCCGCCGCCGCCGCCGCTCGGTCCGGTCATACAAGCCGGATGTAACTGAGCCGAGCTAGGCCGGGGAGTACCTGCCGGGGAGGGGCTGGGGGCCAGGCTATGGCTGGAGTAACACTCACTGTGAGTGACTGAGTGTGCACAGGGTCACCTGGGGGGGGGGGAGGGAGGAGGACACTTAATTATTTTGTGACCAACTCCCAGTGCCCCTCTGTTCAATGCTAATCCCCGCTTTAGTAGGAGTGCCATATTGTTGGTCTACAGTAATATGTCTTTAAACTGCAATAAATGTGTTTAGAAATCAGTCTGTCTACATATGATACACTGTTCTTGTTCTAAATTACATTTTAGCCACATAAATTGCTATTAGTAAGCTCCCTTAAACTTTCCATAGCAGCTACACCCCCTGGCACACCAATAAAATTAAAAAACAACTTAAATGGAGTTGTTATGGTGCCAGGAAGATTCTGGAGGCACTCTTAACTCAAGAGGTTAAAGGATCACTATAGTGTCAGGAAAACAAACCAGTTTTCCTGACACTATAGTGCCCCCACCCTCAGGGTCCCCCTCCCGTGGCACTGAAGGGGTTAAAATCCCTTCAGCAGTTTTCCTTATTCCAGCTCCGGGCTCCCTCAGCGCTGGTGACCTCTCCTCCCCCGCCGACGTCAGCTCCCTCTTCCGACGTCAGCGGAGCCGAATGCGCATGCGCAGCAAGTGCCGCGCGTGCATTCAAGCTGTCAATAGGAAAGCATTTCTCAATGCTTTCCTATGGACGCTCTGCGCGATAGAGGCATAATATGCCTCCAGCGTTGCAGATGCGCCTGTGGTGGCTGTCCGGAAGACAGCCACTAGAGGCTGGATTAATACTGCTATGTTTGCATGTGTTCCCGGTATGCAATGGTTAGTACCTACCAAAAGTGGTGCAATTACCAGATTTGACTAATTTCATGACGTAAAGTCATGATTTTATTAAGGACACAGAGGCGAGTATTATGCTTTATCTCTTTCTTTAATCCTCAGCAGCAAAGAAAGGATATTCTAACTATTTAAAGAAAGAATACAAAATGAGCTTTTCAGTGCACGCTCTCATAATTAACCAAGTCAGCAGTTGAATAGTAATAGATGTTATTATTACCCAATTAATGGTGCTCATTTTATCCACCTCGGAAGGATGAAGGGCTGAGTTGACCCAGCTGGGATTTGAACCTGTGACCTTGCATTTTGAACAACTGAGCTACCTCACCTACCTGTATTGATTAACCCTTGACAGTTTGGAGGACCCAAGCATCTGCAGTTAGTCTGTGCCAAGCATCGATAAAATGATTTGGTCTGCCTCCCACTGATAGAGAAGAAAATTGGTATGAAATTGGACTTACCATAAGGCCGTAGGAAGAACCTCTGGGTCCACGACACTACCATGGTCTGCCTCGAACCGGAAAAAATTGTGATGCAGATTTGGGTTCAGGTGGTTGAAAACTGCATTGAGCAGAGCCACGAGAACCCTACTATGAACCAGGAGGAACGGCCGGTCAGACGGCCCCGATATCTGCCGGCCCAGCCAAAAGCACTCTGGGAGAACACTCACTTCATATTGGCTTGTGCCTTATCTATTGCCGTGAATGTCCCTACATAGGAGCCTAGCTCCTTCACAAAATTGTCTCCAAACAGGAGGCCTTTTGCCTGTGGACCATGCTCAGAGATAGCTAGGTTTACTAGCTTTGGTTCGATTTTTATAAGTATCGCCTTGCGTCTCTCTGTGGCCAAAGCCGTATTGGCGTTACCAATTAAACACACGGATCGTTGGATCCACCCCCTGATGGCTAGCAAATCAGCACGGGTGCCACCTGCCAATACTGTTTTGACCATGTCAAAAATTTTCACACTTGGCCCCGGGACATCCAGGACCAATCCTGGCAGTTGCGCAAGGAAAAGTCCAGTCCCTTTTTGGCCTTCCACCCTGTTTTGCCCAGGAATTGTGCAATTTTTGGGTCCACATCTGGCATTGTGCAGGCCATATCGGGAAGTATGCGCCACGGGCATTCAACTCTAAGCTTATTCCGTGCCACCTTGTCAAGTGGTTTCCTTATTCGTGCAGCAATGTACTTTGCCACGTGATCCACTGGGTACCATTCAGAAGCCCTTGGATGTTGTAGATTAAAAAAAATAGTTCACCCTGAGGGTCAAGGAGGGTGGCATCATCCAGCCCAATCTTAGGGTCAACCCCCGGCCCGGGCAAGGGACCGTGTTCAGGGAAATATGCACCTGAATTGCAAGAGTCCTTATCATCGGACTTGCTCTGTGCCTGATATCACCCCAGCAGTATAACATGGGGAAAAAGTTAAATCAAGGAGTTCTAGAGACATAATAGACCAGAAGACTAAATATCTCATATAGTTCTACTTACATTGTTTAGCAGAAAGCAATAATTCTTCATTAAATTAGAGCTCCAGTATAGTTATAATGGGCAATAGATAAACAACCATCATAAATTATTTACTTGTATAAGAAAACAGAACCCATGTATCAACATTGAACTCATCATACCTGTTTATTTTAATTGTACTAGGAAAACTTGTTGTCCCACATCTAGAGTGGCATTCTTTTCATCACTGCTAAAGCAGTGTCCCCTTTGCTTAGTTACAGTCAATATATCTGTAAAGGGGAACCTTTGGCCCACCAGATGTTTTGGACTACATCTCCCATAATGCTCTAACAGTCATAATGCTGGCAAAGCATCAAGGGAGATGGTATACATAGCATGTCACCAGGTGCATGCTAAATTTATTTTCATAGTTTTGGTTACAGTAAAGTTTAAAGTATAATTTCTAAAATAAGTTACTACAAGTTTCACTTCAGTTCCTGGATTACAAATTGAGGGCAACGCCAGTACCCGTACAGCGACCCTCTCTACAAAAGAACCAACTTCAGCAGCCCAAGCATGGCGCCCAACTACACTCTGGAGGCGTTTGAAAGAGAAGTTACTGCGCTGCTGGCTTACTTCGGAACCAACCCCCCGGAGAAAACCGTACAGTTTGTGAAGAAAATAGTGGGAGAGTACTTGCCGTGGGAATCAGAGCGGGCAAGGGGGTGGGCCATCCGTCCTCCCCAGCAGCCGTGTGAGTTACAGAGAGCTGAAGGTGTCGTTCTTCCTCCCCAGCGGCAGTGTGTGTCCCAGGGAGCTGAAGGTGTCGTCCTTCCTCCCCAGCGGCAGTGTGTGTCCCAGGGAGCTGAAGGTGTCGTCCTTCCTCCCCAGCGTCAGTGTGTGTCCCAGGGAGCTAAAGGTGCCGTCCTGCATCCCCAGCGGCGGAGTGAGTTACAAGGAGCTGAAGGTGCCGTCCTTCCTCCCCAGTGGCAGTGTGTATTACAGGGAGCTGAAGGTGTCGTCCTTCCTTCCCAGCGGCAGTGTGTGTCCCAGAGAGCTGAAGGTGCCGTCCTTCCTCCCCTGGGGGGCAGCAGCCTATAGATTAGGGGAGTGAGGCTGGGGGTGCAACCTACAGATTAGGGGAGTGAGGCTGGGGGGGCAGGCTACAGATTAGGGGAGTGAGGTATGGGGGGCAGCCTACAGATTAGGGGAGTGAGGCATTGGGGGGCAGCCTATAGATTAGGGAAGTGAGCATAGGCGTGCGCATCCTATTGCATTAGGGTGTGCACCCTAAAGCACAAACATGCCACGTGTATATGTATGTATGTGTATATATATATATATATATATATATATACACATACATGCACTGCTGTGTGTGAGAGTGCTGTTAGTGTGCTGTGTGAGGGTGCTGTTTGTGTTCTGTGTGTGAGGGAACTGGTAATGTGCTGTGTGTGTGTGAGGGTGTTTGTGTGTGCGTGTTTGTTCGGGTCCTGTTAGTGTGCTGTGTTTGTCAGGGTGCTGTTTGTGTGTGAGTGTGCTGTTTGTGTGTGGGTGCTGTGCGGGTGTTGTGTGTGGGTTTTGTGTGTTTGTGAGGATGATGTTAGGGTGCTTTATGTGTGTAGGTGCTGTGTGTGTGTGGGTGCTGTTTGTGAGCTGTGTGTGCTGTATGTGTGTAGGTGCTGTGTGTGTGTGTGCTGTATGTTTGGGTGGAGGTAGGGGCAGATTAGTTAATATCCCCATCCTGCTGCCTTCCCTGGTGGTTCAGTGGAGAGTGAACTCTAGCCCGGGTTCTCTGCTGCCTCCCTCCATGCTGCTGTGGACTGGTGAGGTAGATCTTTGATCTCCCCATCGGCCCATGGAGGCTTAGATCAGAGCCGCCGCTCGGATAGGAGCAGGAAGGGGCAGCAAGGAGCAGAAAGGGACAGAAGGAACACAAAGGTAAAGGAGCAGAAAGAATCAGAAGGAGCACAAAGGTAAAGTAGGAGAAGGAGCAGAAAGGAACAGCAAGGAGCACAAAGGTAAAGTAGAAAAAGGAGCAGAAAGGGTCTGCAAGGAGCAGAAAGGGATCAGAATGAGAAAGAAGCAGAAGGCGCAAAATAAGCAGAAAGTAGCAGAAAGGTAAAGGAGCAGAAGGAGCCAAGGATAGAAAACAGTGTCAGAAGAAAAAGAAGACTGTCAAATGAAGGAGAGGAAAAGGAGATTGGAGCAGGAAGGACAAATTAAGTGAACCCTCCACTTTATTCTGGACACCACATCATAAGGCTTTGGTACCTGGGCCTGGCAGGGAAACTCTGGACCTTCTCATCTCCAAAGGTAAAAAAAAAATACCAGTATTAATGTGTTCACTTTTATTTACCGAGTGTCAGGAAGCACAGAGTGCCGTTGGGTAGGGGTGTTGCTGATTGGCTAGAGCGGTCATCTGGCACTCTAAGCCAATCAGTAGCTCCCCATTCATAAAAAAGTAAAAATATTTTATGAACCGGGAACTAGCAATTGGCTTAGAGCGTCAACTGTCCACTCTAGCCAATCAGCGGCACCCATGCCTGACGTCAATCTGCCTTTCCTGACACTCTGTTTCAGAAGCTGAATACCACTGAGCGACCGGGAGCAGGAGGAAGCCTTTGGGGTTAAACCATTTGAGAGCGATTTAACCCCTTAAAGGAAAGAGAGCACCCAGGGGCTTCCTGGCATCATAGCATTTTCACTTAGGTGAAGTTGTTATGGTGACCACAATGGTCCTTTAATTTGCTTAAAGGAACATTATAGTGTCAGGAATACAAACATATATTCCTGACACCATAGTTGTGAAAACGCTATTCACCCTGGCTTTATGTGATAATGGCTATGCCCCTTCCCTTTCATGACACTGTCAAAAAGGTACCAAGCATGGATGTCATTACAATTATGCCCCCCCCGGAAAAATCCTGCGGACGCCCATGGACACATTAACCACGGCCTCACCAACAGCACTGTGTTTTAAGGAACTTGTAATGGATTAAAAGAGTTAGCAAGGCATAGTCTAGTTTGGCTCTCTCTGAAAGAGCTTACAATAGGGCTTTCACACTGTATAAGAGATTTATTTTAGAACATAATCTGGTTCAGTTTTTCACTATTTCAACTCTGGTAGCTTTTGCATTCCTTTGTCATCTCAAACTATCACACAACACCATTACATTTTAATTAACTGGCATCCAACACCACATGTATACATTATACCCAGATAACCCTAGTTTTTTTTTTTATCATCTTACCCCATAAAAAACATACTAAAAGGCATACAGAAAACCATTACCACTCCTCCACCCCTAAGGTTACCAATACATAAACAGATATTTAAGGACATGTCTGACCTATTGGATACAGCCCCATTAGAACACACAACGAATTTGGTGATCAAAATGGCCATTTTTACTTGGCTTATTATGGTTTTCTTAGACCATGCAAATTCACTATACATGGTAACAAATATGCACGAGACTGCCTTAAACGTTCCTATCTCATCAAACGACAAGATCACTATATCTTGTCCCTACCCATTATTAAAACAAGTCAGCTTGGTAAATTAGTGCATGTCACTTACTTTCCTACTACAAACAAATGGTGCCCGGTAAAAGTGTTGGATACATATCTCCAATCTTTACCAACCCAGTCAGATATCCCTCTGCTAGTCCTCTACAAAGCTGTCTTAACAACCGAAAAGTTCATGCAATACGTACGCATATCACTGACCAGACTAGGTCTGAACACCAGCAATTTTTCTGGACATTCTTTTAGGATACGGGCAGCCTCCACGGCCTCTTGTCACTATATTCAAGTACATGTAATTAAGTCTTTGGTCGCTGGAAGTCATCTGCATTTGCTCTGTATATACCTCAACCTGTGATAGAAATGAGGTCTGCCTTTGTAAAACTGTCATCTTGAGGTATTTTCTTTGCACTATGTGTCATATATGCAATAAAAATTTATTTGGCAAGACACTGCTAATTTTTGTCCTCTTTATTACAGGCCTACCGCATACGTCGGTTTTCGGCACACTTCAACCTACTTGTTCATATCTATAATTTACATCAAACAATACATACTCTAATGTTACAAGAATAGCACCGAACACACTTTTATTTTACTACTCTTCACATGCTCTTGCTTAAGTATGGAAACTTAAGAGGGATGTAGTTTAACAATACTTGTGTGGACTGGCTGACAATGAAAGTTAAGGTAAAGCTGACTTTGCGAACTATGCAAATAATCTTGTTGCTTCAGTCTCTCTAACACTGTGGCATGTTCCCTTTGTTCTACATACACTTTTCTCTGTCACAGACTGTATAACAGGAGCTTCTGCCTTCTAGTAGGAATGTTAGGAGAGGAGTGGACCAGCGAGTCCTATGGTCCTTAGAAAGTGTTGCGCTAGCGCATCATTATGCCAAGCTCAGGGTGCTGTCTGCACAGTATGCCCTTGGTTGGTCATCCTGCATGATTGGCAGGCAGCCTGACGTTCACACACGCCCCCTTTTTGAGCATATTTGTCCCTTTGAGCGGTTCTGGTTATGTGACCCACCTTTTGACCCCGCCCACCAAAATCCTGTGTGGGTACAGTAAATGAGTAAGAGGTTACAGCTAAACACAAACACTGCAGAAATGTAAAAACAGCCCTGGTCCTTAACGCTAAGAAAATTGAAAAATGGTCTGGTCACTAAGGGGTTAATCCAGTCCTGCATGACACGTGACCACACTACACTGCCATGTCTTTGGAGATTAAAATCTTAATCCATATCTATATAGCAATATATATTTTATCTCCACTGCATTGCCATGTATTTGGAGGTTAAAAAAAATAATTACATTTTAAAAATGAATTGAAATGTTCAATAATTGTTTGAACATAATTATAGAAAATCCATAAATTTGGGTTCTACTGGAGAGTGGTGTGTTTGTCGTTAATAGTTTTCAGTTGGATCCAGTCACTATAGTAGAGTGCAGTATAAAAGAATGTAAATTGGAAACATTTTCTTTTTCACATGATTTTTTAAATTTCATTCAAAAACATCACCAGGCACCTTATTAAAGGAACACTATAGGCACCCAGACCACTTCAGCTAATTGAAGTAGTCTTGGTGCAGTGTGCCTATTACATCTAGTGCTGCAATGATAAACATTGCAGTTCCAGAGAACTGCAATGTTTACATCGCAGCTCTAAGTCTGCCCTCAGTGTCTGTCTACCAGATAGCCACTTGGGGCGCTTCCGGAATCCAAACGGTCTTTTAGTCCATTATCTGACGCTGGACGTCCTCACGCTCTGCATGAGGACCTCCAGCATCAGATTTTTTCCCCATAGGAAAGCATTGAATCAAATGCGCATTAGACTTAGCTTGTCGCGGGACAGAGGAGAGGGCGGAGCTTCGACCCAGCACCGAGGGACATCGTTGGGATCAGGTAAGTAATTAAAGGGTTTTTAACCCTTTATTTACCAGGTAGGAGGGGGCGCGATGGAGGGGGATACAGCTTTGTATTCCTGGCGCTACAGCATCCTCTTAATGTAGCAATGTCCCAGACTACAGGAAACAATCAGCATTGTTCACTTTCCAACAGTGAATTCCTTAAAAGAACACTCTAAGCACCATGGCCACTACAGCTTGCTGCAGTGGTTATGGTGCCACGAGTGACCTGGTATCCTCCTCTGTAAGTAGTCAAAGCATTTTCGAAAGGCTTGACTCATAATGGGGGTCTGTCAGATGCTGTTCCTCACCTCCACTACTTACTATGGAGAGCTAGATGCTCTTAAATAGGAGGTTCTTTTAGCTCTCCTGATGTTACCTCTGCAATGTACGGCTAGCTCTTTAGCTGAGAGTATCAAGTTCCTGCTTACAGCCAGTTAGCTAATGCTTGCACCGCTGGTCTTAACTAAGATAGAGAGCTTCCAGATCTCCATAGGAAGCAGTGCGGAGTAAGATGTAAAGCCATTCTCAGACCGTTCCACACCTTATACTTGCAATCCTGAATAGAAAAAAGGAAAAGTTGGAGGTAGCAGTGCTAAATAATTAAAAAACCAGGGAATCACTTAGATGGTATGCTGGATACTGAAATGTATAAGATAAAACGTCACTTTTAATATAATAACTAAAAACCCCTTTCATATAGGGGCAATCAAAAATACACACTGTCATGCAAAAACTACATAAAGAAAATAGAAGTGAATAACATAAAATAAAAATTATATAAATTGTAATGTCCAGAAGTTGTCTTGTAACAGGATTTGTCACTACTATCTGCCGTTTAATACTGACACTTGCAGCTGGAATACAATTCTAGGTAAAAGTTTTCAAGTTCTTCAATGTAACTAGAGTGGACAGAAATAAACCACTAAGAGCAGGGCTATAGTATGATAGACCACGTTACTTAAATGTTTTTGGTGTGAAATACACATTGTTCCAAGCAAAAAGATTTTTGAAAAAACAAGGAACCACATTCAAAAGATTTATGACTCTGTTATCGGTCTGCTAAGTTCACAGCAGACTATGAAATTTTAGTAGAATAACCTAAATTACTGACAGTTTGATGTCCCCATGGATTGCCAGATTATTTACTGACATTAGTCAGCCATGGTATTAGTGCACCGGCTTGCCAATATTTATCTTTTAAACCATGGGTAGTCAACCTGGTCCCTACCGCCCACTAGTGGACGTTTTGGGATTCCAGGTGGGCGGTAGGGATTTCGGCGGCTAAATCCTCTTTTTGAGAGGAATTCTCCTTTTTAGAGTGGGCGAACAGGCGCGAATGTCTTGGGGAGCAAGATTTCAGTGACCGGCAGGAGGGAAGCGCTCCCTCCTGCCAGGCCACCTTCTGGACCCCCCGGCGCGGCAGAGTTCTAATTCGAGGCGGCGAGGGAGCACTAACCTCTCTGGTCTGCTCTCTCGCGCAATGTTTGCTGATGCCGCGGGAGCCAGAATATGAAGTCATATTCTGGCTCCTGGCATCAGTAGACAGCCCCACTGGACCCCAGGGACAGATCCACACCAGATCTCCAGGTAGGGAGGCTGGGTGGACATTTAATATTAATAATTTGTGTGTCTGTGAGTGTATTTGTGAGTGTGTCTGTAAGTATATGTGTGTGTGTGTCTGTAAGTGTATGTGTGAGTGTGTGTGTTTGTGTGTATGTGTTTCTCTGTGAGTGTGTGTGTGTCTGTAAGTGTATGTGTGAGTGTGTTTGTCTGTGAGTGTGTGTCTGTAAGTGTATGTGTGAGTATAGAGAAGGGGAAAAATCTGCAAGGGGTAAATATCAAATATGTAGTAGCTAGTGCCAGCAGGTTCGAGAGTTCAGAGGTTATTAATACAGAGTAGTCATATGACCAAGCATTCTGCTGTAGAGTCTGGATAAATAGTAGTCTTAATTGATAAAGCCCTGGTTGCCCTGACGCGCGTTTCGCTCATAAGCTCATCAGAGGAGAGTAGCACCACAACCAATCAGCAATTCTGTGGGATGAAGGGCTTAACAGCTGCTGTTATTGCTTGTAGTATTCTAACTACACAATGAGGTGCTGGGTGGCCTACATACCTAAATATGTCTAAATGGGTTGAGCTCTGATATCCATTTGAAAGTAAGAGAGGCAGAAAATGTGAAATGTAATTATAGGAAAAATGGTATCTAGCAAAATAGTCATCTGATCCTCCATTTTCCCTGTTCTCTACTTCCTTGCTCTTTTTTGTCTCTTCACAGACTCATTCTACTACTTCTACTAAGTATTCCCTATCTTATAAAGGAGAATTAAAGTTCTAAACCTGGAAAGGGATATCACATTTGAGAGATAGTATTAGCTGCTTTTTCACCTGTTCTAACACATGCAAGTCACCTACTATTTTTTTCACTAATGTGTGTTCTGCGTCTTGTGGAATGTTTCTGCTTGACTGATTATTCTTCAAATCCACAATGTGAAAAGGAAACCCGGATATGCAAAACGGTGATTGATGGAAAATAAAACATGGAAACAGATATGTAAGGTAAATTGTATAATATTTATTATGTGTTAAAAGACCTGTGGTACACATACCACTTGTACCTTCTTTTAACATTCATTGCATAGATAACACGTTAATTAGTTTTGTTAATGCCGGAAATGGCAACAGAAGATACTGTCAGTTCTACAGTGTTAATAAAAAGTATAAAACATTGGATTGAAAATTTGGATTGTGGGCACAATAATAAGATAAATTGCAGAATATTCACAAATATCAATAAAATGAAAATCCTATTAGCACTTTAGCCCTCACTGACTAAAGCAACACAAGCTATTTTCTAAAGGACTTAAACAGTGGAAATGTTTCAGATTTTAACCCCTTAAGGACACATGGCATGTGTGACATGTCATGATTCCCTTTTATTCCAGAAGTTTGGTCCTTAAGGGGTTAAAAAATTGAAGGGTCCCTTTGTCTGCTAACATGACATAAGCTTTTTATAAATTCATTAACTGGAATTCTGCTGACATCTTATTATAAAGATATCTAAACATGCTCATTTTCTCAGTAAAGATGACAGCTATGTCTTTCTCACTCTCACACATTTAATCCTTTACTTGAAACTCCAAATGAATGTACTACAAACTATGCAGATTGGTTATAAAATCTATCTCATTCTGTTTTTATTGAAGTCCCTTTGCTAAACTTTCATAAAACGCAAAAAGTTTTCAAAAACTTTGTGCCACTGTAGCAGTGTTCATAATTCAGGAAATATTGATTGTAGATCCACAAAAAAGCATGAGATACATACAATAAGATTTCAATCTGGGTAAAGTCCAAACGGTCAAAGAATGTCATCATGCTGCATCAAAATCATGCAAAAATTCATTAATTCCATAAAAGCAGATGAACTGGGTAGCACAGAATGATGCCTAATGTGTTTCATGCCAGAGACGAATCTGGCATTATATATTGTAATCATAACTAATTCACATTTTCTCCATATGTAGACATAAGTGGGTTTATTTTAAAGGTTGATAGAAAATCCCATTTGTGCCATATTTGAGGCAAACAGTCTCATATTTGTTAAAGAAATATTACTACAGAAGTCAGGATGTTTTTAATAGTTAAAAACATGTTACAACATTTCAAGTTGTATTCCAGCTTTATACACATGAAACTTTGGCAGATAATTTTTTGCCATGTTTAATACGACTGAATAAGGCAGGTTAAAAATATCCAAGCAAATTGGACATTTTTTTCAACTTTCCTATTTTTGGTACAGATAAATAAATAGACAAAATGGACAAAAGTCAGATAAAAACCTAATTTGGTTAAAAAAGAAGTCAAAAGGAATTATCTTCTAAACACTGCTCTATAAAATACTGGTTAAAAGGTCATCATAAAAATGTATGTATATTAACCTAAAATCAAAAGTCCAAGGTAAATAACAATCTAATACAACCAGGAGCTAGTATGTATGTACAAACATAATTTGTTAAAATACACAGTATATGATAAATGAAAAACTAAACTGAGAAAAAAAAAATAGAATTAAAAAACCTGAAAACTAAAAAAGCTTTGAAAAATAGGAATGAAAAATTTGCACCCCACAATTAGAATTTTAAAAAGGAATAACGTACTCACATATTTAAAAGCACAAACTTAAAATATACTGCTATATATATATTAGAGGGATACAATGTAAAAAGTGAGATAGAATAAGTCAAAGAACAGTGTAGCAGCAGTCCTATTTTTAAATAAGAGTCCACTATGTGGCAGTAAAGTACCATAGGCTCTTGTATAGAAAACAGGAGTCAATAAAACCAACACTGCTGAATTATATAGTACTAATGGATTGCACTGTTTAGTACATGGCTAGTCAACCTGGTCCCTACTGCCCACTAGTCATTCACAGTCTCTGTAGGCTGTTGTGTTTAGTTCATAAAGGTACATTCACATACATTATGATGTCATATAGCAAACACAAACAAAATAAAATCACTTGATCTTCAGCATCATCATATAGAAGGGATACCTGAGCTTTGCATGGCTTTTGCAGTTATAAGATTAATAGCACATTGGAGCAAAATACATTTTGAGAATATCATTGTTATTAATTTACTCTAAAATTCATTTATATTTATCAATGGACCAATTTGCATTGCCATATGCTTGTTAACTCTTCACACATGCCAATGACTGACTTCATGTTCACCTAATTTTAACTATGGTGTTATAGTTATTTCAGTTAGCACTCTAATATAATTTATAATCATGAATACTTGGCTTAAACACATATTATGCCAATGACAGCTATCCTAGGCACCATAGACAATTGTGTATTATATCTGCAATAATGTTCAGGTGGATTGTTGTCCAGGTGAGCTTTAATGAATCAAGTTTAGAAATATCCTGTATGTCTCAGGTATCACTGCAAGAGACTTACTCTGAAAAGCCTTAGCCCTAATCCACCCACACGCCTAAATTCGCCTCTAAAGATAACCTGGAAGGTTGTCGATGAGGTCGTGGCAATAGGGTATCCTGGAACTGGACACCAAACAAAGGCACTCTTCATGACAATTTATCATGAATAAGTGTTATACAGCCAGTCACGAGGGTCTGATACCATGCCCATAATATTAATAATAGTAATATGTATGATCATAAGTTAAAGGACCACTCTAGGCACCCAGACCACTTCAGCTAGGGTTAACCCATTTTTTTATAAACATAGCAGTTTCAGAGAAACTGCTATGTTTATAAATAGGTTAATTCAGCCTTTAAAGCCTCTAGTGGCTGTCTCATTAAAAATCACAGTGAGTAGACGCAAGCGTCCATAGCATTATGAATGCTTTCCTATGAGACTGGCTGAAGGCGCGCGCCTCCTGCCGTGCATGCGCATTCAGCCGGAGAGGAGGTGGAAAGCTCCCCGCCCGGCGCCGAAGAAAGGTAAGTGTTTAACCCCTTCCTCTCCCCAGAGCCTGGCGGGAGGGGATTCCCTCAGGGCACCATAGTGCCAGGAAAACGAGTATGTTTTCCTGGCACTATAGTGGTCCTTTAAGAACAATGGTGGGCCAAAGTTCTAAAAGTAAAGCATCAGAAGAGACAGTCTGTTGGTTTCCATGGTAATAATTTGTTCCAGTTGTAGAACTTGTTGTGCAGCTGGCCTTTGCAAGCAACCCAAAAATTGTTTTACCAGCAACACTGCAGTGAGATTGTAAAACAGTTTGGTGCCAATTTGGTGAGATTGTATTATTACCCAACTCAATTGTATTCAATTAAAAAAGTATGAATGGGAGAACTAATATGTCAGCAAGTGGAGCCAGCAAACATAGTTTGAACAGGTTCAACATTTGGTGTATTATCCAGCTAGTGATGGGCCCAAGAATGATGCCTCTCTCTGCCCAAAACAACCAGCCGGCACTTGCAAAAGTGGATGAAGATGGAAATTCTTACCTAGAGCTCTCTCAACTTGGCTCCTCGTTTGACGTCATTTGGACCCAGGCCATCTTTAGCTGCTGATGGCTTAATTTTCCTTGAGCAATGTCATTACTAGTGTACTCTTGTCCATAAGATAATAAAACATATTGGGATCTTTAGAAGATCCTATGAGATATTACCCCATATGTGGATTGAGATGCCACAGGCACCTCTTGCACATCATGCAAGAAAATGCCTGTTCCCATCAGCCGTTGTGAGGCTATTGGATATAAGCTTATGTGTAAACCCCATTACAAAAATCTGCACATATACCAAAGATGTGGAAAAGACTAATCGAGGACCAAAGTAGAGCTAGTATTTATCTATATATATGTCTCCCCAGTACCACTTGTATTATAGGACAAGATGACCATGTTCTTTTGCAAAACCTTAAATTGCTATTTCAGATTAATAACTAAATATACAAGCATCACCTACATTACTTTTACAGGTGACTTTACATATTGTCACGGTAGATGAAGGGTCAAGTCATTAGGTGTATCCCATTCTACTTTACCTGCTGCACCCTTTGTGAACTAACAGAGAGCCTATATTAGACAGATCTTGTAAAAATAATACAGATAAATCTAATTGCTTTGTTCTGGATTAATCCCCTGAAGAATGTGTATTCCCACCTCTCTCCCTACATCACAGCTATTTTTTCTCCTCATTAGGTAGTAGGCCAAGAAATTGGCTTTGTGCCAGATCATATTAAAATAAAGGTTTAATGCTGCAAAGTATGTGGTATTCTCAGTGAGTGGCATGCCTAAAAAGATATTGTTGCTTGTTGAAATACAAAGGGGATTTCAAACCATAGTACAAACCATGTATCACATCTAATATAATCCCAATGTATGGTTTGCATTGTAGCGTTACCCAAATTGTCATATTACAAATATGGAAATATAGAACACCATGCTTTTAATGTTCAGATTTAAAAAATTCATACACCTAGATAATACCCAAGTTGAAACATACTGAATGGATTGTCTACTTGTGATTACTATAAATCGAGTGGGAAAAGTTGTGTGACTGCTAGATATAGATCAATTGTAGGGCACAATTGTAATAGTAGAATAATAACCAGTACATTCCATTACAGTTTCCATGGTGATGACCTCCAACACTTGCTATTTAAATTAAACAATTGCTATTTAGATGCTACATATGTGTCCTTTTTTTTTTTTTTTTTAAGTGCAGATTTGAAGAGCATTTGGCACTTTTATAAATTGTTACGCACACCCTGGCTGTCAGTCAACCAGTTCTGTTATTTCCTGGTTGGTTAGCTCAGTGGAGCTAAACCCAAGATCAGGCAATTACAGAGAGCACCTGCCTTAAAGGCTTCTCGTTGAGCTACACTGGGAAGTCTCTTCCGACAAGACATCTGCAACTACTGCAAGCTGTTTTTAGATATAACACAATGAAAAAAAAAAAGCATAATTATATACATACATGTTTTAACTGGGGGTATATCTACTAAACAGTATTTTCTTTTTAATATGTGGGCAGTGAAGTAGGTCTTGGTTCAGCTAGGGTAGAAGCTGAATTAAAATGGCCACAGATTCTGCTTGAGAGTGTAATCTTCCCACTAATTTCAAGTTGCGGGCACAACCGAGCTGCACAGAGTTAAACCAGGCATTATTTCCTCTTCATTGCACCATCTATGCATTATGTGATTCTATGAAATAAATGACAGATCATGTATTTATTTACGTGTGTATATGTTAATGCATATATGTGCATGCTATAATGTATGAAATTATAAATTAAGTCTTAATGTTTTCGGTTTGTGTTGAGAAATGCACAGCCTCAAATAAGATATTACGGGAGGCAGTAACATGAGAACCCAGACAAGACTCTTTGACATTTAACTGATGATTCTATTTATACACTCGCCTGGAAAATGCTTATAGATAATATCTATGAAAGTTGGCCAAAACCCACATATTCTACAGGGTAAGTTTACAAATAATTTGGCAGGCTAAGGTTGTGCTGATTAAGCATTTGTTTGTAAAACACTCCCATGACACTCAACCAACTTAACATCAGGCATTAGTGTTTGTAAAACAATGTGTAGCTGAAATGACAACAATGTGAATTTAAATATTTGTAAAACAAAGTAATAACAGGTAATATTATTTTTTTTTACGTCACTTTAAGATTGATGCAGTTTCTAGGGTCATGCTGAATACGAAACACAATCATTGCACCATGATTGCTAAGCACCATGATCACTAAAGCTCATTTTAGTTGTGGCCAACAATTGTACATAGTTTAGCCATTTTGAACTGTTTGACTTCTTACCTGGAACGGCAGGGCACTGATCCCAGCCTCCATTACCAATGGAGGAGAGCCTAAAGTTTCTAAACAGGAACTTCTGTTAGCTCTTTTGAGCAAAGCCCTGATTACCCTCAGCAAGGAAGTCATGTTGTTCAGGTATAACTAGACTTTATCTTTACTTGAAAAAAAACTCAGTGGGGCAGAAGGAAGTACTGGTTATTACTGGGTAACAAACGGAGGCAAAGGGGCCATTGCATGTTTAAAAATGTGACATCAGTAGGGTAAGCTTTTATGAAGGCTTAAACTACAATTCTGTTTTAATAGGATAAATATAGTTTTTCAGTAAAATGTGTACTGCACTGACACTAAAAATAAAACTAGCTATTTGGTAAAAAAAAAAAAAGTCAAACAAAATAGCATACAAAAAGCTTTAAAAATTTCATTTTCATCCGTGCATAGAAAATAGTTTACCATCATATAGTATGGATCGTTTAAGGTCATACATGAGTCATAAACAATAAGAATAGAGTCATAGGTTTCAAACAAGGAACATTTAAGGCACTGGAGTATAGAAACAAGAGGCGTCAAGCTATGATAAATATTCTGGAATATAAAACATTTCAGTACATTGATTCTGTGTGGTGATATGTGTATCACTTCATATAATACATATAGTGCATGTACATGTCTACAGATACTTATTGTAAAAATAGGTTTGAATTTATTTGATTTAGATCAGGCCTCTCAAGCGCTGGCTGCCCAGATGTTGCTGAACTACAACTACCATGATGCTGTGACCATCTATTGCGTTCAAAGAATTCTGCAATCTGAACGCCATCAGCATCTGGGGGGAGAGAGTTTGAGATCGCTGATTTAGGTAAACATAATCAACAGAAAACAATATACAGAAAGTGGTTGGGTAACTTCATCCTAGTAAAAATTTGGTATCACTAACAGATGAGATTTGAATCTATTCTGGTTTGCTTTTTCTAAATATAAAAAAACGATGTTTCTTGATAATGCTTGAAACGAATAAGAATTATGTAAATTGAAGTCCAACAACATTTGGGGTGCTGCAGCTGGACACTAAAATTCTAGAGCCTCAACAGATATCAGTAAAGGTGCATATATAAAATGGTCTACCCATATGTACACAGGTTAGTATACAACGTTCATTACATCGTAGGCATAGCTAACAGTAACTGTAAACAAATATAAAATGCTTAAATACCTGGGGATATAGCCTTTGGCTTGGGACCAAAAATGCCAGGGTTCAGTATGAACTAAAGTACTGAATAGCATGTCTTGTGCTAGATATAGTTAAATGATGTTTTGTATAAATGTAATAAATCACTGAAAAGCACAACACAGAAAGGACTCTGGTACTTATTTATAAAGCAAAATTCTGTGGCAAGTTCTAAAAGTGGAGGTTACCATGGAAATCAATGGGATGTTCAAGTTGATTGCTACAATTTTATAACTTGCACAGAACTATTGTTTACAATGTCAAACACTAAGCCTCCCCATAGTGCTGAGCACCACGCTTCACTGTTTAATACAACACTAAATGGCACTGGGATTTTTAGTTACAAGTGGCAGCAGTGATATTTGAGGGCTTACTTTATGATTTAATTAACAAATGTAAACACAGCATACATCAGCATTAGGGCATTTTATAAGGATACACATCTAAAATTCTTCACAAAAGTGGTCATACTAAGCTGCATTGCATTCTTCATTTAAGTATAGAACTTTGATACAAAAGAATAGCTCAAATCAAATCCCTACTCTAAAAGCCAACACACAGGATCTTATAAGTCACTCTCATATACAATGATGTCATACCTGGGATATACATCATCAATGTACCCAGATTAAAGAACCTGATATGGGGAATCATATAGATTAATAGAAATGACAAATTATACCATACAAAGCAATTTTTGGTAAATCATTAGTTTTTTGGAATTTGGTGACATCATCACAAGATCGGACACCAAAATATGTGCCAAAAAAGTGTTTACTTTGTTTAAATGTATAAAACAATACTCCATTTTAAATCACTTTGCCCATCATCTAAAAAGGTCACTTTTTAAGGTAATACTTTGTAAGGCTTGTAGATTTTACAAAATCCAGTCATTCCTCAATACCAACTAACATTTAGAATAATTTCAAAATGAATCTTGAGCAATTAGATTGAATTATGATATAAAATCACATCAACAATTCTTCAATTGCGATACAAAATCCACAATTCCCTTGTGGCCATTGAGGTAGGTTTATAAAACCCATCAATATATAATGAAAATTCACAAGTTTTGGTTTATTGATTTCATAACTTGGTTATGGTTTAATGGTTTAATGTTTTTCTTGTAAAATGATTTTTCTTCCTAATGGCCATGTGATGGTGTATCTTTATTATACATTGGCAAGATCATGTAATAATAACTCTGGCTTAACAACACTGGCCATGATCTACCAAGTCTACACAACAACCATTTTGAAATGTTTCTAAACGGGCCACCTTGTTATATATATTTATATATGTTCACATTTAAAAATGGATTAAAACATTTAATTATGTTAAGCTGCTTCTTGAAACTATACTTTGAGCAGGGGAAGGGGGTGCAAGGCACCAGAGATAAAAAGGTGAATTTTAGAGAAAGAAAGAAAATGATTGTCTGTAATTTACTCAGAACATACCTGACAATATTTTGTTATAGAGGTCCCTGACTAAAGTAGTATTCAGGGGACCGTGACAGATTCAAGTCACATACAGTATATGCAGCTGCAAGTTGCTTCCATCAATGACACACAAGCTGTCATTTGAAGCAAAAAGCATGAAATATTTGATATGTTGTGTTAACAGTTGTTTAAAAGGTCATCTATTTTTAAATATTGTTGTTATCACCTTTGTGTTCAGTTTACCTGTCTCTTGTGCTAGAACATAACATTTCTAGACAAGTGGTTACGCTCCTCCTTCTGCTCAATTGAAATCTTTACAAAATATTGTCACTGAAACGATAACTGGTGCAGCAATCAGGGTAAATGTCCATATCGTAATAAACTGTAGTGAAGCCATGTTTGAAACATAGAATAAGAACTATTCGGCCCATCTAGTCTGCCCAATTTTTTTAAAATACTTATTAGTCCCTGTCCTTATCTTATAGTTAGGATAGCCTTATGCATATCCCACGCATGCTTAAACTCCTTTACTGTGTTAACCTCTACCACTTCAGCTGGAAGGCTATTCCATGCATTCACTACCCTCTCAGTAAAGTAATACTTCCTGATTCTATTTTTAAACCTTTGCCCCTCTAATTTAAGACTGTATTGGAACACATATTTTAATGCTGAACCATTAAACAAAATGTTAACATAACATATACAAAAGATTGTTTTTTGTGTTCTCCTGGTTAAAGTATTTTTTCAGGTAGTATATGTACTATAAAGTACTGTGAGTTCTGGGACTGGAGGTAACTGACTTGAGGATAGGTATTCAGAAACAGGGAGGCAGACAATAGGCACTAAGCAGAGTAGCTTCACTGGTCACATGACTTCTAACCAGCTGATTGTAAAAGGCCTACTGTAGATAAGTGCATATTTACAATGTCAATGCTGCAGAAAATCAGAGTTGAAGTGCAACACTTAGAGCAATCAGTTGAATCATTCTATTGGTTTAAATAGTAATTGTTTCAAATACAGTACACCGCCATAGACTTACTACATGCACTTATTATGGTAAGCATGTTCCATAGAATCCCTAGTCTTGTATACAATAAAATAATACTACAACAAGAAATAAAGGAAACTGACAATCAGGGAAAACATGTTTGCACAATGCCACCGCTATTTCTAAATATTCTGTAGGCAAGGTTGTCATAAGCAGAAAAGTGAGTGTGCACTCATTAATCATCCCTGACTTGAACATAAGGATAATTGTGATACACCCTCAAGTAATTTATGTCAGCTGCTTGAAGGTATGAGGGAAAACAGCTTCTTTGTTTGGCCTTCACAATTCTTCCTTGGCTCCAGACACGTGTGTGCTTTCATTTTCAATGAGTTGATATTAAAACAATGAAAAGTGCAGGAGCAAGCAAACAGCTCAGTGTGATCAAACGACTTTGGCTTTGTAGCACCAGTTTTAGCATTTGGTAATTGTCATTTAAAAAATGAAAAAGAAAATATAGAAAAAACAAAAAGTCAGAGCACTCTGTTTCTGCAAAGCGTGGCAATTATATAACTGATACGTCTTCTTTCTTTATATCCTCAGCGGTTCCGGGAAGGAATGCGCTGGTATGATTCAACATTTTCTCCTCTGTGTCTACTTCGAGAGATTTTGCATTTTCCTTCAAAGTTCTTTCATGGATCCATGGGATCAAACATAATATAGCTCCGCCAATGATTGGTGGAATGCCCGCCAGGTAAAATGCCACATCATAGTAGCCAATTTTATCACGCAGAATACCTGGAGGATCACAACAGAAAAATGTAAACAGAAATATTAACTTTAGATAATACATATACATGTAAAGTCATGCACCCGTCTGTATATGTCTCTGTATGCATGTAGACGGGATATTGTTTTGATCTATTCAACTAATACACAAGTGTAAAGAAAAAAGAGTACCAAACCACTAAATATACATAATATAAATATATATATTTTTTGGTATATAGTTTAGATAAGGTTTTTCTATTCCCTCCACCTTTTTGAGCTTTCCCTTCCCCCCTTCTCCCTCCCTCCCTTTTTGTTTTTCTAAGCTCCTGTGTTTTTTCTAAGCTCATTTCTTCTTGAACTCTTGTGATATTGTGTTTATTCTTGATTTTAATATTTGTTTTTTTAAGTTTCAGAAATTTCTGGAGCAAGAAACATTGTAATTTTTGGATTATATTGTATTATTATTTAGATTATATACATTTCCTATTTCTATGCCTGTTTGTTAAATATACTAAATATTGTACGAACATTGACTAAATAAGGCATTTGTAGTTCTACTGGAGATTATATACACATGTAATGTCTGTGGAAGAGGTGTCCCATGTTGATTGTGGCTTATATTTTTATTTTCATTATTATTATAGACTTTTTACTATTATATTTTTATTATTCTTATTTATAGATATTTAATTTATGCCCCTTCACAATGGGACATTTCTATGTATGCTTATTTTGTATTAGTCTTGATTTGTTCAGGAGTCTTTTTCGTTGCGTTCCAGTATGGAACGCATAGAATATCTGCTGCCAAACCGGAACCGGAAGTGACACCGGACATTCACTGCGTTCCAGCGTGACACGCACGCGATGGATTCATATCACAGGTGGATTACATTTGGATATTTTGGCGGCACATTTAAATGAAGACTTCTGGAAGAGTGAGATCATAATCCCTGAGCAAGTCCTGCGGACGAAACGCATTGGATTATTACATTGGGGACTTGCTTGTTATGCTTCCATCACCACCTTGTAGTGGATTATATGCTGTTTTTACCTGGACCTTTTGTAAGTGCATTGTATAATAAATCTTTGAAGTTTTATTTTCCATCTGCACTATTATTTGGTTTCTTTACTTTACAAGTATTAAAGAAGACACCTCCTATATTACCCTGAAGACCATTTCTGATTAAGGATGATGGGCCTGACATTCACTGATTTTTTGTGGGTTTTATATATTTATCCTGCGTGTCTTTACATTTATACTCTTATCACACTACGTGCAATTTATATATTTTTCTGTAGAGATCGTCCACCACATTATTATATTATAAGGTTGTATATTTCTATTTACACCTTAGAAGTGATTACTTCACCTGTTTTGCATTCCTACTTATCTCTTTTGTTACTAATACACAAGTGTAAACAATCATGCTTGACAAAACACAGGAACTCAAGGTTTCTTTTAAAAGAGTTAGGACACTATTCCAAAAAACTTGTAGATGATAAATTTTATAACAAATGAATATTTAGTTTTGTGTTACATAAATGCTATTTTGATTTTAGTGAGAATTTACTACAGTGTCACCAACGAGTAACAATAATATTTATGGCAAATGAGATGGTTCCTACTGAGACATCTAGAGACTCATAAACCTGTGAACAAGAGCTGGCTCCTAAAAGTGTGAGTGCAATCTTTGCATCTTTTTTATGCATTAATTTCTTGCGATAACCAAACTTTTTTAATTGAAAACATATTCACAAAATACAGCTTCAAAATATTATGAACTAAAAATTTAGACATACCTGCAACAGGTGGACCAACAATCATGGGGATGGACATGAATCCTAATAAAAACCCTATGGCTTGAGACACATTTTCTGCACCAACAAGCTCAAATGCAATTGGGGCCATGATGCATATGAAGCATCCATCAAACAGGCCCATAAACAGACAAACAGCGATTAAACCTCCAAAGTTGTGGCACACAGGGATCATCATTGACATCAGTCCAATGAAAAAAAAGGAAATGACCTGCAAGAAAATAACCTTCATCAAAATCTAATCTTTAGCAAAGAACAAAATTATGTATATTATTATTACTATTTATGAACTGCAATGCACCAACATACTCATCAAAGCTGATGTAGATCAACCGATTTTATGTAGATGGGGACAGTTAATGACCAAAACTGGATTGTGTATCACTAGTAACAGAGTCTACACTGCTATGTATTATTTCACCAAATAATCCCTAGAAGGAACAATTTGAAACCCATTTCCATAACCACCCACCAGGTGGAGTCATGTACCAAAGGTCAAGAGACTTGTGTGGTAAATTACTGTTAATTCTTTCACTGACAATTATCATTAACAGGAACTAATGACAAAGTGTGACATTTACTTAGCATTCATGTTCAATCTATTGTAAACCTAGAGAAACTGTTATGTCATCTTGAATTCATAACTTGGAGTTCTTAAAATGGCTTGAAACAAAAGCAGTGAACAGCAGGTTCATTTTACAGCTTACAAACCACTACAATATCTCATCAATGAAATGTAACAGGAAATTAACACTCTCCTCTTAAAATAATGTTACTTGTGCAGAATAAACGTAGTTCCTGCTTTGATTTTTTTTTTTTTTTAAATCATGTGATTTATATAAAAATCACTATTGACAGTGGGCAGGCATCCATTATACATAATAGCCCATAGCAGAGATAAAGTGTAGCATGCTAACCAATGTACAAGTAAGACAGATGGAAATATCCCTGTAATTCTATATCTTATAACAATTACTGATGGGCAATAATTACTGGATTGAATCATCGTATCTTTTCATCTAATAGCTAAAGCATCAATAATACATTACCTGCAAATACACCTTTTTGACCCCGGGGATGTAATCAGCAACTCTCCCGAAGATCAGTCTTCCAACCCCAGAGGTAACACCAATACATAGCAGGAGAATTTCTTCATTAACATCTTCTCCTAACCTCTCTTTCACATGTTTCATCTGTTGAAAGAAAAGTGTTGTAACATGAAAAAAAAAAAAATATATATATATCTTACCTTAAATAATAATAATAATAAAAAAAAAAAAAATATATATATATATATATATACATACACCTTAGAATTAGGTCCCTTTAATCAATCAACTGCTCATTAAGTTGTTGTACTGTGTTTATATATATATATATATAAATATACACTTTCTTTTAAAATGTTTTATTTAAAGAGGCACTCTCAATGTCTGGAGACTGAGAATTAACACATACCCCCGAAGGTGACATTGTCACTGGGGGTCTGGTGGCTAGGAGGGCAGGCAAAGGTGAATTTACTTACCTGAACCTGTCCCTCGCCAGGAGCCCACATCACTACTGTACTCTCGCATGTGAACGAGAGTGCAATATTAAGGTCTATGGATGATGGATGATCCTGTAAGACTATGGGATCCTCTGTAGATTGGGGCAATTTCCTACAGCTTTCATTGGTAACAGCTTGGGGATTGACACTTTTTTGACGGCAGAAGCACTAGACACTTTTCAGTAGTCCCTAATTTGTCTCTGTATATGTCAACTTTAATATTAACATCAACACCCGGTTCCTACACCCATGCATTTGGCAGTCTTGGAAATGTATGAAAGTCAGTAAATATATGCATATTTAAGATAAATAAAAACTATACTTTGGAGTAGTCTATAAGTACACTGTTTTTTTATTATTCGGAAAAAACAATATATAACAAACAATCTACATAAAATGTATTGTACTATAAAAATAGCAACAGGTATCCAGGAGCTTACTAATAAAATAAGTAAGTATGTAATAGAAATGAGACTTAATCTCAGATGACACACTTATGTGTTTAGATGCATATAGAAATATATATATATAGATATATAGATATGTAATTGCAACATATACATATATGCCTTAAATGTATAATGTCAAAAATATTGCTAAAAATAATTGCAGGGATATCTGTATGGCATGGGTATCCTTCATACAGATATCCCTGCAATTATTTTTAGCAATATTTTTGACATTATACATTTAAGGCATATATGTATATGTTGCAATTACATATCTATATATCTATATATATATATTTCTATATGCATCTAAACACATAAGTGTGTCATCTGAGATTAAGTCTCATTTCTATTACATACCTACTTATTTTACTTATTTTATTAGTAAGCTCCTGGATACCTGTTGCTATTTTTATAGGACAATACATTTTATGTAGATTGTTCCTATAGGTTTTTGGTGTATTCCTATATCTTTCCAGTTTCAGAGCTTTCTATATAAAGGTCTTCTTCCCTCTTTCTTCTGTATATTTTTTATATCAGAATTCTATCTCATATAACAAACAATGTCCTTAATAATGGATGCAGTATTAGACACACACTGACTTTTACTGACACATACTCTCACTAAAACGGTTTCATTGACCCATACAAACATCACTCAATCAATGACATGCACATGTACACACACTCACTGAGAAACGGACAGTCAGTGATACACACATTCACTTGCACACATCTTGTTTATTACATATATTTTTTTTATCACATTCAGCCTCCAGAACTTACCAAGTGAACATAAGGCACAAAGTAGCCAAAAAGTGCTGCTGGGATCCCAAAGGCCCAAATAGAGTAACTCTTAATTTTGAAGATGGAGAAATTGAACAGTTTTGAGCATGATGGAAAATGAAACTTGCCGTTCCTTTTAAACTGTAGGTCCCCACGTCTTGGTACAAGTGGCTTATAAGTGAATCCCGCCAACATGAGAATCAACATGAGGACACACAGGACACGTAATGTGTTAAACAGTCCGATCACATCAAGCATATATCTCAGGATGAAGGGCAATGAGACTGTGAACAGGCTACTGCCTGCAGTGACTATACCATTAACTAACCCCAGTCGCTTCTTGAAATAATGTCCCAGGATGACGAGGGATGGCTGGTAAGCGAAGGAGCAACCACAGGCAAATAAAATACCATAGGTAAAATACAGAGGTCCCAATGAGCTGGTTGGAAAAAAAGGAAATAATCAATAAGTTATATTGCGAACAGAAAATACAAATTACACACAATACATTATTAAAGTGGTTCTGCCACGACCCCCCAAAGAAATTATCTTTATGAAATACTCACAACTGACTGTGTTTGAATTTGACTGAAATTCCAACACAGTTAAAAGATATCAAAATGTGAAGTAAATGTCAGGATAGTCTAATAGCCAACACACAAAACTTTAGTTAACTTAATAAAATAAATCATAAGCCCTAAGACATATCACAAAACCTTCAAATGGCAAGGTTTAATGTAAATAATAGGATAAGCCGAGGTCACGGAAATAGAAGGTACATAAACGTTAAACAAGCCAAAGAACAAGCCGAGGTTAAAATACACAAGAATCTATACAAATAACGTGCTCTTGGATAATCAAACCGGAAACCACGCAAGGGCACTGAGAAAAAATTCAAACTGAGTTTAAATACCCAAAGAACACCTCAGATGTGTTAACTACGGTCACGTGACGATGCATGCACGTTTGTGAACGCCATATTGGGCAGAACCTATTGGAGATAAGAAAGAAGCTCTTGCGGTTTCGTGGACATAGACATTGTACTCTTGCACATGCGCGAAAGTACAGCTCTATCGTGGACTCCAGATAATGCGCCAGGAGCTGAAGAGGGTTCTCTGGATGGAGATGACTGCAGGACAGCTTTAAGTAAGTATATCACATCTGCACTGCATCCCGGGCCTTCACCCACCAAGGTGCAAAATATGCAAAGACCCCAAAAGGTGACACAGCCTCTTTAATATATACATACGATTTTAAATTATTCAACTCAAACTTGTTTCACTGTATTTACTCATATAGACAGGCTTATAGTCAGTGAAAGACCTGGATTCACTTAGCTCCATATAAAATGGTCTTAAAAATAAAACACATCTATTCTGTGCCAATCATGTTACTTAAGGAAGATAAAAATACATTTGTTATATTTAGTATATAGATCATTAATTATAGTGGATCTGTGGTGTTTAGCAAAGATCCCTGAAGGTGACATCTCCGGTTAAAGTCGGAGGGCGTTGGGGGCAGTGAAAACAATGTTTACTCACCTGAAGCGTCATCATGTGTTTCTCCCGTTCCCATTCTTTCTGTGTATCTCTTTCTCCCCCAGCCTCTCTATGTTTCTTTGTGTGTCCCCTAGACCCTCCATTACATGTGTCTCATTTCCTCCCCCCAGGCCCTCCATGTGTTTAATTTCCTCCCCCCAGCCCAACAATGTGTCTCATTTCCTCCCTCAGTCCCTTCATTCATGTGTCTCATTCCCCCAACCTCCCCCTACTTGTCTCATTCTCTCCTCATCATGTGTCTCATTAAACCAGGCCCCATGTGACTCATTCCCCCTGTCTGCCCATGTTTCCCATTACCCCCATGTGTCTCATTCTCTCCTCATCATGTGTCTCATTACCCCAGTCCCCATGTGTCTCATTTCCCCTGCCCTCCCAAAGTGTCTCATTCCCCCAGTCTCCAATGTGTTTCATTCCCACAGCGCCCATGTGTCTCACCCCTCCCCATGTGTCTCATTTTCTTCCCCCATGTGTCTTACCCCTTTCACCTCCCCCCCATGTGCCTCCTCACCTCCCTCCTGTGTAGCATATCCGAGCAGTAGACCAGAATAGAGGAGATTCAGAAACCTCACCTGTGTCTGACAGGAAACGGTTTGGCGCTCCATGTTTGCACTTCCTGTTAGACCAGGTTAGAGGTTACAGAAGCTCATCTATCTTAATGTGCGCCTCAGCCACGCTACACAAGCGTGACTGGCTGGAGGTGATCACTGTGCAGTTCACACCCCTCCTGTCTGAGCTGGTCAGCGGGATGTTGTGCTGCCTAATGGTAATGGAGGACCTGCCATGGGAGGGCCTCACCAAATGATTTTAAAGGGCCTGATAAGGTTCCTTATGCCTGCTTTAAAGGGGTACTGGAATCATCAAAACAACTTAATAATGCAGTTTTGGTGAATAGATCATGCCCATGCAGTCTCACTGCTCAGTTCTCTGCCAAATAGAAGTTAAATCACTTTTGTGTCTGTCTATGCAGCCCTAGCCACACCTCCCCTGGCTGTGACTCACACAGCCTGCATGAAATAAAAAAAATGGTTTCATTTTCATTTAGATGTTTTTATCTTATGCTCTGTGAACTGGACTTTAATCACATGCAGAAGGCTCCTGCAAGGTCTTCAAAGATTTTTACAGAGCAGGGGCTAAGAAATAGTAAATTAAACATAATTTGAAATAAAGGAAATATAAACATTAGAGCATACACTTAAATAAATAACTCTTTCACTGCTCTGTGTGGCAGCCATCTTTTAATCTAAGCCCTCTTTGGTTGCAAGCATGTCTTATCCGACCAAAGATCCCAAAGACCATGCACGTCATCAAGAGCTTGAGTGAATTCATGAATCTTGACAACAGACACAAGTGCCTAGCACAGGGATAGGAAACCTTCGACACTCCACATTGTGAACTACATCTCCCATGATGCTTTGCCAGCAATATGGTTATAAGAGTAGTATGGGAGAAGTAGTCTACATTATCTGGAGTGCCAAAGATTGCCTACCCCTGGACTAACATCTCAAAAAGGTACTCTGCGTCTTTTTCAGCAGTTCAGATTGTATATGGTCTTCGATAAGATAAGTGTTGCTTCATGCCAAATAGGGCTTAAAGATGACTGCACGCAATGAACAAGGTAAAACTATAAAACATTTAAAGCCATATGTGTTTATTGCATGATAATGCTCAACAAGACTATATTACATGAAATATGTTATTCTGAGGAATAATAGTCAACTTGACATAAACTAACTCATAATGCTCTCACATGTATACTTTTAGGTACTCTCAGATGTATACTCTCAGATTGTGCACCGAGCAACAGAGATCCTGTGTGACATCCTACCCTTGAGGCTAACCACATGCATAAGAAGAGATGGGGAAAAAAAACTTTCAGAAATGAATAGCAAAAAAGATGGGAAAAACCTTCCAGCAATAGACTCGATCAGCATTTCTGTGAAAGCATGAATACTATGTATCACATGCCTGTTACTAGCAAAAAAAACTCACATAAGAAGGCCCTTCTTTAACAATCTTATATGTCTTGTAGATCTGAAATAATCTCACATTTTACATAAATGTTTCCATTAGACTGAAAGTCTCATTTGATTTTTGAAGATAATGTCTGTCTTACAGTGGCATTCAAACATCATAACTAGTACAGCTCACTGTAGTCACCATGTTGCCTAAAGTGTACTAGTGCGAACACTAAGTTTAATGTCAAACTGTTTCAGAACTGGGGCTGATTGAAGCACCCAGAAACTGCTTTCTCAATCTCGCAATCCAAACCTCATTACTCTCAGGCAATACCTGCCATCTAGATTAGACAAATTTGACACAGAGCGGTCTCTGAGCACTGGGAAGAGCCATGGTTTATGTCACACGCCTCACACATGGTACGATATTAAACTGGTAGTAGCTGTAGGGGTTAGCTGGCATAGTGTCTCTATGAATATTTTCCATTACTTATATCTAATAAGCATTAACCACATGTTACATTATTTTAATAGGAATTGAACTGATCTGTTGTGAAATCTGGCAATAAATATATGTCTATTTTAATGACAGTATTTCTCATTCATGAGACGTACAACACTTGCGTTTATTTATTACTGCCCCTTTTACGTTCCATGCCTGCTTGTTTTAAATGTGAAATATGTTGGGCAGTTTGGACTGGGTTTGTGATAATCATACCTCACAAAAGAACTGGAAAGAAGGCCAATTATACCCACGGCAGCTCCAGACACTGCTGTCACTCGACAGCCGAACACGTCGGTAAATATGCTGACCACAGGAGAGCAGAAGAAGATCATTCCCATAGACAAGGAGCTGACCCATGCTGTGAATAAAGAAAGCCCAGGATGAATAAAACATTTCATGTTGGAAAAAGAAAAACAGACAAAAAAAAAAAATGACTTTTGCTATAGTAAGGTATGGTAAACATTCAACCTTGGCGAGTGTGGAGGACTATACTATGGATAATGTACGGTGATACTGCATTATGTCCGGTACATATCTGTGACATAGAACTGTGGGTCCAAGATGTTGCATTCTCTTTAGAAGTAGATTTTTTTCTCTGTGAAAAGTTTATTTGAATGACACATGCACTTTACTTGTACAAAGAATAGTCTTAGTTGTGTATAGCCTCAACTTTCTATCTCGACAGCCCCATATTAAAGAAAACCAGGAACACTCGTCATTAAATTGATGGTAATGCATGGTATGAGCAGTAGGAAATGAGATGACATGGGATGTGAATCAACCACCACCTGTCATAGTCTATTTAACAGTAAAACATCAGTTTGCGTTTTTCATTTGATAACTGCACAAGCAGAATAATTTAATCTGCATTCATTTTGGTCTTGTGATTTTTCAACCCTCGCCTTTTACACTTCCTCTTGATAATTTCTCAAGTCTTTGTGGGATTAATTCAATAAGGAAAGAGCCGAAACTGTCTAACACGCTCGTTACAATATGATTTCTACAAAGTCTTCTGTAAATCATTTCACATGGCATGGTTTACAACCGCACTTCCCATTAACTTTAGAATATAAAGGCTGAAATAAACACTAAATATAAAATACAATTGTTACACTGGTTTAGAAGCAGATCACCGGTTTTACTGTTTTGCTAGTTAAGTAAATACAACACAGCCATATTACAATGTAAGCAGTTTACACAAAAGCAACAACTAACAGACAGATGTAGAAAAAAACTGCTCTGGCTCAGTGTTCCAAAAGTAGAGCAATCAGCATGAACATTCAACTGGTTTCCATGGTGATAGCTCCACTTTGCCACAAAGCCTCTTTATTCATAACCATCAACTGTATGGAATGTAGAGACAGTGTCATGCAATAATATATGGCCATTAAAGACACATTTCTCCACTGCTGTTTCCTTTATAATTTTTCTAAATTGTATAAATCCATTGTTAAAATAGCCATCAAAATTACAGTGTGATAAACGCTCCAATTGTGTTGCCTCCACTATCAGTCTTAAAGCGACACCATATGAACCCAGACCACTTCAGCTCATTGAGGTGGTCTGGATGCAGTGTCCCTTTTGGGATAAGGTAAGTAAATAAAGGATTTGTAACCCTGTATTTAACCCAGAGGGAGGGGTGCAAGAAAGGGGGCGTGGGAGGGGAGGCAGGGGGCACGATAGTGCCAGAAAAACAGCTTTGTATTCCTGACACTATGGTATCCCTTCAAGCTCTAAGATTACTAATGTTATGAAGATGTAAACCCTGGTTTTCATACACCAATAAATGCACTACTGTAGCACCTGATCCAATCTTAAATCCACATAATCTATTCTTCTATTCATATACAGCTGCTGATGTCTATAACTAACTCTCTGGTCTAGAAGTGAGAATCACTCACATCAGAAACTCAATCTACGAACCCTACAGGGTGCCAATAACCGTTATTCATTAACCCCTTAAGGACCAAACTTCTGTAATAAAAGGGAATCATGACATGTCACACATGTCATGTGTCCTTAAGGGGTTAAAGTATGAATTGCTGGCCAATTTACACAAATTTCAGCGATTAGGTCTAAATAGAAATGGCTGATTTGCAGTATTTGTTGCATTTTATCTATTTTGGCTTAAAATAAATATTTTTCTTCAATTAATTTTGAAGTCCAGACACTTTTCACTTCATTATAGTTACCAACTAGATGTCGACTTCCAAATGTTTAACCCCTTCCCTGCAAGCCACTTTTTGTTTGAAAACATATTAGCCTAACATTTATTTGAAACAAGGGATGCATAGCCAGTATGTAAAGCTATCATAACACAACAATTTTATGTATAGATTGCTTTGCAGACAAACTTAAAAATTACAAATATGTAAATGTCTATATGTAAATGTAATACTGACAGTGAAATGGTACAGTCCATTCACTCCTCCCGTCTCCCTGACTGTCAGAAAAGTATTATCCAGTGACACTTCCTGTACTTTTGGAAAGCAGGGGGTGAGCTGACATTTTCATCAACGTTACATTCATTATATCAGTCACTAGTAGCTTCTGCCAGAGAAATTTGTTCCTCTACAGGCTGGTAATCATAACTAGAGTCTAAATGAGGGTGTGAGGCTTTATGTATATTTTCTTTACACTACAAAATACATGAAAATTAAAATGTTTATACCTTGGTATTAAATGGCTTAAACTGTTTGGTTTAGTTTTTTTTGTCAATCTTTATTTTCGTTGTGCATTCTTACCATTGATGCAGGCATATGGCTGCTCATGCCGTTGGTGGTCATGCATTCAAAGCATTATGGGAAAGAAACTATTTTACATGAAATGGACAGCCTTGTATAAATTGTGTGTATAAATATTTAGCAAATTGAAAGAATGAACAAGAACAGCACAACTCTAATGTATTTTTCCTTAACAGTGTGGCTAGCTAATCGTAACAGAGATTAATTTACACAGGAATTCAGTTTGTCACAGAGACAAATGTGATTAGAGCTAATGATAAAATCTCTGCACACAGCCCAGTTAACACAACTGATTGTGGCTATGTATAAACTGATAACAGCTGTGGTATTGCTGCTATCAATTTATAATCCAGTTCCAATCGCCCTACTATGTAATGAGCGGAATTCCAATTGGACAGAGCAGGAGTTTAACAGGCTCTTTATTGGCACAAGGACCTACCTGCAGCTGCTGGAACTTTGAAGGTGAGCATTTTATTTTCATTTTTTGTAAGATATTTTCTTCAATAATTCATTTATAGGGGGAGTTAGTAATGTCAGCCTCTGCAACCCTCTAAAGAGCCACATTGTAACCACTGAGATCAGACACTGGCTTACAATAAATGTTGTGTGTGCAGTTGGATGACGTGGCTGTAACATCACTACCTGGAACATGTGCTGAGCAAACACTTCGCAGATTGCACAGTAACTGAATTACAATGGCAATTTCCTTTAAGGCCAAATATACTTCTGAATCATTCATTTTGTCTACTTTTTATTAACACAGACACCAAAAATTGACAATGCATAATGATGTACCACTGCATACCTCCCATTTAGGAAGAACAGTCCCTATTTTGGAGCCAAATCCCTCCTCTGTCCCTCTATTGATTCCATCCTAATGTCCCTCTTTTACAGCAAACTGTTAAGAGTAAGTCACCTAAAATGTATCCGAACAGCCCTGGCCCTGGTCACACTCCTAAAGTTAAAGTGCTTCTCTTTGTCTATTTGAAATGTTATCTTATTGAATACTCTATGCATATGAAAAACTGCTATGTTTACATTAGGGTTAATCCAGCCTCTAGTGGCTGTCTCCCTGACAGCCACTAGAGGTGCTTCCGTCCGTAGGAGATGACGCTGACGTCCATAGGAAAGCATTAAGAAATGCTTTCCTATGGAATAATTGAGTGCGCATGCGGATCTTGCTGCTGATGGAGGCCGGCACTGGAGAAAGGTAAGTGATTAACCCCTTCCTCCCCCTTCAGCCCGGCAGGAGTGGGACCTTGCGGGTGGGGACACACACCTAAAGACCCTATAGTGAGTTTGTTTTCCTGACACTATAGTGGTCCTTTAACCTGTGCTTTTCATTGTGTATACACAGCATTAGCAAAGATTTTTAAAAACTCTTTTCTCTACCCTACACAGTGGAATCTTGGGAGCTGTTCAGCAAATGACTCCTTCTCATTGCTACTTCCCAAGCAGAGGAGGTGGGCATTACACACGATGAATGTTATATCTTTGGCATCTTTGGTGTTTGTTGTGTTGCATTGGGATAATGGCTTTGGGGGGATAAAGGATGTGGAGAGGGAGAATCCTTCAAAGGAAATAGCTCATACAAGCTCACAAATAAACACACACACAAGAAAATATCGAGACACTCACAAGTGCACACATTCATTTAAAGTGACACTTATATGCACACATATACACATTCAAAGATACACACATACAGACTTACACTCACAGTCATACATCGCTCATAGGTGAACATACACAGACACAAACCTACAACATTATCACATGACTACATGGACAGTAATACATTTAGACACATACACTCACATTCACAACTACATCACACCCTCTACTCTTGTCCTCCCATCCTTGTGTCTCTCCAGTAGCCTAGGTTCAGCATACCTGGCAGTCCTCTCAGCCTGCATGTAGCACAGCGCTCTGTATATAAAGAGAGTGGGGAATGTGATGTCACTTGCAGGGAGGATACAAGACAGTCTGCAGCAGTGGAAGAGGGCTGCCATCACGGATGCTCCTGAGATCTTTTGCCATTGCACCACAAGTGCTTCCTCTGTCATATGGGGTAATTAAAGCAGGTGGTCATGAGGCTACAGTGATTGACATGGTGCCAGTCAAATCGATCAGCACCAGACTAAAAGAAGGGGGGTGGGAAAAGATGCATAAAGAAATGATACCCGATAGGGGCTAGTGCCGCCCCATCCCACTTGCCACTTCAAGGCCGTGGCCTCATTGGCCTTATAGCAAATCTGGGCATGGCATTTTGTGCTGGGGAAAACCTCCATATTTTTTTCATTTAAAATGCCTGAAATAGTTTTCAAAAAATTAAAGGACTGCACACATTGCCTCCTTACCTTACAATAAGCTATAGTGGTTTCTCAAGTTTCTTTTTGAATCCCCAGACTGTCATGGTTATTCACTAAAGTGAGAATTCAAAGTGAGTACACAATGAATTTCAAATTTTAGGGCGAACAGGAAGGATAGCTGACGTAAATAATTTTTCCAGTTATTTTTCCTTATATTTGAAAGTCACTGAGAATTAATTCTCACTTTAGTGCATAGTCCTATCTGAGTTTCAGCGGTATTTGTTTACTCAAGAGTGAATTGCTGGGAATTTAACATGGCAAACTGTAAAGAAAGCTGACACTCACAAATTTTCCAGTTCAGACATTTTTACCTTTTTAAAAAAAAAAAGGGTTAACTTTGAAAAAAAATTCCACTTCCTATGTATCTGGGACCTTTGGGTGCTCAGACCAAAGCGCCTTTTAATCTCGTCAACACAGCGTTGCACCAAATATCCCACCATGATAGACATATAGATATATGATATTTATATAGATAAATGGTGTGTGTGTGTGTGTGTGTGTGTGTGTGTGTGTATATATATATATACGTGGCCTGAAGTTGTGGGAGGGGCTTGGTTCCCCTTCTTAAGGAGCACTAGCCCTCCCCTCATTACCTGTTAGGTCTGGCGAGTTGTCTGGAGAGAGATCGTCACTTCCGGTCGGTCCTCACGCCATTCTGCTTACCTGTATCTCCGTGGTCAGCTTCCAGGGTCCTGTTTCCTCCGGGCTCGTCTGGCTGGATTCATCTCTAGGCTGAGCAGTCGCGGGGTTTTTCGTTGCGGCAAAATCGTAAGTTACACGTTTACGTCATCTTAGTATGACGATCACAAGCATGGTAACAGTTCGGTACATAATTACACGAATGCCGGCATTCGGTTACGGCTCATATACGGTATATAGCTATGTTTAAATGTTTATTCGTGTGGGGCAATTCGTTACATATTCTTGTCATCTTATGACCGTTCGTTTGCCGAAACTCTTTTCAATATTAGATGTTAAAAAACTTGTGATAGGCACTAGGGCGACCTCTGGTGGCTGGTTATCATTACAGATTTCTCTCTCGAGTTCTGGTTCCACGACCCCTGGTGGTCATAAGGGTAATGACATGTGGCATAAATTGCATTTTGATTTAGGTATGATTACAGAATATTTGTAGAAATGTTATGACAACACGGCTGGAACAATTACATGTTACAGAGGATTTTGTAGCAGTAGTTGTGACACATTTTCGCTTGTTAGGATATATGTCTTGAATCAATTCAGCCATCAGGAGGATGGTTCAATTATAATACTTTGGCCTACGATATACTTTCTGGTTTTAAATTAACACATACACCATATTAATATATATATATATATATATATATATATATATATATATATACAGGACATATTGTCACGAGCCGTTTGATTATGGACCTCTTATGTTTTCAGTATTCAACAGCAATTCCACAGTGGGCTGCTACTCTAGCAACTTTGTCATTGACATAGGTCAGTAATCACGATTAATTATACCTTAATGGTCACGCAAGACCTGGGTCCTTATATGTGTTTTTTATGTATTACTTGGTATAGGCATCCTTGTTCTTTTGAGTATTTGGTCCAGTCCGCTACTGTTGGAATAATAACTGGTAGATATTGGGATAGCAGGGATTGAGGGGTACATATTTTTAACCCTTACAAACTCAAAATTACTCTCGTAGGTCGCTACAGATCGCCTGTATCACCTTATCATACTATCTTGCAATTTGCTCATCAGGTACGGCATGTTTTTCTCGATTATTTCTCCCTCCCTACCTACCCTTTTCGGGTAACAGTACAGATATACTGGCATACATAATAGGAGCCTCTAGGTATGTTTTTCTGGCCTTCTACGCCTTACGTTAGTGGTCCCGCAAGGCCAACATCCATCCTCATTTCGGAGGTACGGCATTCCCTCGGGCCAATTCATAGCTAGCCGCCTCGCTTGGTTGCATAGAGAGGGCCTCACTTGTCACTCCCATTCTGTCTTATGCTTTTACGAATCACGGAGAGGCCATCACCCCGCCATAATGCCAATGGCCACGTACCCCACACGAGCCAAATCATAGATAGTGCCTCTCAAAGCCGCTTGGCAACTAGTAGGGCCTCACCTGTCATGTTACTAAGTAATATTTTCGCCGCTTGGCATTAGTTACACCAGCCAGTTGGGTAGGACCCCAGGTAACATTTATTTTTATGTTGCAGCATGTCACAAATACCCAAAGGCGGGGAAGATTTGTCCATCCCCAGCACACCGGCTAGATCGGTCACTCCATCCCGGGGTGTCGACAACGCTAGCCCTGCATCACTCAGGGCATGGACCATTCCTCGGATCACTGCCGAACTAAGGAAGAGGAATATTCCTTTCCCAGCTACTGCTAGGAAAGCAGAATTATACAGACTGATGAATACACAGACTGATAACTCAGGGGCGGGGGAAGGATCCAGTGGCAGCCAGTCTTCTGATCTGCATACTGTTTTGTCCTCAGTCCTGACCTCTTTGGGTCGTATTACGGATAAACTCGACAAGATGGATGCAGATAGCCAGCAACGGTCATCTTCTGCATTAGGGATTCCGGTCGCTACAGTGCGCCTGGACCCTCTACCGGGTAATATACCAACCGGTCTGAAAGACCCACATATTATTAATCCAGCACATATGGTGCCTGCAAACACTAAAAAGGACATCTTGGAAGGGAAGGATATCAATCTGGTATCACTTCTTATAGCCTCGCAAGATGTCCTTGAAAATAAAACCTATGCATATGGGGATGTGTCAGTTGTGTTGAAATCTAAGGACCCTAGGTTGAATCGGAAACTATCTATTCCCGAATTTGTGTTGGCTTTCGGTATATACAGAGATGTGATATGCTCTGTATATCCGGATAGGAGAGAAGAATTGGACCTTTATCTCCACAAGCTGGTGGATTTGGGGCACAAGTACGGTGGTACGTCTTTTTACGACTACCACCGTGCCTTTTCCGCAAAGGCGTTGGCCGCCCTATCTCAGTTCAATTATCAAGCTGATTGGGGTGTGCTTGATACAGAGCTTTTTTGTCGACACTTTGCGGGCCTCCAAACCCCAGCTTGTTCCATTTGCTCATCCAACTCCCACACGGCTAATCTTTGCCCTAACTCTCTAGAGGTGAATGCCGTTTTTTCTCCTACTAATGTGATGCCCACTGGGAAAACAGGCAGGGTGCTGAAAGATAAACTGGGCCGTAATATAGTGTTTTGGGGAAAATCGCAAGTCTGTAACAATTTTAACACTGGCACTTGCGGATACAGTGCCTGCAGACTACTGCATGTCTGCTCCCAATGTTTCAGGGCTCACTCCAAAGTAATGTGCCCCCAAAAATTATATCCTAAGCAGTACTTATCGTCTCTTAATGTCTCCCTACTGGAAGAGCTTTTGTGTGGTCACCCATCTCGACATCTCGTTGAGTTTTTGGTGGCAGGATTTACGTTGGGGTTTCACATTCGTATTATTCACATGCCTATGGGAATCTTGGAATGTAAAAACTTACAGACAGCCCATGCAGCTCCCGACACTATTGACCTACTTCTCCAGAAGGAAGTTGACCAAGGTTTCTTAATAGGCCCTTTCAACTCACCGCCTTTCGCGGTTTGGAGAACTAACCCCATAGGACTGGTCACTAATAAATTTTCCAATAAACAAAGGTTAATTCTCAACCTATCTGCTCCCCATGCATCACCTACCCCAAGTCTCAATTCACTAATTCCATCAGAAGAATTTTCCCTCCAATTTGCTACCATAGATAATGCCGTCACTGCCATCCTCTTGGCCGGGGTAGGGGCATGGCTGAGTAAAACGGATATTGTAAACGCTTTTAAGTTACTCCCTATCCACCCTTCCCTGTGGCATTTACATGGTGTTAAGTGGCGAGGTTCATATTATTTTTTTTTTACGCGCCTCATGTTTGGTTCTAAGAGCAGCCCCAGGATTTTTGATATATTTGCTGAGACGTTGTGCTGGATGCTGCTTAACATCTGTAAATGCCCCGCCGTGATCCATTACCTGGACGATTTCCTGACCATAGAAACCATATAAAAAGGAACCTGGTACCTCCTAGTAGCCTCCTGTCCATAACACGACTGTTCACACAACTAGGAGTACCTGTTTCACCAACTAGCCTCCCCAGGGAGAAGATTGAACGCATCCTGGCAGCCATCGACCTTTACCTAGCAGGTGGCTCATGTAATAGGAAGGAGTATGGCTCAATTATTCCACAGGGGAGAGCGTTCATATCCTGTTTGCTTAGCCTATTTCCCCTATTACAATCTGATGCCTCCCGCATTACGTTAGACGTACATGCCACCGCTGACCTACATATGTGGAGGGAATTTTTGCTAAATTGGAATGGAAAAAGCATTTTTATCCTGGTATGGTCAGATAAGTCGGTGTCAGTCTGGACGGATGCCGCTGCCACTTCAGGATTTGCTGCTATTTGTGGCAATGAATGGATGTGGGGTAAATGGCCGGGGGAAATTTCTGAGATCCCCAAGTTCAAGGACACATCAGCCTTATTTGAGCTCTATCCCATTGTGGCAGCAGCAGTAAAGTGGGGAGCTTGCTGGTCTGGGAATACGGTGCGTTTCTTCTCGGACAACATAGCAACGTGCCATATTGTAAACAAGGGACGTTCCTCTTCCCTGGCCATCATGCGGTTTATGAGGACTCTCACATGGCTATCTGCAAAACACAGTTTTCTTGTGCCTGGGGTTCTCAATATCGCTGCTGATCACTTATCACTGTCTCCGTTTCAGGAGTTCCGGGCAGCACTGCCAACAGCTACCCTGACACCAACTCCAGTACCACAGTGGCAGGAAATGGTTTGGGACTAAAAGAACTGCTCTATCACGGGCAACAACTCTCGCAAATTCGGTCTTTCCGATAACACCAGGAAGGCATATGGTAGAGCGTTTCATATTTTCAATAGATTCTTGCTGGACTTTAATATCACTGACCAATTTTCCATGGAGACAATCATCGCATTCATTTCTCTTTGCCACCTTCATCTAACACTATCATTCAATACCATTAAGTTGTATATCACAGGTATTCAACATCCCGTTCTCGCCACTTGGCCTAATAGACAACGCTTTCTGTGATCCTACCAAGTTAAAGCCATACTTAAAGGTATTAAAGACTCCACCCCTATACCCTCACCGTCCAGACTACCCATCCACGATCTATTGTTTCAGTCAAAGTCAAATCTGCTAGACACCTCACCATTCGGAGCCCATACTAATCGTATAATTAAAACAGCCATCTATTTGGCTTTTTACGGTTTTCTTCGGCCCAAAGAGTTCACCACTACAAACTATAACTCCCCCAAATTCATCATAAGGTCAAACCTGGTGAAGGTACAAGATCACTATCTGCTATCCCTACACCATACCAAAACTAGCACCAAAGGAGAGACGGTCACTATCACCTATTACCCCACTAGTAATAAATATATCTTTCCTTCTGTACAATAGCTCCATCACAACCACTCCTGACCTTACACGGTAATAAGCTTACTACGAGTAAATTCATGGTGTATGTTAGGATGTTGTTGGTCCGTTTAGGATTGAACCCAGCAAACTACTCTGGTCACTCATTTAGAATAGGAGCCGCCACTACAGCTTTTAAAAAGAATATCCCGGCTCACATCATTAAAATTTTAGGCCGATGGAAATCCACGGCTTACACCACATACATCCCTCAGCCAATACAAGAAGTGCGCCTAGCATTCAAGACTATGAATATGTGATATGCTATGATGTATTTGTAGGATGAATAAACTGGTTTATATCTTTTTTGCCCTCTTTTATTTCAGGCCTACTACCTCGTCAGTTCCGGCACACCACAACTGACATTTCCATTCTCTGTTTGTCTTATGTTACTAATACTACGGCTTTATGCCGTGACCACAAATATATATATATATATATATTATACACACATACATATAGACATTTGGTATTTCCATGTGCTTCTTGTTTAATGATTTTTTTTTTGAAGAAGAAGATTTTGAAGAACAATGAATTGATTCTACCCCTATTTCTAGCTATTGCCCGCTTTTTCTCCTTTCTTCACTTGCTTTGCTCTCTCCTCCCCTTTAGCAGCACAACCGTGACCCTTTAATGTCAGCACCTAATGCTTGGAGAAAGTGATTTCCTAGCACTTCCTTCCAGCCTAAATACCGCTCAGAGGTTGGGAGGATGAAGGAGGTACAGAGAGGAGGGTGAGCACTGCAGGCAGCCTCAGAATCCCATCATCCTCAGCTAGCCCAGAAAGCCACCTCCAGCATCCAAAAGGTATGAAAGCACGGGTTAGCTAAAAATATGTAAATTGCAACTTGCGCGTCTTTGTGTGTCAGTGTTAGAGTATCTGTGTGTGTGTGCCAGTATGTGTGTGAGTATATCTGTGGGTGTGTGCGTGCCTCGTGTCTCTATCTGTGTGTATCTGTGCATGTGCTTTTATATAACCTCAGAACCAAAAACATTCTGCAATTAAACCAATGTCAAAAATGGCATAAATGCAGAGGATAATCTTTTGGCTCATATATTACTACAGTGGCATAAATAATCAAGGGTTAAAATAGAGCCATTAAAATATACGTAAATCCGTTTTTTTATTTTTTATTATTGGTTATAAGTAATTTTTTATACTAGCATATGTAGCTTGAATGACTATCTTCTCACATTAATAGAAGTTGTAATACTTTAATTATTAACAAAGAAATATGCATACAGTAGACATATTCTGCATAACCTTCAGCACTACATAAAAGGGAAAACAGCATAAAATAGAATGTGAAGGGGAAGTCAAGTGACGAGTCAATCCTCCTGATTAGGAGACTTTCTTGCTGATCTCAATGAAAAGAAGCAAACACGACAACTTATCATCTGCCCTTCGTACTTAGGGCAAAATAAAACTTCATGCTCAATAAACAGTGTTAATAATGATTTAAAGACAACCAACAACCTGGCAATTAAAAAAACATGATACATTGTACTGCCATGCGAAAGGTCATCGGCAAACATTTTAATTAGGAAAAAGCAAATGAATACATTAATAACGTATAAGGGGCAGAGTGAGTAAGAGGTAAAAAACTTCACAGCTGAACATCAGATAAAGCTGCAGTAAGTTTAGGTCACAAAATACCTGGTGTCCCCAACTTTATTAGCTAAACTTTAAAAAAATTGCAGAGAGGGAGGCGGGGTCTGACTATCATGAAGGAAGGTCGTAACGCTAATGAGCTCCTCCATGATCCTGTTTTACATAGCCTTCTGTGACCTTCCTGGTTCATACAACGACGACTCCTAAAGAGATTTATACTACCTGATCTTCTTGGCACTCTGGGAGACACTATATTGCACATTGGGGGCTTACACAACCATCCAGAATGCATGAGGCCTACTTTACACAGAGCGGGAGAGGCGCCTGCTCTCCCGGCTTGGAAGCGCATGAATGGAGCCACCACAGAGCACATGCCCAGTTACCACCCCCCCCCCCCCCTTCGACTGGCGGGGGGTTATCCCGGTCCACCCCAGGAGGGCGATCCAGACCGTGCAGGAGAGTGGGGTGACACCTTACACGCTGGTGGTGTCCCCCGAGACTCTCCAAATATGGTGGAGGTCCCTACCCCAAGCAAAGATACTCTCGATCTTAAAAATAGGCTGGACAGACTCTTTGAAGCTTTTTGGCAGAAGCTGGAAGGAAGAATGCGTCAGAATGCCTGGTTACAGCCAAGTGGTCACCCACAACCCCAGCCAGCACCACATGGATGTCAGCAGTCATCAGGGCTCCCTGTGCAGTATTCCAAATACGGCAGCATGTCAAATGGGAAAACTCACCTAAATGCATTGCACCTCAGCAACGTACAGTGCAGCGAACCACAGCTGGGCCTCCAGAACAGATGGGGGCATTACAAGAAGCCCTGAACCAGGTGTGTCCTGTTCCACTACCTTCCATATCACCTTGCTGGCCTGAAGAATTCCTCTGCAATGCTGATCCAGGTTCTACATATGACTGGCATCGGGTAAACCGGGACATATTGATTAAGCCTTACAACGCTTCTGCTCAGTTTGCCATTTTAAGCTCCTTTAAGTGGAGGACCATGCTGTTATGTGATGCTATGGGTCATTATACACAATGATGCTCTATTATGAGCTGTTATGTTATTTGCTTTTACTTCCTTTCTTTTCTTGAATTCTGGTCTGTCCTGCTTGTACTTATTGCTTTATTAATGGCGGGGGAGGGGACCTCCTGGGGAATCGCTATCACATGATGTACCTCATACATATCCTGCTATATTGTTGTTTTAATAGGCCCACTATATTGTCAGTTAGTTTACTCTACTTCAATGCAACTCATGATGCCTCATCCCCTGACATATACTACATAAGCCTGTGTCTTATAGCAAAAACTGTGCAGTCTTATCATATGCCATGCTATTGTTTCTCTGGAAATCTGTGCCTAAGCTTGTTTTTGCTTTTATGGCATCGCAAGTAAGTTTATAACCCTATGACAAACTTTTTTTGTTGTTGCGGAGAGTAGAATGTGCATTGTAAGTTTTTGGATAAAATATTGGATTATAGAAATCCTCCAACCTCTGTTGTCTCTGCTCTTGTAGCCTAAAATGTATGATTCTCAACAAATTCTGCTTTATTAAATAAACTGTGAAGCTGCGAAGTCCAAAGGGAAATAAGCAATTTCTGTGTCTGCTAATGCACTTGACCTATGTAGACTGGTTTAAACGCTGTAGACAAAACTGATCTCTTCAACAATGATGTGTGGGAGGAGTCATGCCCATTGCATCAACGCTAAGGGAGCCATTATGATTGGACGAGCTGTAAGAGTCAATCATGGTGCTTCAGTCATTTCCCACTGCAATCAATATTAATTTACATTATATGTACATATAAATAAGTACTATGTGACTGTACAGGAAGCTTGCTGACTCAGTCAGACATTATCCTGAAATGTCCTTTATTGTTCTCTTGCATATTTTCATATAAATCTCTTTATATCTTCTATCGACTTATTTGTGTTCTTGTAAATGGTATATAACGTTTAACTTTCAGTCTGTCTGAGGAAGCAGAGAGTCTCTTCTTAAAGGAATGTCTTATTTATTTGAATGTTAGTGTGTTTCTTTTGTGCTTTATATTTAGGTTGTCCCATTATGTATTTAAAAAAAATAAAATAGTAAAAAGGCTTTAAACATAACTCAGTGCTGGAACAGCTTCCTCTCTGCAGACACTCTTTCCACAATGAGATCACAAGGATTAATGATCTCTAATCCAATCCAATGCTAACGCCTGATATTGTCATAAGGACACATTGAATTCGAGAAGCATTAGAAGTGTTTGCAATAGGCTGTGTGTGCATTGCCGAATGGGAAGACATTTTAACACTGAAAGATTTTAGGAGGAAGTGCCTCTAGTGACAGTCAGGCAGCCACTGCAGGTGTATCTAATATATTGTGGCATTTTACAACAAAACCACTACATTAAGATGAAGTGGTGATGGGGCTTAGAATGTCCCTTTAAACTTATTGAAGGTAATCAGAAAACAGTGATGGAGTTGCAAATATGTCAAAGTTCTCTGACACGGCCAATTATGCTTCCTTTCATTCACACTATTTCTCTGAAAGGCCTTTTCTTTCCATTCATTCACTCACTCAGGTCAGAAGACTCAAGTATTCTTTTTAAATATGAAAACAATTCCACGGACACTTTCATACCATTTAGTCACCAACAAAGAAATATCTAAAAGTATCGTTATGATAAATGAGTCCGTCCCTATGGAAACCATTGCACATGTGATTACTGTTCTTCTACAACTTTACACTACTTAACTGTTTGGGAGTTGGGACATGTTAATAAATCAAAAGATCTTTAATTTCGTTTTTTTTCCCATGAATATTTTTTATGGCAATTTTGAGCATAAATAGCAGTGAGCAAAACACCGTACGCAAAAGCACGCCACTATCCTCAGAATACAATCAGTAATACAAAAGTACAAGTGCTCTCTGTAATGATCTTTAATTTTTTGCTGTGCATATTATCATTACATATACGCTTGTCATGCCCAAAAAGCAATTGACGAGCAGAGAGCATACCATGCATTGAAACATATTTGGGACATTCAGATAATACGTGCACTTTTTTTAAGGGGTTAATATAACAAGAGTTAACCACTGCTAGTTATGATGACTAACAGTCTGCCCATAACTATAGTGCGAAATTATTAGAGTATTACTGAAGCATCATTTGTTTCAGAACAATTGGTACAAAAACAGTGTATTAGTTGTGATAACAAGCTAGTGCGTTGTGATTATTTAATTGCGGAGTGTTGAAATGCAAGCTAATCTATTGTTCCTTTAAATACGCTGAAATCTAGTAGCGAGCATCTGCTGTGTATATACCACTAAGACCCTTATGCCCCACAGTGCTAATAGTAAAACCTGTGAGGGCAATTAAATACGTTAGGTGATGTCAGGGCTCGGAAGTAGCTAATGAGTCCTTCAGAGGGGGCTCTGCTGCGTCCGCTGTATGAGGTACTTCGTGGCTGCCGTCCCTTTTTGGTGCTTGCAATGCCTGAAGCATGGTAACGGGCAGAGGTGGCGGCACGTTGAAGGTGGGGAGATTGCTCCCTCCAGCCCCAGACCTGTGTAGAGGCAGACATCTCAGGTCCATGGACCCGGAAACCTTGGTGGGCCGCGTCCTTCCCGGGTCAGGAGTGGTGGGGGACTCCGTTGTGCCGCCTGCGGCGGGGCGCCCTCCATCAGTGTGGGGGCGATGTCTCAGGGTCATGGCCCTCAGCCCAGATAGGGCAGTAGTAGGAGATACGGGTGTATGGGTGTTCGGTAGGCCCAAAGGAGTACCTCGCACCCCCTGGCTCTCGCCCCTCCGTTCGTCCATCAGTGTTTTGAAGCGGCGACCGGGCTCTGTGGTTTTCCAGGGCATCCCAAAAGTGCTGGAAGTGCTCGTCGAGCCTCTGCAGGAGTCGCTCTATGGGACATGGAATGGTTGTGACAGGCTGCTGCTCGTTGCGGTACAGTTGATTGCCCTGGTTCCATTGTCGGCCCTGCACCTTAATGGCCCTGTCATACGTCATCTTGTGTGTGGTTGTCGCTGATCAGGCGTTAGGCTCTTAGAGTTGGGGCAATTAAACAGGTCCGTTCAGTGGGGACCGGGATAACCCCCGCCAGTCCAGGGGGGGGGGGGGCAAGAGTAGGAGATTTGCCTGCAGGTTGGTCGGAGTGAGGAAGTCGGCCGCCCTTCCCCGACTTATGCGTTGGTAGGCCTCAGACTGCCACTGCGGGTTCCGGTGGCCAGGTGTCCCATGAGAGGTCTCAAAGGAATCAGTGGGTTGCCCCTTAGGTAGGTATCTACTTGGCTTGAGGCTCCCAGTTCGGAATCCCGTGATATCACCAGGGATTCAGTGGTTACGGCAGGAGCCCATACAAAACACGTCCGTTTAGTTCAGGAGTTAGGCTCCGCCCCTGATCTTTAATTTTTAAACATTTCTTTTGACCATTATTTTATATTCTGAGGTCGATTGTAGAATTACATTATTCAATATAAATGATGTTGTTCATAGTTTATTAGAAATTTGTAAACGCTAGTTTTCTAAATGGCTGTTGCAATAACTACAGTCTACAAGTTCAGGGCAGTTTAAGGGAGTTGAAAGAAAGGTGAGCCAGCTGTCACTTGCTAATATTTCCGACTGTAAAACTATCAGGGGGAACAGCAGGATTTCGGATACCAATTATACTACTGGGAAGATTTATTAGTTAGACATTAGAGGCTACCTGCTGCCTCGATCCAATATTAACGGCTTATTAGGGAAACTTAAAAGCACAGAACTCCTGCTGAGTCAGGCATCTATTGTGCTCCGATAATTCACCCGTGAGTGTTTCATGCCATCAATTACAACACTAAATTAGAGTGAACTAATACAATTACACAATGTAAATTTTACTTGCTTCCACCGTCCTTTATTGAACTGAACTCCTTAAATAACCTTTTGTAAAATAATGAATTGAAAATCTCTATTCTCCATATCATTGTGCATGACAGTCAAAGAACACTTTTGTAAATTAATTAAGAATGACGTAGTTAACCATATAGGTCACATGTTACAAAGAAGAAAATTGTCATAATCACTTTATCTCTGAAACAAAATGGAAGGGGGGGAGAGAAAAAAAGGGAGCCAAATAGCTTTGAAGTTGACAGCTAGATGAGGAAAGTCATATGGATTATATTAGCGGACAATAAATAGTGCTTATTAAAGGCTGTGCTGCTGTGCTGTACATGTAGAATATAGGATGCAGCTGACAGTATGCACTCTTTTAATAACATGCAGAGACGCTCTAATGCTCTAATTTTGCAAGTTGTTCAAACTTCAAAAGTTTTAAACCATGCAGGAGAGCAAAAGGAAGAAAAGGATGATTTTATTTGTATTTTTATTTTTTTTAAGGTACTTGCTTATCTCAAAGCTGACCTGTCACTTTATTTCTGTTTTATTGATTAATGAAAACGAATGTTCTATGTTTTTGCACACATGATCATGTAGTTTCTCAGATACTTTTTATATCCACGTACTTACCTCTGAGATTTGTAATTTAACAATCCGAGGAATCATACCCATTGCTAGATGTTTTTAGGCTGGATAGAGAATTCTTTGCGAAATGTTTGGCAGAATGTCTTTAGATTGACAGCTCTAGAATGCAGACATTAGTTATTAATGGGACACTTTAAGTACCAAAACCACTTAAGCTTCAAGGACCGCTACAGTGCCAGGAAAAAAAAAATCCCTATGTACTGGTGACCTCTCCTCTCCCTGCAGACATCAGCTCCAAATGTGCATACACGGCAAGAGCCGCGCGCCTATTCAAACCGCCCATAGGAAAGCATTACTCAATGCTTTCCTATGGACGTCCACAAAGGAGGCTACTACTGGCTCTAGCACATTATATAACAGAGCAGGAGATAAGCAATTCTAAATTAAACACACTGTGCAATAAGGGAAGCTAAAACGTTTAGACTTTCAGTCTGTGTGAGTGTCAGCCAGAGGAGGTGTGACTAGGGCTGCATAAAAAAGTGATTTAACTCTGTGAGACTGCAGGTGCATGATCTACACACTAAAACCACATAATAAGGCTAAAATTGTTTTGATTCTCCAAGTGACCCTTTATTATATAGTGTGTTAATCATCTATAGCAATTTTCCAGCAGTTGGTGATATTTCTATTATCACCATGGAAAATCTAATACTGCAAAAAATCATATCAGTTTGATGCAGACCAAAAATAAAATCTTCATCACTAACAGCGATACACAGATAGAAAATATCTTATAGAAAGCTTGCAGATGTGTCCTGTAACGTGATGTTATCTCTCCATCATCCGTTAATCATCCCTCCGGCACATGGATCTAGTTTGATAGTAGTGTTAGCGTTGATTGCAGGGAAGCACGATAGATCTTATGTTAAAAAAATTACTGGTTTTTATACTATGCACACATTTAAAGGGATACTATAGTGTTAGGAATACATATCTGTATTCCTAACACTATAGTGCCCTCAGGTCCCCATCTCCCTCACAGGTCCATTGGCATGTAAAGGGTTAAAAATCACTTTATTTACTCACCTAATTCACGTGGGTCAGCGCTCTGCCTCCTTCGTTGGGATCTCACTGACGCTGGATGTCCGCAGAGAGTTCAATGTCAGTTAGGCGACCTGGAGTCCAGTAAACTCCTAGAAGCGCCTCTAGTGGCTGTCTGGTAGACAGCCACTAGAGGCTGTCTTAGTGCTGCTATGTAAACAATGCAACACTGAGTGCAATAGGGACACTATATATCTAGTTAAAAGACAATGTAGCATCTCATAAAAATGGATAACTGTAGTTATAGGTCATTTTAGATATTTTATTAGAAGATGTACATTCCAGAGAAGTGACAGTTTTCCTGTAAATTAAACTGGTAAAGAAGGAGGTCTGGAACAAATTAATCCAACAGTTAAAGTACATCAATATGTAAGCAGAGTTTAGAAAATATTTTTTAAATACTGTACGGCATGAGAGCTGCTTTGGGAAAAAATGTACCGTAAGTAACAATTACCCCCTTGCCCCCCTCCATTCCCCCCAAACATGCACACACATACATACATTTACTCTGTATATACTGCCACAGTATCCAATTAATTCTACTGAAAAGGCTAAATTCAGGATAATTACATATCCATCCCATGCCTGGTGGTAATTTAGATCTTAAAAATAATATTAGATTTGGAGATTTGTTTCGGTCTGAACAGAAATTCATCTGAATTTGGCCCAGTCTGTTAATTGGTCGAATTCCTCACTCAAGCCGAAATGTAAGCGAATCACAAACCAACCAAATGTGCAGTGGCCGAGCATGTTTCTTTTTTAGGTTTCACCTAGAAATATTAGTTTCACAAGCAGTAACAGTTAGTACAGCTGCAAAACACATGCAGTGAGAAGTTGTGATTTTAAAATGTTGCATTATAACTAAAACTGGTCATGCATTAAAATTATATTATCAAATTCTTTCACTTTTTTTCAGTTTGAAGCCTAGAGGAAAATATTTAATAAACTAGTAGACTGCAGGAAGAAAATCGGGTTTTCTTACTGCTCAGTAGTGATGTCCCGAACGGTTCGCCGCGGACTCATCATTTGACCCTGTACCTCACAGTCAGCCGACACATTACAGCCAATCAGCAGCAGACCCTCCCTCCCAGACCCTCCCACCTCCTGGACAGCATCCATTTTGAAGCTGCATTCTTAGTGAGCTGTCTAGGAGGTGGGAGGGTCTGGGTGGGAGGGTCTGCTGCTGATTGGCTGGAATGTGTCGGCTGACTGTGAGGTACAGGGTCAAAGTTTACTCAATGATGAGTCTGTGGCGAACCGTTCGTGGCGAACCGTTCGGGACATCACTACTGCTCAGTGTTACTAAAGACTGCTATTGAGTTGTGAAAACTGAGGCAGTTCTTTGATGGAATGGTCAATGAAACTGAAGTTATACCACGCTGCACACATTTTACAATGTTGCCTGCTGTTCTCTGGCGCCATTTGAAGCACTTGTGTTTATTACTATGAAGAGAGAAGGCACAGTATATAAGGCAGCAGCAGTCATCTGAGAACTACAGATGTTTGGTAAATATATGTCCCACGATCCTTAGCCAGTTATGTTCCACATTATGCCCTCAACTGGATTACAAAGGTGCATAACTTTAGTTTATATAGTTATATGCTTATACTTATTATTTTTTAATAGGTGTATTTCAATGTTTTATAGTTTCCCCCAATCCATGTCAACATCCTCTGCCCAAAGTCAAGGGCAGACAACGTTGCCCTGAGAAAAGCCCAATCCACTCTGTCAAGCGCTTTTTCTACGTCGATTGATGACAGAATGGATGGTGCTTCTTCACAATCAGCCTGGTGGATCAGATTAATATTTTTTGTTGTGTTATCCTTCACTTCTCTAGCAGGCACAAAAGTTAACTAGATACGCTACATAAGGGCAAATGTGATTAGTCAATATTTTGGTAAAGAGTTTCATGTCCACATTAATGAGGGATATCAGCCTGTAGCTGCCGCATATATCCACATCTTTGCCCGCTTTAGGTAGTAATGTTATTGTTGCTGCTAAACTAGGTGAGGGGGTATATAGGCTAGCTAAATAAAGTTAAGGGTTTTCAGGAAATGTGTCTTAAGTTCGGTCCGAAATGTACTGTAATAAAAATTTGAGAATCCGTCAGGGCCTGGGCTTTTGTTCGATGGTGTGGTTCGTATGGATAAAATAAGTTCGTCCTCTGTAAAGGGTTTGTTAATATTTTGTGACACTAAGCTTGGAATAGTCGAGTGTAGGTTTTTGGTTATGTATGCAAGTTTATCTTGGTACGTGTGTGAATTCGTGCCTAGGTTGTATAGTGACTCGTAGTATGTTCAGAAAATATCCGCGATATGTTCAGTGGTATGTACCATTTTACCCTATGCCGTTTTAATTTTTGGGATGTAGGTCAATTGCTGGCATTGTTTAAGAGCTTTAGCCAGCAATTTCTCGCATCTGTCCCCTTGAGAGAAAAACTTTGTTTGGTCCATAGAATGTATTTTTTTAGATTCATAGTTCAGAAGAATCTTCAGATCTGATCGTAAGGAGAGTAAGGTGTTGTATTCACCCTCTGATTGAGAGATTTTGTGTATCTTGCATTCCTTCTCCCTTTTCTTTTTAAAAGAATTTGATAAGTCCCCCACGTATCACTGATTTGTTTGCCTCACATTGCAGAAATGGGATGTTTAGAATACTTTTACACAGGGCTGATAAGATGTTATAATTTAATAATACATTATTTTTTTTACTGATTTACAATCAACTGGGAACAAGGAAAGAAAAGCCACAATATCTGAAGTAACTGCCACTCCTAATATAATAGAATTTTTAAATATTGGTATTTCCATGTTTTACTTTCACAGGAAACTCATGGGATTTGTAGTCAGCATTCTTCATAAAACCACATTAAACTCTTGCAATGAAAGGGAATCGAAAAGTCTTATGTTAGCTTTCCATGTAGCTTACTTCATGGTAACTATTCAATTAAACCAAGTTCAGCTGTTGTGCATGGGTTGTTGCAAAATCTCACTTATAGAAATCTACGAGAAAGTCAATTCAGCCAATGTGGATGGTCATTAAAACGACACGATAGACACCCATCATTGTTATCACAACAGAACAAGCATGTCAGACTCAAATGCTAGCACGGGTGAAATAAACAAAGTTTAATTTTATGTGGGCCACAAAAGAAAACAAATTAAAATTTTCATAGAAATGTAGGTTTATTTTGAAAAGTACAGTATAAAAAAGAAACAGCAGCCACCTCTTCTAAACCCCAGCACCCTCCTCTACTAATCCCCAGTCCCCCCTCTATATTAAATCCCAGACTCCTCTCTATACTAAATCCCAGCACCCCCCTGTTTAGAAAAGAAAAAAAACAATATTAGCCAACAAGCAGACTCCACCCACATTGCCGCTTCCAGTATGCGAATCCCAAGACCAGCCTCTGGTATACCCCCAGTGGCACCGCCTGCACCCTGTGCTAAAGCGGATCCTCCCGCTACTCTTTGAAACCCTGTGAAGATGGAGCACGTTGACGTCACGTCTGAATGTGACGTGGCATTGCGTGCCTCCTTGCACCGCCAGGTCCTCCACTGCCCAGCCACGACCATCACAACACTGACCAACACACACTCACTGACCAACACACACTCACTGACAGACACACACCCTGACAGACACACACACTGACAGACACATATTCACATTCTTGTACATACTCACAAATCATTTTATTTATTGCTCCCTAACTTTGGGAGCTGGTGTGGGGCCTCTCCCTGGGTTCTCCCTTCCTGCTCCTCACGAGTGCAGTTTAGTGATGCCGGGCCGGACAGGCATCATATTCCGGCACCCGGCATCACTACAAAGGGAGCGCAGGAGGGAGCAGGAAGACTTAGGTCCTTTGCTGCCGCCAATGTGGGGAGAGCAGGTACCTACTCTGCCTTAACATGTCAAACTTGCATCTTGCTGGGCCGCAAATATATTAATTGTGGATTGCATGTGGCCGGTGGGCCGCGTGTTTGACATGCTTGATTTAGAAGATTACACCCAGAAGTAACAATGAGGAAAATGGGCCAAGGAAACGGTTATGAGCAAGAGAATGAGACAGAGTGTGTGTGTTTTATGTATGTGTTTGTGTTAGAAAGGGAGAGAAAGAATCTGTTTTAAAATATTTACATTGTTTTCATTACATTTTGATTAGTGTTCTAATGTTTCCTAAATATGTAATAAGAATTTAAACTAGCAAAACCTTGTTACAAAACAAGATCAAAACACATAACCATTACATGAAACTCGAAAAGAGCAAGGAGAATGTTGCATAAAAAACAAGTGAAAACCCCCCACAAAGTTATATATCTGTCTAAATCTTTACCAATGCCATTTATAAGGCCATTGTTAGATCGTACAACTTAATAGACCACTCTATGAAAACACCAATAACAGCCACTCGGCACAAACGTCTGTTTGCTTTGTAGCACTATCAAGATTGCAATGTGTGTAGAGGCCTTGCGAACACAGCTACCGCTTCAGTTCCACCCCTATTTCCTCCAATCCGCTTACTGACTGAGCGGCCAGTCTGTGGGAAGCACTGTTATGATACCACATGTGAGTGAGGACTGAAAACAAATATATAGGTACACACAGTGATGTTTCTCTTAAAAAAATAAATAAATAAACTAAAGTATAAATACATCACAGCTTTCTGAGTTAGATTTAAGATAGAAAACCTGTTCTTGCATAAAACTTACCGTAAGTAACATGTATAGCTTATTTGATGTTGCCCATTTATGAATAAATAAATAACTGATAAAGAATACTATTCTTGTTTTCTAGGGCAATTTTAGGTATTGCAAAGAGGACATCCATAACACAGTGTCAGGTTTTGTTTTGTTTTTACTAAAGTGTGAATTGTCATGAATTTCAAGTTAATTTTTAATTTTAGGTCATTACCTGTATCTATTTACTTACATGTATGCATTAAAAAATAAAACATGCAGAAGCTAAAATACATAGTATCTTTTATTTAAAAGATTTAAAAAAAAATCTGAATTTAACCCCTGCATCTCAAATAATTTTAGGAAGCTATAGGACAAATATGGCAAACAGTGAATCGCTGTTTTAAAATAAATTATGATATTTTTTTCTTTACAGGAATCCTTAGGAATACAAATCTGTATTCCTCATGCTATAGTGTCCCTCTGTCTATTTTCTTTTTTATTCTTTATTTTTCATGACATGTCATGATTCCCTTTTATTCCAGAAGTTTGGTCCTTAAGGGGTTAAGTGTTTTTAAGATAAAGGTGATAAGAAATTGAATTTTAAAAAGGCTATATGCATAGCAGCGTAAATTATGATCATTAAGCAACAAATTAGTAAATTAAGAATCGAACTGTAAAATGTTGGCAAAAATAGCAATACTGTGTCTACTACTGTGTTGAAGATTTTTTCTGAATTGGCCTAAATTTTGCTATTTGATTTCCAATTCACTTAATTAACTGTTTAGTAAATAACCCCAATTGTGTTTCTTCAGCCCTCAAAAAATACTATTCACACTATGTAAATAAGCACGTGTTCTAACTGTTTGGATTTCTTGCAAAATGTGCTCACAAATACTTTTCATTTTTAACTGTCAGTATGTTAATAGGTTATATGGTGCTAACAACTTTGTTAATTACCTTAAAGGGACACGTAAAGCACATGGTTATGGTGTAAAGAGTCTATGAGTACAATTCGTCCGCTTTCTGTCAAACAATTATTGGCTGATTTAAAAAAAAAAAAAAAAATTTAAAAAAAACAGTTCCTCGCTATGGTGCTTTGACAACCCCTTTAAGGAAATAGCTATAACAATAATACTGTACTATAATAATTATATCAAAGTATTTTAGCAGAAAGTTTAATCCATAGGAAAAATAAATTGAAACGGAAATAATTGCCGATAAATTTTATTAGAATTTACAATTTATAGAATACATTTGCAAAACCGTCTGTGTTAATGATAATATTAGAAAACAACCACCCAGCAATAAATAAGGTTATTACAATATTCTAGTCAATATATGTGTGTATGTAAACACCATAACCAGGAAACAAACTTATATTATTGTTACAGTGAAATGACTAGGGAACCAAGACAGTTGATGTAAATAAACATGCTGCAATGGTTATTGACTAAGCCTGGAATTGCACGGTTTGCCAAAATAATTTTGGAATATTCTCTAACTCTGCAATTATCCCACATAAATTATTTGGACCTAAATCTTATAATTCCCTTACAAATTATTCTCCATATTTGCCACTTTTGTGAAAAACTCAACTAATATTTATGGAAATATAACTGCCGTCAGGTTATCATTTCTGACCATTAAATACTCCTGATATGCAGAAAACTGATAATGTAGAGCTGTCATATCACTGCTAGCCAGATATTTTCTGTTTTCAAGAGAAGGGAGTAGAACTAGCACATTGAACTTTGACAACTCATGTTAACGTAAAAAAGGCTGATAATAATAAACTGACTTGGAAAAGTCGAGGTCAATGTACTACAGCCTAAACATGATAGTGTAAGAATGTGTACACAAATCGGTCCTTTTAAATGGCGCTCTTCACAATCACTTTGGCCTCTCTGCTACTTTTCAAGATATTAGACCTCACGGCATAAGCATATCTGAATCGGTCAGAGACCATCGCTAAAGATTAATTCACAGAGATGTGAAGTTCCATAAAACACTGAACATGTCTGATTGTGCCATCGGCTGCCTATGTAATAATTGCAAATAAACATCACACAAGGGTATATTCAGTTCGCAATGCAGGATTTTCTTTTCTTAATTTTTTTTTTTAACTAAACTATGAAATGTTGGGAATTCAACGTGAATTTAAAACTTCAGGCCAAGATAACCAAATTAGAAAAAAATCTTTCAACTCCATTCTGTTCTCATACCAGAAGAAGAGCTGGCGCCTGACACAGTAACGTAGATGTCATTACTGTTCATAATCAGACACCAAGGAATGCCTGGCACTATAACCACTACAGCATGCTGTAGTGATTATAGTGCCTAGAGTGTCCTTATAACTGTTAAAAATGTACACAATATTACTGTATAATACATAATGTACGTATATTAAATGCTAATGCTATAAAATATATAAATTTTTCCCTTTTGGACAGAACTATTAAATCTTCAGTTTATGAACCCTGTGAATCAGTAGTTAAAAATATATACTTTTCTCATGCACTTTTCTTCCCGTTATTAAACGGAGACAAATCCGCAGCCACAAAAGTACTTTAATTGGGGTATTTTTATTATGCAACTTGAAATAAACTGCACAATTCTATTATTAAAAGTACTTTCATGAGTAAAGCACAACAAACTGTCCACATGTTGCATTAAATAGTTGTGCTTAGTTATTTTTATGATTTTTTTTTTTTTTAAATTAAGCCAAATATTCAATAGTAGATTTACATAGATCTGTGGTGAAAATCACTATGCACCATCCTCTATTTCCTGTTTTCTGCTGTCCCAGTTGTAAAATATAATGAAAAACTGTATAAAAATAAATTTTTCCATGCATTCATTTTCTACTAAAAAATGTCTGCTATCCAGTAATGTAAAGCAAATATGCATCCACATAATACATGCATGTTTGCTCAAGGTTCCAATTAGAGTAGTAAATCTGTGGTGGAATCTCGGTAAAAATAAATTTAGTAGACCGAGATTACCACGTGGCATGTGTACGTGCATATGCTGACGTATCGATCAGTTGGTTGCACGAGGCAAGATACGATCAGTAGTGTACGGAGCATGTGCAAGAATACAGGATGTAGTATTCCCCTCCTCCATTGTGCTGGACAAGCCATGCGGTCAAGCAGGAAGTTAATTCTTATTTGTAATGATTGGTCAAGAGAATGTGCGGGTGGAGCTTAATATGGGAGGAGTTATGTGCCTATATAGGGAGCCTGCACTATTGTTCAGGGCTCAGAACTTGCTGTATTTTTGGTGACATTAGTCCCTCTGAGTCCCGATCGGTGATCCAATAAAGAATCTCTTCCTTCCTGAAGAAACCTGTGTCCATCCCTCTGTGCTTTGCTTCCATCAGTTTCTCCGGTATCATTTGGTGCATTGGCCGGGAATCTCATCGTTCAACGGTAGCTGAGAGGCAGAGGCGTGAGACGGTCTATCTTTGCCCACGTTCTCTACGGCTGCACCCCTGAACTTCTGCGTGGACCTCCCTTCGTCTCGGCGCCACTGGTCTGTTGTCCAGGAGATCATCGGCCTCTACGTAAGAAGTGCTGGGGTGTCCCCGTCGATGAGTGTGAACTCAGGTTCAGGAACGAGGAGGTAAGACAACTGCTGTTTTAGACGGCAGACCCACTAGGGGTATACCGATTGTGCGGTAGGCCCAAAAGGGGTTTAAATCTGTGTATGGAATCTGCCCCCTCTGTCGGAGGGAAGGAGCGAAGGCGCACCGCTCGATCGAACGCTCTTTAGTAAGACCGTTTGATCTGGTTAGTCAGGCGGGGTCCTGTGTAAATAGCCCTAGCCGGACACCGGTGTCTTGTCTAGACTAGCGTTCTAGGGTGTATATTACGTTCGCTAGGTCGGAGGGACCGGGAGACTAAGCGGCGCCTGTGTAAATTCGGTTCGCTAGCTCTCAACCTATCTTGGCTAAGTGGGAAGGCGTGTAAATTTGGAACCCACTAGACTTTTGATAGAGTAAATAGACTAGAAGGGCAACTTTGTAAATTCCGCCCTCTAGTTCGCTATATGTGGTGCTTGGGCAGTGTGGCTAACCAAAACGGGTGTATATAGTTTTAGGTAGTCCATTCAAGGTACTGGCCAATAGTTTAGTTGGGATTGTAAATGTGTTAAAGATTGTTAGTATAGTGTATATCTTGTTAGATAGCGCGAGCTCAGCCGTCTAGCGAGAGTGTTAATAGTGTGTTGCTGTATCATAGTGCACGGTACCATAACCCTGTATATTTACTGACACTGTATATAAGTACTAATCATTGTCGTCTATTGCATGTTTAACACCGTAACCACTAATAATTGTATTGTGACCTTAAATTGTGCTTTGACCTATGCTAACTGTACTGTAACCGATACTAGTAAAAGACGATGTTACTGGGGTGTGTTATAGACGGGTAATTCATATATAGAGAATTATAGCGTGGGTGACTGTATAGTTTCGCCAAAGGGCATAATATTGATTATTTAGTGACTGGTGTAACAGCTGTGTGTGTACGGGAATTCCCTGAGTGATTATTGTGTTATTGTGTACGTTTCACTCGGTAACTGTACCACGTGGTGCTGTTGCCAGAGGAAACGGGTGTGACTGTTGAATAAGAACGCGTGCATAGTATTCGTTGTCAACGACGTTCCATTGATAAGTATGGGCGCGTCAGAGTCAACGATTTCGGATCCCTTAGGTTGTATGGTAAAGAATTTTAAAAAGGGATTCAAAACATGTGATTTTGGGGTTAAAATGTCTCCTGTACGTTTGGTCACTTTGTGCACTAGGGAGTGGCCTACTTTGGTTGCGGCATGGCCGCCGCGTGGCAGTTTGGATCCAACCCTGGTACAGCGTGTACACGTGGCTGTATCAGGTAGGCCTGAACTTTACGGACAGTTTCCATACATTGATTGTTGGAGGCAGGCCGTAAACGACTCGCCAAAATGGATCCGGATATGCCACGAGGAGCAATGTCGCCTCATGGTGGCCAGGACTTGTTTGTCCACTAGGACTGGTGTTAGGCCCATTTTGGACACGCCCCCTGAGTCCGAGATCCCTTTGCCGCCCCCTTACTTTCCTTTAAGAGGAAGTGACGCGAATGCAGGAAGTTCTGCACCCCTTCCCCTATTGCCCCCATCCACTTCCGCTTCCTCCTCCAGTACAGAATCCACCCCCCCTCGTATTAAAACTCCCCTTCCGGAACCAGGACCAACCCCCATTAGATCTGAATATCCTGATTTGGCGCCACTTCAAACTTCCGGTCAAGCTTCTTCTAGCTCGGCTCGGAGTATACTATTCACTGACTTTTCCCAAAATCAAGTTCCCACATCCTCATGCCCTATTACCTCTCGACCGGAACCTTTAACTGACGCCCCTCCACGTAGCCCCATACTAACCCGACAACTGACCGGTACCCAACAATTAAAACATTATCAGATGCCTCTTCGCCTGAATCCTGGGTCAGCCTATATCGATGCCGCAGGTCAAATGGCACATGCTGACCCAGTCTTCGTATATGTCCCGTTCACGACTACCGATCTCTTGAATTGGAAGACCCACAATTCCTCGTACACTGAGAAACCACAAGCTATGACCGATCTGTTCACCTCGATAGTTCAGACACATAACCCGACATGGGCTGATTGCCAGCAGTTATTAATGACATTGTTCAATAATGAGGAAAGGACAAGGATTAACCAAGCGGCCATTAAGGCGCTAGAGGAGAGAGCCCGTGCTTTAAATCAAGCCAATCCGGCAGCATGGGCCGCAACACATTACCCTAACACCGATCCTGACTGGAATGTAAATGGCGCAGATATGGCTCAACTTAAAGCCTATAGAGATGCTATAATTGCTGGCATGAAAGCCGGAGGGAAGAAAGCTATTAACATGTCGAAGACAGTTGAGGTGATTCAGAAAAGTGATGAAGCGCCCAGTGTCTTTTATGACCGATTATTGGAGGCATACCGCTTGTATACCCCCTTTAATCCGGAAGACGCTGATAATTCCCGAATGGTAAACTCCGCCTTTGTCAGCCAAGCTTACGGAGATATTAAGCGCAAGCTACAGAAATTAGAAGGGTTTGCAGGTATGTCTATCACCCAACTAATGGAGGTAGCGAACAAAGTATATATGAATAGGGAAACAGAAAGTAAGAAAGAGGAAGAGCGCAAGATGCGTAGAAAGGCAGATATGCTAGCGGTAGCGATCGCAGGCGTAGATAGACGGGGCCCAGATAGAGGCGATGGTAGATGGAATAGGGAGCCTTTGAGTAGGAATCAGTGCGCGTACTGCAAGGAAGAAGGGCATTGGAGGAACGAGTGTCCGCAAAGAGAGCAGTATGAGAGAGACTTACCCAGGGCAGGTTACGGAAACTTTAGAGGCAGAGCGAGAGGTAGAGGAGGCCCCGGAGGGAGTAATGGTAATAGAGGGAGTAATGGGAACAGAGGAAGTGTAAGGGAAGATAGGTACTATCCAGCAGCGCAAAGGTCCCGCGATAGAGAAGGTAGGGACTTTGTGGGATTGGCTGACACGGTCATGGAGGACTATTGATACCGACCGGGCTCCATCCCCCTTGGTCGAGCGGAGCCTATGGTCGATGTATCAATAGGGGGAAAAAGGAGTGCGTTCATGATCGACACTGGTGCTGAACATTCGGTGGTGACTAATCAAGTTGCTCCTCCATCTGGAAGAACTATTACTGTAATAGGAGCAACTGGAAGAAGTGCTGAAAACCCGGTTCTTAAAAGTCGACTCTGTACATTGGGAGGCCACGTAGTAAAACATCAATTCCTTTATATGCCTGAGTGTCCAGTCCAATTGCTGGGACGTGATATGCTATCCAAATTACAAGCGCAGATTACGCTCCTACCAAATGGAACAACATCCTTAAAGTTTAATGGACCCTCAGGTATTATGACATTGTCCGTACCAAAGGAAGAAGAGTGGCGACTTTATACAGTGTTGACTAGCCAAAACCCGAGGAGTGATGAATCCTTATTTAACATACCAGGAGTTTGGGCAGAGAACAACCCACCAGGACTGGCCCGCAATATTCCACCTATTAAAATCGAACTAAAACTTGGGGTTTATCCAGTAAGCCTGAGACAATATCATATTCCGCAGAAGGCTAAGAAGAACATCCAATCTTATCTGGATAAGTTCATACGGTATGGTATCCTAAAATTCTGTACTTCCCCCTGGAACACCCCATTGCTGCCTGTTCAAAAGCCCGGTACAGATGAGTATCGACCTGTGCAGGACTTGAGAGCAGTCAATGATGCGGTTGTTAGTATACATCCAGTCGTGCCCAATCCATATAACCTGCTTGCTTTAATTCCGGGCGGGGCTACTTACTTTACAGTCTTAGATCTCAAAGATGCCTTCTTTTGCCTCCGAATTGCCGCAGAAAGCCAATGTATCTTCGCTTTCCAATGGGAAAATGCTGTAACGGGCTCGAAACGCCAAATGACCTGGACAAGATTGCCCCAGGGGTTTAAAAATTCACCTACCCTATTTGGTTCAGCTCTAAGTCAAGATCTACTAGATTTCGAGTCTATCCCAGGAGAGTGTGTATTATTACAATATGTAGATGACTTGTTGATAGCAGCAGTTACAAAGGAAGTATGTCAGCAAGCAACGCACGATCTACTACACATTCTCTGGAAGGCAGGATACAAGGTGTCAAGAAGGAAGGCTCAGTTGTGTTTGCCAACTGTCAAATATCTGGGATTCCATATCTCTGAAGGTCAAAGAATTATGGGGCCAGAGAGAAAAGAAGCTGTGTGCCAAATACCGATACCCAGGAATAGAAGACAAGTGCGAGAATTCTTGGGGGCAGCAGGCTTCTGTAGGATATGGATTCCCAGCTACGCGATACTGGCAAAACCTCTGTATGCAGCTATCAAAGGTACAGAGCACGACCCCTTCTTATGGACTCAAGAACAGCAAACGGCATTCGAAGATGTGAAGAGGGCTTTGATGAGTGCCCCAGCATTAGGTCTACCTGACCACACACGGCCATTCTACCTGTATGTACATGAGCAAAGAAGAATGGCTGTGGGAGTATTGACACAGTACTTGGGATCATGGCAAAGACCTGTTGCCTACATGTCTAAGCAACTGGATGCAGTGGCCAGCGGACTTCCACCTTGTCTAAGAGCTGTAGCTGCAGCCGCCCTGCTAGTAGCTGAAGCCGATAAACTCACTCTGGGTCAAGAACTTTATGTACGAGTTCCACATGCAGTACAGACGTTGTTGGATTACAAAGGAAATCATTGGTTTAGTAACAGCCGTATGACAAAGTATCAAGCAATGTTGTGTGAAAACCCAAGAGTGCATTTAGAGACTGTAAATACCTTAAATCCAGCTACCCTTTTGCCACAACCTACTGAAAGTCAACATGATTGTTTGGAAGTAATGGATGAAGTATTTTCAAGTAGACCAGATCTTCGTGATTTTCCCATCCAGAACCCTGATGTTCAATATTACACCGACGGCAGTAGTTATGTAAAAGAAGGGATCCGCTATGCAGGATATGCAGTAACAACGATAGACAAGGTGATAGAAGCTCGGCCACTGGCAAAAGGAACATCAGCACAAAAGGCAGAATTGATAGCACTGACACGAGCGTTACAATTGGCTGAAGGTTTAAGAGTGAACATCTACACGGACTCCAAGTATGCGTTTTTAACCACTCATGCCCACGGAGCTTTGTATAAAGAAAGAGGACTATTGAATTCAGAAGGCAAAGAAATCAAATACGCAGCTGAGATCCTACAACTATTGGAAGCAGTGTGGGAGCCGAAAGAAGTCGGTATTATACATTGTCGGGCGCATCTGAGAGGAGATGGTGATGTAACCAAAGGGAATCGGATGGCAGATAGTGCAGCTAAGCGTGCTGCTGAATCAGGAAGACAGGAATATGTGGGGCATATAGCTGCTCTTATACCAACTCCACTGTCTCAATGGACTCCAATTTATACAGCTCAAGAAGAGGAGTGGTTAAGGACTGAACCTGGAAAGTATTTGGAGAACAAATGGTATCAGTTAGAAGATGGAAGAATAGTTATTCCAGCATCACTAGCGGTAGAAATTGTCCAAAACTATCATAACGGGACACATTCTGGGAGAGACAGTACAGAAGAATCTCTCAGAAAACATTTCTACATACCAAGATTGTCCAACTTGACTCAGGCCATTGTACGTAGATGTGTAACGTGTGCTAAAAATAATGCAAGACAAGGACCAGTAAAGCCACCAGGAGTCCAGTTTATGGGGGGACTTCCCATGTCCGATTTACAAATTGACTATACAGTGATGCCTAAATCGGGTGGACATCGCTACCTGCTGGTAGTGGTGTGCACCTATTCAGGCTGGGTAGAAGCATGTCCTACTCGTACAGAGAAAGCAGGAGAAGTCGTGAGATTCCTGCTACGAGAAATAATACCCCGATATGGACTACCCTGCTCTATAGGATCGGACAATGGTCCAGCTTTTGTTCATCAGTGCCTACAACAATTGACTCATATGCTTGGTATAAAGTGGAGGCTTCATACGGCATATAGACCCCAGAGTTCTGGTAAGGTAGAGAGAATGAATAGAACTATTAAGAATCAGTTGGCTAAAATGTGTCAGGAAACCCAACTTAAGTGGAACGTTCTCTTGCCCATAGCTCTATTGCGAATCCGTAGTACACCTACCAGAAGGATGGGCCTCTCTCCTTTTGAAATCATGTACGGGCGACCACCTCCCGTGCTTGGTAACTTAAGGGGGGATTTGAGTCAGTTGGGAGAAGGAATTACCCGGCAGCAGGTTGTAGAGTTGGGTAAGACTATGGAGGAGGTACAGAAATGGGTACAAGATAGATTACCTGTGAATATTTATCCCCCAATTCATAGTTACCACCCAGGCGACCAAGTGTGGATTAAAGAGTGGAATAATGTGCCGTTAGGGCCCAAGTGGAGAGGTCCTTATGTTGTTCTTCTGTCTACCCCTACAGCGATAAAAGTAGCCGAAGTGGCTCCGTGGATACATCACTCCAGGGTTAAACCAGCAGCAGCCGATTCCTGGCAAGTTACAGCAAATCCAGAGAATCCCTGCAAGATCCGGTTAAAACGCACGACTCAGTCGGAGTGACGAGGAACCTTGTAGATTACAAATTTTATTGTTTCAGAGACTTGGTAAGTGAGTGAGAAGGCCATAATAAAGCCTGTCCACTCACCAACGAGTGTATAAGTCAGGGAAAGTCTTGAGGGGACCCCTGTGAAGACGAGCAGAACTCCATTCCCTGCAGCCCTTACATCCTGGAAGCTGAGGTGCCTTCGCACGGACGAAGACTGAGGATGACGACGAAAGATGTATTTTTAATAATGTTTATTTATGTGTATTTTTATATTCAGGAAGGTAGAGGTACCGACACTCCTAGCTGTGAGGTATGCATTAAGACTACAAGAACAGGTAACCATATATCCCAGACCCTAATTTGGCATTCGCAATATGAGTGTAAAGGAGATGTATCAAGATGTAGATACTTAAATATAGAATATAGTGTGTGTCATTTAGGAGTAGGAGAACCTAAGTGCTTCAGTCCTGAGTATCAACCCCGTACAATTTGGTTGACTCTCAGAAATGGAGATCCTCAGGGGACCCTAATTAATAAGACGGTATTAAAATCCGTATATTCTTCAGGTGCTCTGCTATTTGATGCGTGTAAAGCAATATCAAGTGGTAGAAAGCCGTGGAATGTATGTGGGGATCTTAGATGGGAGAGGACGTATGGGTCTAACGATAAATATATTTGTCCCAGTAGTAAAAATAAATATGTAAGTCCAAGATGCCCAAATAGAGATTATAACTTCTGCCCATATTGGTCTTGTGTGGGGTGGGCGACTTGGGGACAGACAGCAGACAAGGACATGATTGTGACTAAGTTGCCTACTGATCCATATTGTAAGTCTATGGAATGCAATCCAATCCATATACTTATAAATAACCCTGACAAGTTCTTAGATAAATATGGTAATTTATTTGGGTTTCAAATATATGGGACGGGTTTAGACCCTGGGACAATATTGTTTATAGGGATAGAGACTGATACGGTAACCTCCCAAACTCATCAAGTATACCATTCCTTTTATGAAGAGATGAGCATAGATAATAAGATCCCCCATAATGCTAAAAACTTGTTCATTGATTTAGCCGAGAGTATTGCCGGTAGTCTTAATGTTACCAACCGCTATGTGTGTGGAGGTACTAACATGGGAGACCAATGGCCTTGGGAAGCAAAGGAGGTAATGTCCGGTTCTGAGGCAGTTGACCAATTAATATCTACACAAGCCGACTATCATATGAGTGTTAGAGGTAAATCTGAGTGGAGATTGAAGACCTCCATCATAGGTTATGTTTGCATAGCGAGGAAAGGAATGATGTATAATACTTCTGTAGGAGAATTAACTTGTCTAGGGCAAAAAGCTTATGATGATGATACAAAGAATACAACTTGGTGGTCGGCTTCAAATGTCTCAGAACCATCTAACCCGTTTGCAAGATATGCCAATTTAAAGGACGTATGGTTTGATCTATCCATCACATCTAACTGGAGAGCCCCAGCGAATTTGTACTGGATCTGTGGTAAGAAGGCCTATTCGGAGTTACCACAGGACTGGGAAGGGGCATGTGTGTTGGGTATGTTGAAACCATCCTTCTTCTTGTTGCCTATTGAAACAGGTGAGACTTTAGGTGTTAAAGTGTATGATGTGAATCATAGGAAGAAAAGGGGACCCATAGAGATAGGTGCCTGGGAAGATAATGAATGGCCTCCCCAGCGTATTATAGATTATTATGGGCCAGCCACGTGGGCAGAGGATGGTACCTTTGGTTATAGAACCCCTATTTATATGCTCAACCGCATTATAAGGTTACAGGCGGTGGTTGAGATCATTACTAACGAGACATCACAAGCGCTCAATCTTCTAGCGAAGCATAATACCAGGATGAGGACAGCAGTTTACCAAAATAGATTAGCCTTGGATTATCTTTTGGCAGTAGAGGGAGGTGTATGTGGGAAGTTTAACCTGAGCAATTGCTGTCTTCAAATAGATGACGAAGGGCAAGCAATAGCTGAGCTTACTAGCCATATGGTTAAACTAGCGCATGTGCCTACTCAGGTATGGAAAGGGTACAATCCAAGTAGTTGGTTTGGTAGCTGGTATGAGTGGTTTGGAGGGCTTAAGGCAGTGGTAGGTGGAGTCCTACTGATTTTAATGTTGTGTCTACTCCTGCCGTGTCTTATACCCTTAGTAGTTAGGTCTGTGCAAAGCCTGATAGAAAATATAGCAGAGAGGAAGGCTGCTGCACAGATAATGGCAATTTATAAATATAAGGCTCTAGATCAGGGAGAACCAATGCAGGAAGACGAGTGTTGAAGATTCACATCATAGGATAAGTCTGGTCTGGTTCAAAGGTAACTTGTGGTGTATGCAAACCAAGGTTAAGTGATGCCTCAAGTAATTGTAAAATATCAAGAGGCATCAAAGGGGGGAATGTGGTGGAATCTCGGTAAAAATAAATTTAGTAGGCCGAGATTACCACGTGGCATGTGTACGTGCATATGCTGACGTATCGATCAGTTGGTTGCACGAGGCAAGATACGATCAGTAGTGTACGGAGCATGTGCAAGAATACAGGATGTAGTATTCCCCTCCTCCATTGTGCTGGACAAGCCATGCGGTCAAGCAGGAAGTTAATTCTTATTTGTAATGATTGGTCAAGAGAATGTGCGGGTGGAGCTTAATATGGGAGGAGTTATGTGCCTATATAGGGAGCCTGCACTATTGTTCAGGGCTCAGAACTTGCTGTATTTTTGGTGACATTAGTCCCTCTGAGTCCCGATCGGTGATCCAATAAAGAATCTCTTCCTTCCTGAAGAAACCTGTGTCCATCCCTCTGTGCTTTGCTTCCATCAGTTTCTCCGGTATCAAATCTAATTAATAGTCCTGTTTACATGACATGTAGCAGTCAGTAAGCAGCATACAAAACAACCATCAGTCTTCTCGCCTTTTAAATATGTCCTTTTTTCTGTGCTCTTATCTAGATAAGCTTTAGAGACCCAGCTTCCACCCTGCCTTCTCATTTACCACTAGAGTGGTGTGGTAACATGAGTTGAGTCCACATGAGCTCTTGAGCCTAAACAGTGATGTCACCTGTGACAGAGCAATATGGTCCTGCAATCACAAACAGCCATATGTTATGTTACTTGTGAAGTCAACAGTTTTCCTTTTAAACACTTTTAAATTGAGCAGTAAAGCAGGGGGAGGACGTAGTGTGCATGACAGGAATAGTGTGTTCTCCGCCAGGGCAGTGCATGTACTTTGCACATTCTCTGGACAGATTGGGTGGCTGGTAAAAAGCGTGTCATCAGAAGTTCACTCGAGCTCCCCTTGCAAGCCAGGACTCCCTCATCAGTGCTGTTAGTGCGGAATCTGGTGGTGTTGCTGGAGAGACACTTGCAAAATTCATTTTGGACATACACTTAAACAATGTCAATGTCTTCTACCTGTCAGTCCTTCCCTTCTTACTAGCAGGCAGAAGCTGACTCCTGGTATGCAGTTAGCCAGAGAAAGAGGAGGATGTAGGGAGTATAGCAGAATATAGGGCATGCCACACGATGACAGGAGGATTATTATTATTACTGGCATTGTTGGACTGTTTAGGAGATAGAAGCAGCAAGAGCATTCACAAAGTCCGCTTTAATTTAATTAATTTATAGCTAACAGTACACAAAAGTTTTGTTGTCATGCATCCTTCCTAAATTCCCATTCTCCGTTCCACTTGCACATTTTAGAGCGCACATGGAGTAGTGAAATTGTATTACTTTTTTTTAGGCTCCATTACATGGGCATGAGCTTGTAGCTGCAGCTCCACTAGCCCCTCTGTTAATCCAGCATTGCCCCTCACCCTCGACTTACTCTCCCCAATGTTGGATGGTAGGGGGGTATGGTTTACAAAGATCCCAGCAGTCCCTAATTAAAAAGACCAATTTGGAAACATGCACTCTTTAACATTTAAGGGACACTCCCAGCACCAAAACAACTTAACATCTAATTTTCAGTTTCAGGAAGAGTGGAGTGCAGCTGGGCAGGGGCGCCGCTGATTGGTTGAGAGTGGAAAAGGTAAGTTTCTATTCAAGCCAGAAAATCCAGAAGCTGGATGCCGTCGTTTGAAAAACAGTTTAACCCCTTGAGGTAAGAGTGCCTTTGGGGGCTTCCTGGCACCATAATAACTTATTTTAGATGAAGTTGTTTTGGTGACCCTTTAATCATTTATTAAAACATTATGTAAAGATTGTAAAGACCCACAAGCTGTTGTAATTTAAAAAAAAAAAAATTGTATATTGTAACAGCCCCATTACAGTGGCTACATTTCTTTTGAATCAGAGCATCACACTACTTGATATCCTGGCAACCTGGCCTTTACAGATGATATGTTAGCTTTGTGTAGATTAAGAAAAAATACATAATAGATTAATTTTGAAATAAACGTTTAATGAGAGTTAAAAGTAGTATATCGTGCATTCAGGCATGCAATGCATCATGGGATTGTGAGATGTGTATTGTGGGATACAATAGTATGGACTTCAATCCAAATGTCAATGTCATACGGCTTTGAAACGCAGTTGAACTTATTGTCCTGTAGCAATGCCTGCTTTGATTTGGTCAGAGATTCCAAATGTTTTATCAATTGCCACTGGCATTCAAAGAGCCATTTCTAGTCACCAGTTTGCATGTGCCTTGTAATCAATTGCATTCCTTCCTTTTATTAGCTACGTTGTGTGACTATCATACATTTCCTTTAACCATCACATGCCTAACGTCCCAAAATTATTTCCCATTTTACATTGTTTCAGGCAAAACGGATGACTTGTTATCATTCCTTTATGACATATTTCAGAGGCTATAAGCATGTGAGCAATGGTTCTCAAAACCTGCTGATTGTTTCTGTCTGTCATTCCACATTTTGTAACATTCTTTACTTACCATATCAAGGACTCTACGATTCACAGTGGCAGCTAGTGAAAGAGCTAGATCAGGGGTCGGAAACCTTTGGGATCCCAGATGTTGTGGACTACATCTCCCCTGATGTTTTGCCAGCATTATGACTGTAAGAGCATTATGGGAGATGTAGTCCGCAATACCTGGAGTGCCAAAGGTTGCCTACTCCTGAGCTAGACTCTACATGTAGAACTAGTCTGTCCCCTGACTTGCTGGTTATTGTCCACTTAATCTTTTGTAATCACCCTCTAATCCCCAACTCCATTAATAAATCAATAGATTATATAAAAGCAGACAAGGGAATATCTGAGGGGTTTATACCCAGAAAATGAGTTTTTTTTCGAATACGACCCAAAATCCTTACATGATTAGTTGTTCAGCAGCATCTCCAGTCATCAATAAATATCATCAGTCTAACCTTGATAATTATATTTTCATTGCAACAGAAACCGAGGGGGCCTTTAGCTACCAGTCTCCAACACCTAGACAATTAAATCATAATACAAGGGCATTTTAGAAGGAAGGGTTCACTGGATCACTGAATCAAATAATAATATGATATACACATTTTCATCTCTCAATGAAACTAATTAAAAATGTCTATATAAGCACATTGGTTGAAGAGCATAATCCTATTGTGTTATTATTTATATAGCTTAAACATTTTCCACAACTCTTTACAATTATACAGTGGAGTTATTAAAGAGCGAGCAATTTACAGATGAAAATTATGTTGACAGACACAATTGGTGAACATGAAATCTTTGGTTTAAAATGTTCCTTTAAGGCACCTTTTATTATCACGCTGTGTCACAAGTAATAAAGTCCTTCCTGACACCATATTGGATATCGGAGTTATGATCTACACTAACTCTTCACTTAATCCATCACAAATAGGATACAAGAATGGAACTGACAGAACATCACAATGTTGTCCTGGTTGCATGATGCCAGATGCATGTCTGTTTTTTGGGGGGGTTGTTGTTCTCTTAAAGGATCACTATTGTGTCAGGAAAACAAAGCGGTTTTCCTGACACTATAGTGCCCTGAGGGTGCCACCACCCTCAGGGTCCTCCTCCCGTGGCGCTGAAGCAGCTTACCTTATTCCAGCGCCTGACTCCCTCAGCGCTGGTGACCTCTCCTCCCCTGTCCGACGTCAGCAGAGCCGAATGCGCATGCGCGGCAAGTGCCGCGTGCGCATTCAAAGTGTCCATAGGAAAGCATTTCTCAATGCTTTCCTATGGTCGCTCTGCGCGATGGAAGAATAATATGCCTCCAGTGTCGCAGATGCGCCTCTAGTGGCTGTCCGGAAGACATAGAAGTTTCTCTGACACTGCTATGTTTGCATCTGAAGGGTGAAAAAACTTGAGGGATCTGGCACCCAGACCACTTCATTGAGCTGAAGTGGTCTGGGTGACTATAGTGTCCCTTTAAAGAAAGGGGGAAAAAACACTTGCTGCTCATGTTCAACCTGGTTTTTCCCACTTTACTTATGTTCCATTAGGCATGATATTAATAACAAAATACAGCTCTCAACTTTTCTTATAAACCACTGCTTCCAGCAAGAGAGTTGTAGATCACACATACTGCATGCACACATAAAATTAATTGGATGACAGCTATCTTCTATAAAAACTTTCATGTGTGCATCTGCAACCTTGCATGTAACAGATGTGTTCAAAGTTTGTGTCATAGATACTTAAACTATCCCATAGCTACCATCTTTTATACTGACCCCAGCAAGTAAGCGATACACTCCTCTCTCTGTCAATGAAGCCAGCTGTCCTATTGACGCATTGACACAGCTTTATTGCGCTTATAACAGCACCTGCTCCAGGAGAACATCAGGTTAGACACCGGGCACATAGCTCCATTTTCCAACATGGCACTTTAAGAAAATAAAATTTCAGGCGCATACTGACTGTATCAAGAATTTGCTTTTATCTCTTTCCTTTCAGTCCCCTTCATGACAGTAAACTCATCTAGTAAAGTTTACAATTAGAAAATTTGCTTATGTAGAAATTAATATTAGACAAAGATTTGTTCAAAGTTAATAAGACCTGATAAGTTAACAGACTTGAAATAGTTGGACTTAATAAAGCTGTTAAATTTGACTAAGTCAGCTGGGATTTTTTTCCAAATCAGCTGTTTGGGCCTAAATGTTTTAAATTGGTTAAACACTTGACACAACTTCCTGTTTACGCAATAACTCTAATAGAGTATAAGCAAGAACTCAAGTGTGTTCCACAGCATTTTAAAAGCAAGGAAAAAATATAGATGAGACCAGCAAAAAAAAAAAAAAAAAGATTTAAAAAAGGCTTATACAGAGAAGAGAAGAAATTAAGCAATGTTTCTATATATTCTCTTCATTAAGGGACACTATAGTCACCCAGACCACTTCAGCTCAATGAAGTGGTCTGGGTGCCAGGTCCCTCAGGTTTTAACCCTTCAGATGTAAACATAGCAGTGTTAATCCAGCCTCTAGTGGCTGTCTCCCTGACAGCCGCTAGAGGCGCATCTGCGACGCTGGATGCGAAATTCGCATCCAGCGTGCAGAACGTCCATAGGAAAGCATTGAGAAATGCTTTCCTATGGACTATTTGAATGCGCGTGCGGCACTTGCCGCGCATGCGCATTCTGCTCCACACGGGAGCTGACGTCGGTGGGGGAGGAGAGGTCAACAGCACCGAGGGAGCCCGGCGCTGGATTAAGGTAAACAGCTGAAGGGATTTTCAGCGCCATGGGAGTGGGACCCTGAGGGTGGGGGCACCCTTAGAGCACTATAGTGTCAGGAAAACTGGTTTGTTTTCCTGACACTATAGTGATCCTTTAGTAATATTTGCCCTGGCTGTGCCTTGTCTGAGCTGGATTATGATGCCAGTGGCCAAATCTTCAATGTAAATTTTAAACACAACTTGTGTGATTTTCAATGTTTTATTCAACTGTGTAATTTACAAAGTGTCTGTTCCCATTTATACTCGGGTATATATTTGCAATTATGCAGCCTGCAGCACACTTCTTATACCAGTGTTGGGATCTTAGCAAACCAGTGATATCTAAATGCATGTGACCTTTGGCAGGTGCTGTTACTGATTCAGCTTTCTTACGCGCTGAGTGCAGGACACGCAGAACTACGATTGCAAAACAGGATCCACATTGCTGACATTACAGCACACAGAGAAATAAAAAAAAAAAATCAAGCCAAAACCAGAAATATATTGCTAATGCACAAAAAATGCAAACTCTGTTTAAAGGAAGTCCCACTACTGTCTGTTACCACTTTTGTAAGGAAACAAAAAAAAGAATGCACATAACTATAAGCCAACATGCAAACTTACTTGGGTTCACTTAAGGAAATCTAAATGTCAGCTGAGTAAATACTGGTATATATCTTTACTGGCGTAATAGCTGTGCCTGGAGCCACCACCTTTCAAAAATCCAGAGTGTGAATGCAAATAAAAAACATGGCGTATTTATTTAAAATGACTCAGACTGCATTCCTGCTAAAAAATAAATTAAAAAATAAATTAAAAATTTTTTTTACAAAAATCAGATTTTCCAAGTTGCACTTGGCAAAATAAATGTGGGATAACTGCATAATATAATTTGTAAGACTCTTGTGTTACTTTCAAATCAAAGCACGCTGCAAAGTAAGCACTCCAGCGACAGTTAAACTGTTTAAGAAGATCTGTTTAAAAGTAACAAAGCTGCATTTGGTATTAATCTTGCACTATGTATTTTTAAGGGCATTATTTTTAACTCTTTCCCTACTCTTACATCATGGACAACCCATTTGAGACGTCTCTCTTGCAGTCTCAAGGTTTTCCTCTGGTGAACACAGGGCAAAATTCTGAAGTATACTGTGAGCACATGATTAAACCTGATTGGCCAGTTAGTCAATCCAGGGCATTTCTGCCTGTGCAAGAGAGCTTCTCCAGTGTCTAGCACACTGCAGTGGTTATGGTGCCAGGAATGACCTGGCACTCCTCTGTTACAGTCGATTTTGGTTGAATGGTTTAATTTCTTACCTGCGGTTCGTAGGGCTCTCTGCCTCCATTACTAACGCCAAAATGATGGAAGGTACTACGTTTTCTAAGCCTTCCTGAGCTAAGCCCTGTACTGTAGGGTTTGACTGAGTGACCAGTCGATGCTCTCAGCCATGTTTGTGTTTAGCTGTAATTTTCCTTTTACTGTACCTACACATATTATATTCAGTTTTTCTCGCCATTAAATGGTCTTTCTAAAGATACCATTACTTTCATCATATCATATAATTTACTATAAATTTATTTAATAAAGTATGATGAAAAAACGTTAAAAAAAACACTTTTTCTAACTATGACCCCCAAAATCTGTACGCATCTACCACCGCCAAAAAACACCCATGCTAAATAGTTTCTAAATTTTGTCCTGAGTTTAGAAATACCCAATGTTAACATGTTCTTAGCTTTTTTTTGCAAGTTATAGGGCAAGAAGTACAAGTAGGTGTCACGTATTCATCCACATATAAAAATGTGATTAATGACATTTACTGTCCTGACAGGAAAAGTTGTGCCGAGCAGCAATGAAATCCACATGAGGGTTTGTGCTGAGCAGCAATTATGCAAATGGTAACCTGATAACTGCCTTTGGGGTCAAAGGCCAATTACAGCCTATCAGATCCAGAGGAGGGGTATTTAGGCCCAGTTCTCATCCTGCTCAGTGCCCTGTCATGGTTTCCCTGGTGGTTGTCCGAGAGCGCGTTCCTGATTCAAGTTTCTGCTGGTTTTTGACTTAGGCTTTGATTTTGACTTCCCTGTATTCTGTATCCCTGACTTCTGGCTTTCCCTTATCGTTGTGTTTCTTTCTGTATCCCCTGACCTTGGCAAGTATCCTGACTATTCTTTGGTACGTTAAAGGGACACCGTGGGCACTGTATCTGCTTCATCTCATTAAACTGGTTATAATATCTGGAGTCCCCTGGTACCATCATTTCTTTCAGCATTAAACAGTTTTTAATGTTGTAATGTTTTAATGCTAAACAAGAGTCCACGGCAGTCTATCCCCTCTGTGCTGCTTTGGCTAATAAGGAAGTATTACCCTGAGAGGCAATGGGCAGCTGTGATTGGCTGAGAGTGTCAGCTGACTGCTTTTAACCTGTCAGAGCTCCAACGGACGGTATGGATGGGTATGACAACAAGGAAGTGTGTAATCTCTGCCTTAGCTACACATACAGAAGGTGCCGGACTGTGGGTGGCCAGGGACTCTTATTTTGTGGCATACTACACGAACATGGTACAACACTGAATGGAGGGACAGTGCCAGGCCACTCCAGGCACTATAACCAATTCAAAGAGACAAAGTGGTTATAGTGACTACAGTGTCCCTTTAAGTACAGCCATTCTAAGGCCCGATAATACATTACCTATTAGTCATCTGTGTGACACAATTCTACGTGCTGGATCAACTAATAATCCTGACAGTAGGAGGACATCGCTGTTTCAAAATATAAATTTTTAAAATTTATCAATAGTGACATTGTAACACTATTATCTGGCATAAATCTCCGAATCCCACCTCACATGTACATACTTTTTTAAAGTAGACAACCCAGGGTATTCAATATGGGGTATGTCCAGTAATTTTAGTAGCCACTTGCCAAAGTTAGCATTTATATTTGTTTGTGTGTTTAAAAATGCAAAAAACAACTATGAACGCTAACTTTGGCCAGTGTTTGTGACTAAGTGGCTACTAAAAAAGACAACATACCGCATTTGCAATACCTAGGGTTGTCTTCTTTTGCAAATGGTATGCCATCATGGGGGTAATTGTCATTCCTGGGCTACCATACGCTCTCAAAGGCAACATAACCAAACTGGCAAATTTCAATGTGGAAAAAATGGAAAATCAAGCCTTATATTTGACCCTGTAACTTTCAAAAACACTATAAAACCTGTACATGGGGGTACTGTTATACTCAGGAAGCTTCGCTGAACACAATATTAGTGTTTTAAAACAGTAAAACATATCACAACAATATCATCAGTGAAAGTGCCGTTTGTGTGTGAAAAATGCAAAAAACACTTTCACTTCAAACTTTCAATATACATATTTAGATATTTGACGTCTACGTGTATATTTATGAAATTTATGTAATTATGAATATATATATATCATATTATTTTATATATATATATATATATATATATATATATATATATATATATATATATATATATATATACACACACATTTTGGTCATGCATGGGTTAACAATCATATAAAAACATATATTAATATCAAGATACAGTTAGAATAAAATTACACACATATATATATACACAAAAAATATATAAGCAAGGCACTCCTCCTTTACAATCTTACAGAAAATCTTGATCTTGATAAAGACCCCGGGAGGGTCGAAACGTCGATTTTTGTGCATTTCACAGCCTATGTATTTTTTATGATACATTAAATAACTTTGCCTCACTAAACTGAAGACCTAGTGTGCTCTCTTGACCTATTTTGCTTGTGTGTGTGTGTGTGTGTGTGTGTGTGTGTGTGTGTGTGTGTGTGTGTGTATATATATATATATATATATATATATAAATTTTATTAGTTTTTTTTTATTTTTTATATTTTATAATTTATAGATATTAACCCCTTAAGGACGGAGCCAAATGTACACGTTGTGAACGAAACAAAATGTAAACAAAACCTGGCATTTGCACTACATGTCTGTCCAACCGTAATTCACCTCTTTCATATTAAATGCACCCACCCTTATTAAATATCATTTTATTCAGGGGAAACAGGGCTTTCATTTAATATCAAATATTTAGCTATGATACATAATTTAATATGAAAAAAAGGGAGAAAATAAGATTTTTAAAAAAATTTTTTTAGTTCTACATGACATTTTAACTGTCAATGTCATAATACCGTTTGCTTTTACTGCAATAAAATACACATATTTGTATTCCACGATGTCTCACGTGTAAAACAGTACTCCCTATGTACAGGTTTTATAGCGTTTTGGGAAGTAACAGGGTCAAATATAGCACGTTACATTTGAAATTGAAATTCGCCTGATTGGTTACGTTGCCTTTGGGACTTTATAGTAGCCCAGGAATGAAATTTACACCCATAATGGCATACCATTTGCAATAGTAGACAACCCAAGGTATTGCAAATGGGGTATGTCCAGTCTTTTTAGTAGCCATTTGGTCACAAACACTGGCCAAAGTTAGCGTTAGTATTTGTTTGTGTGTGAAAAATGCAAAAAACGCCAATTTTGGCCAGTGTTTGTGACTAAGTGGCTACTAAAAAAGACTGGACATACCCTGTTTGCAATACCTTGGGTTGTCTACTATTGCAAATGGTATGCCATCATAGGGGTAATTTTCATTCTTGGGCTACCATAGGGTCTCAAAGGCAACGTACCCAATCTGGCGAATTTTAATGTGAAAAAAATGAAACACAAGCCTTATATTTGATACTGTAACTTTTGAAAACATAAAACCTGTACATGAGGGGTACTGTTGTACTCGGGAGACTTCGCTGAACACAAATATTTGTGTTTCAAAACAGTAAAAAGTATCGCAGCAATAATATCGTCCGTGTAAGTGCTGTTTGTGCGTGAAAAATGCAAAAAAAGTCACTTTTACTGGCGATATCATCATTGTAATACATTTCACTGTTTTGAAACACTAATATTTGTGTTTAGCGAAGTCCCCCGAGTAGAACAGTACCCCACATGTACAGGTTTTATGGTGTCTTGGAAAGTTATAGGGTTAAATATAGTGCTAGCAAATTAAATTCCATTTACTTTCGGCATGGGTTGTCAGGCAGGTCCCGCTAATTGTAATTAATTAAGATACTCAATTATGTAAAAATATTACATAAATATATGTAGAATTAATATATGTATATATATACGTATGTGAATATATATATATATATATATATATATATATATATATAAAAAAATTTAAAATATTTTTATTTATATATAGGTATATATATATATATATATATATATATATATATAGTGATATATACGTATATATTTATGTATATAGATATATATATTATTTTGTTCTACATGTATTTTGATATAAATATATATTAATATCACAATTCAGTTAGAACGAAATAACACATCTATGTTTTAATTATTTTTATTTTATTTTTTAACGTATTTACATATTTAATTTTTTTATATTATATATAAATATATATATAACATATATATATATATATATATATATATATATATATATATTTAATCAGTATCAGTCTACGTGTAATTTGATATTATATATATATATATATATATATATATATATATATTATTAGTGGAATACACCTAGACAGTGTATGAGTGTGTGTATGTATGTGTGTGTATATATATATATATATATATATATATATATATATATATATATATATAAGATCTAAGTATATATTTTTTTTTTTTACACTTTTAACTTTTATTTATTTTTATTTTCAGCCAGCAGTGGGACCACCTGTCATTACAGGCAGCCCCCCTGCTGGCAATGCAGGAGGCAGCTATCCCGGCCATGTGATTGTGAGGTCCTTGCGAGGACCTCACTCTCACATGTCCGGGGGGGCTTCCAGGGGGTCGGACGTGCCGCGGGGGGCTCCCTGGGAGTCCCCCCAACTGCGATTGCCGGCGTGGGACCGCCGGCGACCGGGTAAGTAATGAAAGACCTAAAATAGGGCGTAATAGTATGCCCTCCAGTCTTAAGGGGTAAAACAAATCCTCTGGAGTGCTCTTTTCAACATTTCGTGTGTATGTATGTATGTGTGTGTGTATATATATATATAAAATTCCAATATCCCCCGCACTCACGCTTAATAAATTTCCAATTTGCCGGGTGCCATAGCCTGGACTCCTATAGTACAATCTGCCAAAAAATAGCTGCTCACCGGTCTTTAAAAAACTCCAATGCTTTAATTAGTTCAAGTTAAAATAAGAAATCAACGTTTCAGTCCCCGCTCAGGACTTTCCTCAGGGTAACAGAACAACGTTACCCTGAGGAAAGTCCCGAGCGGGGACTGAAACGTTGGTTTCTTATTTTAACTTGAACTAATTAAAGCATTGGAGTTTTTTAAAGACCGGAGAGCAGCTATTTTTTGGCAGATATATATATATATATATATATATATATATATATATATATATATATATATATATATATATATATATATATACACACACACACACACTTAGTATGACATTATATATTTAAGATATATAAATATATATTATATAGATATAATAAATGTGTGTGTGTGTGTGTATATATATATATTTATTTTATTTTTTTTCCATTTTTTTTATTTACTAAACATAATTTTTATTTTATTTTACAGCAGCAGGGAGACTGCCTGTCAGTTTAGGCAGTCCCCCTGCAGGCAGATACACAGGCACCTATTGCGGCCATGCCTACGCTCTTTCAGAGTGATCACATGGCCCGCGGGGGCCCAATTTGCAGAGTGGGTACTGTCTGGGCTGTCAGGCAGTCCCCCAAGACCGGGAGCAACACCGATAGCCGTCAGAGGACCGGCGGCAATCGGGTTAGTACTAAGGAATACCACGGACGTACTAGGTACGTCCATGGTCCTTAAGGACCATATTTGTTGGACGTACCTAGGCTGACCGCAGTCCTTTACGGGACACTACAGTCACCAAAACAACTTTAGCTTAAGGAAGCAGTTTTAGTGTATAGATTATGATCCTGCAGTCTCACTGCTCAAATCTCAGCAATGTAAGAGTTAATTCCATTTTGTTTCTGTCCCTGCAGCCCTAGTCACCTCCCCTGGCTGTGACTCACACACCATGCATTGAAAAAAATTGGTTTCACTTTCAATTAGATGTAACTAACTTTAAAAGATCTTATTACCTGCTCTCTAACGTGTACTTTAATCAAACACAGAATGCTTCTGTGAGGTCTAGCAAGCTATCAACAGTGCAGGGGATAATACATTTTACATTAAATAGAATTTGCAAAGAAGGAGTGTAAACAGTAGCTGACTCTTTACAGGAGGTGTTTAGGAAGGCTGTGCAAGTCACATGCAGGGAGGTGTGACTAGTGTGCAAAATTAAAGTGATTTAACTCCTAAATGGCAGAAAACTGAGCAGTGACACTGCAGGGAAATGATCTATACACCAAAACTGCTTTAATAAGCTAAAGTTGCTTTGGTGACCATAGTGTCCCTTTAAGGGGTTAAACACAATACAAATAGCATAAAACAGTACATTCCGTAACCTTAAACACCCTTTCCAGGAACACATTCAATACATTCCCCGAGTGACTCAGATGAAATAGTACACCTTATGTTTACAGATACGTCCGCAGATTATAAATTTTACCTCACCTATAATTTCTCGCTTTCCCTATAGAAAAAAGCCTACAATATGTTAGTCAACAGAAATTACTACCACCAAAGAGGCAACAGACAATGAGATTCTTGTCATGTAAAAAGCAGTCATAGCTCTTTTTAATAAAGAAGAAGCAAGCTGTCAACTAGTTAAGCACTGAGCAAGGTATGGCCTTTCACTAAATAATAAGCAAACAGACAACTAATTAAAAGGTAGTTTATCTAAATAAAAGTCAAACAGTCAGCTAGTTACGTCATTTTACTAAGTGACAGGTAAGCAGTCAGCTAGTTACGTCATTTCACTAAGTGACAGGTAAGCAGTCACCTAGTTACATCATTTCACTAAGTGACAGGTAAGCAGTCAGCTAGTTAGGTTCACTCACCGGAGAGCAGACTCAAGTAGCCAGCTAATGAGTTCTACTCACTAACGAAGATGCAATCAGTGAGACAGATTCACTAACATAAATATATATTTTAAAAAAAACACACTCAAAAGTTTAGAAAGAGACTAAACATGTTTAACCAACCATTGTAACTACTTCTGCTCCTTTTGGTAACTAAAAAGACCCTAACCCCAATTTATCTTCACCTCACCAGCCCCACAACTGTGACCAAACGGGACCAAACACAACAAACCCAGACTAACTAGGTAGGGAGAGACAAACCCAAGCTGGTAATATATAACACACCCCACCCACAAACCATACAATCCTAACAGTTATCTACCTATGCCAGCCTCCTACCCCTGTCAAGGCCCCCTTTCACTAAACTCCATTCGCTGTATGGGGTTACATGACGGAATGCACAATTGCATACACTCAGTTGGGAGAAAATAAACAGACTCTTAACTACCCCTTAAAACCCCTTCAGGAGCTTACCTTAATCCAGCGCCAGGCTCCCTCGGCGCTGGTGACCTCTCCTCCCCTGCTGACGTCAGCGGAGCCGAATGCACATGCGCGGCAAGTGCTGCGTGCGCATTCATTGTCCATAGGAAAGCATTTGTCAATGCTTTCCTGTGGACGCTCTGTGCGATGGAGGCGAAATGTGCCTCCAGCATCGCAGATACGCCTCTAGTGGCGGTCCGGAAGACAGCCACTAGAGGCTCTATTAACCCCAAAAGTAAACATAGCTGTTTCTCTGAAACTGCTATGTTTGCATCTGAAGGGTTAAAACCTGACGGACCTGGCACCCAGACCACTTCATTGAGCTTTATTTTGCTTACCTTAAAAACTCACAAGTACTCCAAACCACCATATTAATTACCGTTCAGCCAGCAATGCAAGTATGCACTGCTGTAGAACTAAAAAATTGACTTACTATAACAGTGTCTTGTGGCGCAATCAGGATCCAAGCATTCTTGTCTATGGGAACTGATCTTGTCATATGAACCACTGTCCAGCAGGTCGATTATGGGATAAGTGGTTTCAGACATCAGATAGGATGTTAAAAACTACAGCTATAAACTGATAGCAGCTGTGTTTTACTATTGAGAAAGTAGCTTGGCTCTCTCCTGTTCATGGTGTGCACACTGGAAATGTAATAGGGACAGAAATGACAAAATGAAGAATCCTGCATTCTGTTGAGCTGGGTTCAAAGTTAAATGAATGGAGACCAGGCATCTCTAAATTACAAACATGTATTCCTGACCCTATTGTGTTAGAACAACCACCTAGCCCTCCTGGTCCCCCTTTGCCTCCCTAAATATAGTAAAATCTTACTTGTTTTCAAGTCTGCAGCTGCTGGCTCTGCCTCTGACCAGCCTTCTGATATCATCAGAAGTGGTGGTCTGAGCCAATCACAATGCTTCCCCATAGGATTGGCTTAGATTGTGAAGGAGGCAGATGAGGGGCAGAGCCACACAACCCTGGCCAATACATCTCTATGAGGAAAGTACAGTGTCTGCATGCAGAGGGTGGAGACACCGAATCGCAGTGCTACTCACTGTGCAGCACTGCCCCAGGAAGCACCTCTAGCAGCCATCTGAAGAGTGGCCAGCGGAGTTATCTCAGACAGTATTTACAGCAAAAAGCCTGAAGGAAATTATTGTACTCACCAGAACAAATGCAATAAGATGTAGTTGTTCTGGTGACTATAGTGTCCCTTTAGGCTATAAAATAAATATATAAAATTGAAAAATGTTGACCACAACTACAACAATAGAACAATGGAAGTGATTTAATGGCAATACCATCAGATACTTGCCAACTAAAGAAAATGCAAACATATGTATCTCATATGGCCATAAATTCAACATGGAAGTTAAGTTGAAATCAGGTGAAAGTTTTAGAAAGTACAGCACTGCCACCCCACTCCTGCTCTTCAGCATCGGTTCAAAGCAACTAAACTTAATCTAAAGGATCACAGCATGATCAAGGGAATATTTTAAAGACCAGAGATTGTGATATTCCAGAAATTAACTGCACATGCAACATCTGGAACGTTTTACAGTTCACAAAACATTTTACCTTTCCTTAAGCAATGATTGATAGCTTTTATATGACAGAGCCCTGCAGGTACATCTGAAAGCAATCTGCATTAGTTTAGGATTGTTATTGAACAAATGTCTGGCAGGACTTGCAACAGTCATCTGGGGATGTGTACAAGTATTGCCCAGAAGCTTACATTTCAAATGTATATAGGATGCCATGCAATAAATAATGGAATTCATATGAAAATAACTACTACAAGACAAAACATTTGCAAAACATTTTAATAGATATTTTTGAAAAAAAAAAAAGTTACTGATATTTTTGATGATATTACATATATTTAAAGTACCACTACAGCGTTAGGAATATAAATGTCCATTCCTAACGCTATAGAGCTCTGGTGACTGTTTAGGTTATCGGCCCTCACCTTTAGGGAGTAAAAAAATGTATTTTACTTACCTTTTCTACCTCGCAACACCGTGCTGCGCACTGTCTTCATACCTCCTTGGCTGAGATCATCGAGATCGATCATCACAGCCAATCCAACGCTTCCCCCAAAGGCAAATGCGCCTGTATTGCAAAGACCATGAAGATGAAGTGGTGTGGGTGCTTATAGAGGACCTTAGGGCTATGGTGCAAGTATCAGTTCTGTGCAGAATTTCGACATAAACAACTTCCATTTCAACTATATATTTTACTTTTTTGATTGATAGAAGCCTCACCGCTAGCTTTTGATATATGTATAAAGTAGAAAGGATGGTCTGCACTCACAGTCTTCATTAACTTTTAATATTCCATGATTAAAAAGTAACAAACTCAATGCTAAATAGCGTCAACGTTTCAATCCCCGGTCGGGACTTTCCTCAGGACAGCATCTATGCAATGTTTTCAAATGCATGGTGACAAAGTGGGACATATTGCACCCAGACCACTTCATCTAGTGGCCTGGGAGCCTATAGTGTTTCTGGGTGCCTATAGCTTTTAATATAGGAAACAATTTACAATGACTTCAAAATTGCAACATACTTCTACATTTTATGTGCACTTAATCTTCTGCCAAACAGCCAATAAATTGTTTTTTTATACTCCTTAAAGATGAGTCAGTATTACGGTTAATCAATTAGTGGAAAGATTGTGATTGGCAATCCTTCCTAATTAGGCAGGTAATGTGTGGCTTGTGAAATCATTCCCAGGGAAAGGCAGAGATAGAGCAACACAACACAAATAAATCCTCAGGACGCTGTTAAAAATAGGCAAAATATCCAGTACTAGTTTTACAGCTACTGTTGCCAATGTAGTACTATAGTTTGTGGGTAGGACATCTACCTGGCTTCTAAGATTGCAGTAATGGTTTAAATAGAGGCAGTAATCGTTTAAATAAACCATTCCTTTACCAGACAACATGCGGTAAATTAAGTTTCCAAATATCTTATTAGTAAAAATCTCTCTCCAGTACCTCCAGGTAAGAAGACATATCCTCTTATAGATCAATCAATCATTAGCTGAGGTTTAAACACTAATATGTCTGATGCATTTAATCTACCAATGAAATACATACACGTAATATGTTTTATTTATGGAGATTGGTTGGAGTGGCAGATGCCGACTATTGGATTCATGTAATGAACAGGGAAAATTAAATCAAAGTTCTTGTTTTAGGTCTAAGATTCAGATCCAAGAAATGCCTTTATATAGAAACATAAAATGTGACAGCAGATAGAACCATTTGGCCCATCTAGTCTGCCCAATTTTCTAAATACTCTCATTTTTTCAATATAGGGTGTAAAAGTAAACCCCTCATTTAAGCCATTGGGGGCCAAAGTGTTAAACCTGTGGATCCAAAAACATTCTCTTTTGAGAAGGGTTTTATCCAAATCTCCTCCTCTGACTCCTGTATTGACTTTTTCAATGCCTGCAAATTTAATGACTCCTGAATCTCCACTGTGGCAGGTTCTAATATGTCTCGCCACTGGAGTTTCTCTGAGATTCCTAACAGAGTGTACATGCTCCATAATTCTCTTTTTAAAGGGACGTATCGTCTTTCCTATATTGAAAAATATTTTTCACAGGAGTAAGATCTATGACAGCTTTAGAAACCACTTTACCCTTGTAAAATTAATTACAGTCCCACTACTCTCATCCCTTTTTTTCTAGCAAATACATTCACATTGATTATCTAGAGAAATATATATATATATATATATATATATATATATATATATACATATACACATATACACATACACACACACACACACACACACACATATGGATTTCCCCCTCAAGTAGGTTCATTTACATACGTCTTATTTGTAGATTCCATCAATTACTAGTATTAAAAACTAAGTACCGGTACTACATTATATTATATTATTTAGATCATCCTGTTTGAAGATACAGAAATAGGTGATGACATTAATATTAATTCAGTTATGCAGTACGGGACACGAAGGGTTAATTTAGTTTCGACACTTAGAGCCTTCCACCAATCATACGGCATTACCTTTTAAGGGGGCGTGGCTAATCTGAACGCCTGTTTTGGCGCGAATAGCAGTGACACACCCCCGGTCAGGGATTGGCTTTGAGCAGTTATAAATTGAATCCTGAAAGGAGAGTCCGGTTGCCTTGCCTCAGATGAAGGCGCTTTAGATAGCCCAAGCTTGTGTTTTGAGCGTGAGACATACTTTGTAACATTATTTGTACAATACTAGATCATAATAATATTTTGTATCTATTTGTTGCTTATAGAGTGACTCAACATTATTAGTATGTTATTCCACCTCTAATTTAGTCCTTTTTGAGTGGAGATTCTTTTTGTATCCACTAGTTGCCATTATATTACCTCAGACACACAAGTAGGTAATTCATATACCCACATGGTACTATTAGCGGATATATAATACCTGTCTTTTTATTTCACATTTTTTATTTTTATCTTTGGTTTCTATATTTTATCTCTGCAATTAATAAAGGTTATATTTTAATTTATAACTATTTATTTGGTGGATAGAGGGACTTCCTACCAGTTACTCCAGAGACGTTGTTTCTGGAATTCCTTTTCTTTTTGTTTGCAATACGTTTTAGTGAGGGTTACCCCCTAGAAGGCTGTCCCTGACACACTACAATACTAGTTCCCCTACGGGGTACTAGTTTTTTCTCGTTTTTGTATAGGATCACTATACAATGAGCTTAAAGGGACACTCCAGGCACCCAGACCACTTCTGCCCAATGGAGTGGTCTGGCAACTTCCACTACTCTTAACCCTGCAAGTGTAATTATTTCAGTTTTTTATAAACTGCAATAATTACCTTGCAGGGTTAACTGCCACTAGAGGGCACTTCCTTGTCCCTAGCGCTACAGCGTCGCTGGACGTCCTCACGCTGTGTGAGGACTTCCAGCGTCGCTCATTTCCCCATAGGAAAGCATTGAACAGCATTTTCAATGCTTTCCTATGGGGAACTCTAATGCGCATGTGCAGCAAAACTGATTGTTTTCCTGGCACTGGAGTTTCCCTTTAATTTCCACACTAGTGACGGCTGGGGTAAATGACAAGACTTAACAGCAGTATCTCCGCATTGTGTCAAGCTTTGTGAGGCGTAGGAAAAATACTGAAACAAAGTAGTTCCTACTTTGTCTCAGTTCGGTGAAATTTCAACACAGTCAGTCTGAGTATTTCATAAAGATTTTATCTTAGTGAAATGCTCATTTGGGAGGGGGTGTGAGGGTGACTGTTCTGCTTTAAGAAGTAAATTTAAAATACTTTTGCGTGCTATGAGAAAAAACAAACAAAAAAACATCAACCTCAGTGCCCTGGAATGACACTAAAAACATAAATAGAAATGAAATGTGACAAGCATAATATATATTTATATATATTTTGTATCTATAGCAACCACTACTAAACAACAGAGACTGGGAACTGCTCACTGGCTCCTATGTAAGCTATGTTCCACCCACAAGTAAATGAGAAACTTGGATTATGAGTAAAAGTCAAGGCCACAACCCCAAAGCCAATATTTGACCAGTGTGGATGTACGTTTTATGTACACACAAAGAAAAACATTTCCTAGCTTGGAACCTTTGAAGGACCTATCTTTTTCCATTTCTGAAAAGCTGTATAAACAAGAAATATTCACTACAAAACAGCAGTCCCTCACATCTTTATCATTACACTCAAGTGGAAAATCTTCATACAAACAGAAATTACATCCAAATCATTACAAACGTTTATTAAATGAGCAATACCACAGACTTTATCCCTTTAGTAAAGTGTAGCATTCAACAAAATAACAGCAAGTATTATGTAGCTCCATGGCATACATTGTCCTGTAAGTCACTACAAGCAACTGGAGGAAAATGTATGTACCGCAGGCTAAATAAAACTGGCTTATGAAACTATTCACATTATTAGTGATAATGTACAATATCCAAACTGTTTTTTTTTACAAAATACTATTGTTGTACTACAACTCCCATAGTTCAATGCCAGCCACGGCCTGAAAGACAATTATGGAACTTGCTGTCCAAACCATCTGTCAGGATGCAGGATAACTTGTTCTGGACCAAAACAATCCATCAAGATTCATGATTTTGCCGTGGCCACTACGGCTGGAAGAATGTGAAAGACTAAAGCTGTCAAATATGTAAGGTTTTCAGTTATTGGTTATCATGAAGATCTTGATTAAGTATAAACTGTTATCTATCAACAAAGGTTCAATTTAAAATCCATTTTTTAGGATTTTCAGCATCTACCCCATCCTGCACAGCTGGGGAGTGGGATCCCTACCAATATTCCCACCAGCCTGCATATTGAGCCTAATGTTATTGGCTCTGTACATGTGAGTACAATACCTACCGATAATTATATATGTACTTGTATCAGACCATATTGCACTAGGTTGTGTTTTTGTTTTCTGTATATTTTCAGCTGTCTGTGATACCTTCAACCAAGGTCCACCTTACACTCCACCTAATCTGTATGTATATATTTTATTTTATGTGTGAATAGAGAGGTAATCACATAGGTGTTTTAGATTGTGGTGGTATCTATTTGTTATCACATACTGGGACTTTGTATTGTGTGTTTATTTCATGTGCATTGCAGAATGAACAACAGGGGGACTACGCTGATAACATCCCCTTACTCCTTGCCCATTCCAAAACATGAGGAGGTGTAAGTTGATTAAATATTTGGGTGAGGGCCTTAAGAAACATCAGGCATGATATGGTGGTAGAGAAGTTAAATATGGAGTGGGAGCTTATCAAATCAGAGCTCTTGTAAAGTGAGATTTGTTTGGGTGGGCCGGAGCAGCACAGAAGGGGTTACTACAACTAAAACCAAGAATAAAAAATATATATATAGATGTTGCTCAAAAATGTATATATTATCTAAAATTCTATTTTGTAAGTCTGGTGTGTCTTTGGCTGTCAATGTTTGAAATCCAACTGTGTACATGACTGGTTAATTGCCAGAAGCAATAAACTCTCATCACTAACACACTCCTGTCTAGGCTGATAATCTACTGTTTATCCAATGAAATGTGGTCTGACCCATTCATTAACATTAAAATGGAATCTGGCTTAATTACGAAAACATTTCGCTCATGCTTGAAAGGCAACCCACTTTTTCTCACAACTACTTTGGTCAAAATTTAAATCTTGATATTTGATTTCCACCCATGTCTCTAAACCATAACAAGTACATTTTCCCATAAGTAAACTTGAAAATTGTGTACACTTGTGCGTTCATGGGTAAATTTACCCATTTGTAAATCTGGCTATTTATCTATGTGAGGTAATGAGTTTTTCCAGGGAGAGGAAATCACCACTATCCTACTGATAAGATAGTAAGATTAGCATTATTTGTTTAGACATTTAACAATGAATTGGCTGGCATCAATGCTTGCAGGAGAATGGATTCACCTAAGCATTTGTTGTAAAAAAAAAAGAAACGTATTAGAGCTTAAAAACATACTCCAGTTTTAATTTCATATGTTGACTCTTTGCAGTGAATCTGCTACCCACAAAATGTATGGGTGACAACTAGGCACCATAACTCTTACGGCTCATTGTAGTGTTAATGTTAAAATATTAAACTGCTGGGCTGGCGATGTATCACTGACATTTCATACTCTCTATATTCACATCGCGTCATATTTGCTGGAGAGATACATTTTAAGAGAATCAGAAGATGTATAAACAAAAGACCAAAATCTTTAACGTACATACCTGCTAATTACCCCTTTATTTACATTAAATTGTCATATGGGACCAGTTGTTGCTCTCATTGTCAATTGTTCTAAACCATTCCAGATTGCATAAAGGAACTCTATATGGTCAGGAACACAAAACATGTATTCCTGACCATATAGTGCAAAACCCACCATTTAGGTGGCTTGCTCCCCCCCATTAGCCCCCTTAAAAGTTAATAAAACTTGCCTTATTTCCAGGGCCGCGCGGGTCCCCCGGCACTGGCCCTGCCCCCTTGGTGACATTATCAGAATTGCTGATTTTTAGCCAATCCAATGCTTTCCCATGGGAAAAGCATTAGATTGGCTAAAATCGGCAAGGGGGCATGGCCAAACGCCGTTTTGGCCAATCAGTACCTCCTCATAGAGATTTATCTCTGAGGAAAATTGAGAGTCCCCATGCAGAGCGTGGAGACGCTGAATGGCACTGCTGCCTACTGTGCAATACTAAGCCCGGAAGCACCTCCAGTGGCCATCTGAGGAGTGGCCACTTGGAGGTGTCCCTAGAGGCAATGTAAACACTGCCTTTTCTCTGAAAAGGGAGTGTTTGCATGAAAATGCTTGAAGGCAATGATTCTACTCACCAGAACAACTACATTAAGCTGTGATTGTTCTGGTAACTATAGTGTCCCTTTAATGTCAATTATGTGCGTATTTTACATTTCTAGTCACGACGGACAGCGAACTGGCAAATGAAGTAATAAGCTTCCCCAATGGGAATATGACAATATCCTCTTCCCTCCCTTCCCACTGTGCACTCCCTCTTGTTTCCCTACGTTACCAGAATAGTTTTACTTCCTTTTATTTCAAATTTCCCTCCCACCCCTTCTCCATCTCACCAAGTCCGCGCCTGCTCAGAGCACGCACATGCGCTCTGAGCCATGCAAAGGCTGCCATGATGTGTGACGGAGGTGGGAGGTCTGTGCCGGGAACTTCGCCTGATGCTGGATTGCAGGTAAGTTTTAAAACCTTTTTACAGTTAAGGGGGAGGGGGCTATTGGTTTCCCATAGGGCATTATACATTTAAAAACATATAGTTTTACAAAAGGTTGGAGTAACCTTTTAACTCATCCCAGTGTTCAAGTCACCAGGCTAACAGGTTGCATAGTGCTGAAATGCCATAACATTATAGCACAATGCAACGCAAAGCGCATTTACACATGCACTTACCCTGCACGTTACTGTTGTGTGGGACCAGTTTGCCTGACACCATGTAACAGAGTCATTCAGTCTGGGATCGCCGCTTATGTATTTTCACCTTGTGTCACACAATGCAATATTGTGAGTTGCACGACTGAAATTTTAATCTTTAAAATATTATTAAAGGTATTTTTTTTTATACTTGCTTGCATTGATCACGCACTTGTAAAAAAGTTTAATGTCTTTTTTTAAAAAATTAGTGCCGAATTACTGGGTGCACTTTTTTTTTTGGCAGCAGTAAGTGTTACTGATAATAACCTTGTGACAGCAGTTTTGTGGAACGCAGACATACTAGACAGCATCAGTGTCTAGTCAGATCCCTCCCCCAGTTTAAGGCACGGATTTTCATTTCCCTTCAATGGGTCAAACAGCATCAAGTAAGGTGATAATAGCAACAGTATCTATCAATGTAACAAGCATATACATGGGAGTTGGGTTAACATCTTGACATTTGTTTACAGGGGCTAGTTCATTTTATACATTTTCATACAACCTTTACCTAGCCATAATTTTAATCGATTCTTTATTAAAATCACCTTTTTGTCCTAATAAATAAATTGAACAGCAAATAATATGCTTCCACTAAGCTGGATATCCTGTAGGCAATCTATATTTTAAACACTAGTTAAGCTGGTCTTCCTGTTGGCATTCTGTATTAAAAAGAGACTACTTCCTCGCTGTAAATTAGAATGGTGCAGAAAAAAATACTTAAACGGTAGACCTTTCAGATTCTGCATCTACTGATGATTCTTATTTCCTCTACAGAATTCACTCCGAACCCTGTACTCAAGGCACAGCATTTCAGGTTTTTGGCAGTATCCCCATTGCAACATAACTGGGAGGCGCACAAATCCTGGAGCAGTTTTATTATTGTAACAATAGTGTCTTAAAAATTGTGATGATGACTATCGTAACTCGGGGAAAAAACAATCCATACCTCTAAGTGTAAAAGAAGCTCCCTCACTGTCTGCGGCCTTTGCATTATTTGAAAAGAGAATGTCCGAGTGATTACTGGTGTAATGATGGGGAGTAGGGAGCAAAAAGTAATAAGTAAAATGAGGTGGACTGTGCAGATATGGTAAAGAGGAGGTCAGGAAAAATATTGAACTATCGGGGGTGGTCAGGTTAGGCTTTACTAAATGGGTTTTCAATAGTGTGTAAAGTATGACCTTGATTTAATATTTTTAAATAAGCTTTTCAACTTATTTTATATTTTTGCATAAGTTTGTAAAACATTTTTGTTTTACAAAATATTATTATAATACAAATACATAATGCATACAAAATATATTAATATATAAAAAATTTACAATTATTAAAATATTTTTTTCAAATATTGAATCATTTGAAAAGCTTATCAACATATATTAAATCAAGGCCTATGATGGAAGTAGTTGATTAAATGTCATTATAGAGATTGTTTCAGTAGTATAAAGCTAAGAAGAAGAATAATGAGAAATAGGAAGAAACACAAGGAGAAGGGAATAAGATGAAGATAATGGATGTGTATGACAAAGGAAGTTGTAAACCGAGCAGACAGGAATCCAGTAGAGATGTTGCAGGAAGATGGGGCATAAACAGATGACAGGACATGGTCAAAGAGGGGCTTGTTGAAAAGAGGTCAGTCAACAGTGACTATGGACCGTAGCCCTTAGGCGCAAGCTTAAAAGAGGGGATAACCTAGAATTACTAGAAACAGGGGAGGAGTGTACTGGGGCATAGGACATTCGTGTAATGGGATTGCTTTATGATTCAATACAATGGGAGGATACATTAGTGATGAAAGAAAATATAATGAAAGGAAAAAGTCAGGGAGAATTCAATGTAACATATGTTTACCCTATAGATAGTAGGCTCCTGGGACCTCGTCTTCCTTTTGAATCAGTGAGTCTAATGATTTATCCACGGTTTGTTCAATTGGCAATGATCCATTTCCTTAAAGGGATCCTACACTGCCAGGAAAACAAAGCCATTTTCCTGGCACTATAGATTTCTAAGGTGTCCCCTTCCCTTGCACCCCCCCATCCCTCGGCGCTGAAGGGGTGTCACTTACATGAATCCAGCGCTGATGTCCCTCGGCGCTTGGTCAGGCTCTGCCCACGCTCTTCCCCCGCCGACGGCAATGGCCGCACATGCACGGCAATGGCCGCGCTTGCATTAGGATTTCTCCATAGGAAAGCATGATGTAACCAATGAAATTTCGTGGCAGTGTACTGTGTATAAATATAAATGAAATTAAGGTCATTGGTGTGGCTTCCAATTACAGCCTCCCTGTCAGATTAGCGTCCTCAGGCATGGTAGTCTCTCTTCTAGCCACTGGTATTTCCCACCTGGTTGGTTCCTGTGTGTGCCCTTGTTCCCGCCCTCCGGGCTTAAGCAATGGGCCAGGGTAGAGGAGTGTCAGTCCCCAGCTTGAGTGGAACAGCGACCGGAGTTTCCTGTCTAAGTCTAAGTCTGGGTCAGAGCCGAGGTGTCACCTTCCCCATCAGCATGTTTTAAAAAAACGGTGCGATAGACTTCTACTAGCCAATATGTCCAGATGTCTAAGTACGTTTGTGAGCGTCCCTCTGCTGTGAATGTCAAGTCTTCAAGTCCACGTAGCTCCTCCATTCTCTAAAACCAGGTCGTTAGTGGAGGGGATGTGTCTGTCCAGTATAGGGGTAAAATATGTTTTGCTGTGTTCAGTATCCCCATGGTCAGGACTTTCTTATATTTGGCCGTCGGGGTTATAGTGTGATGTAAGAGTTACGCGGTAGGTTTAAAGGGGGGAGGAGGGGAGGGGGTCGGAGAACTTTTTTAGCACTCTGCTGATCGTTCTCCCAAAATAAGTATATCTGCCTATCCTATGCTCAACATTTACAGACCTAAAACAAAAAAAATTTTTTATTTTTTTTAAAGTTGTACCTTTAATGTACCTTTACATTATGAGAATCCTAGCACACACCTTCAGTCATATACTACTTACAAGGTTTAAATTACAGAACAATGGTCAAAATCCTCACAGATCTTTAGATAAAAAAGCAAGTCATTCCACTCGCACTCCCTAATGCAAGCTGGGTTTGGTTAACTTTGCATATCTGGAGTTAAGACGCATGACAAATAGACAGCTATAAAAACATCCTTTGTAAATGAGTTCTGCACTTCTTAATTTGTGTTATTCTAGTTTAAACACAGGAGCCTGTTTATATATACAGCAACACGTTCATGCCATGCAAACAAGTTTCTATTTATGTATAATTATATAATTTGTGGAAACAGTTATTTTTTTTTAATGGCTAATGAGATGACGACTGAATGAACTACTTATGAAAGATTAGAGCGTGTAAAGTAAGATGTAACTGGAAATAAACTGAACTTTTGTACCAGTTCATAAAGTGATAATGTGTATTTAGTTTCCAGTCGCCCATGATTTTATACCCCTTAAATACCAGACAGTTGATTACCTCTCAGGGCATTTTAAAAGTTTCTTATTTCATGTTAGTCATGCAGACTGCACAAGAGAAATTTCAGGTTAGATGTTTGAATTTGTCATATGTGTGTTAACATCTAATTTAGCAATTCTATATTCCAGAACGGATCACGGTACAGTTTTTATCTGATCCATGGTGCATTGCATTAAAAAACTGATATTTTTTTTAGCCATACACTAATAGCAGAGCATTTTGCTATAGTTGCATTTTCTGGCATTTGGACCACAAATTTAGAAAAAAACATTCTACTCAGAATCATTTTTTGAGCCTAAGGCTCTTGCTTACTATCCTTTACCCACCCCAGGGTACACAGTGGGATATGAAGGACGGCTACTCCCAACACCACTCCTTATTAAGGACATGTTTTTGACAGATGCCTTATCTGTTTTTTAGGGGTCTTTAACATGACTTAAGCAAGATCCATTTGTGGGTTCCACCTGTTAACATTTTTTTTAATTGCGTAAAGGACCACTAGAGGCACCCGGACCACTTCAGCCCAATGAAGTGGTCTGGGTGCCATGACCCCTAGTTTTAACCCTGCAGCTGCAAACATTTACACTGCATGGTTAATCCAGCCTCTAGTGGCTGTTTCCCTCCACTCAGGGCCTGACATTGGCAGGGGGAGGAGAGGTCACCAGCGCCGAGGGAGCACAGCGCTGGATTAAGGTAAGTGGCTGAAGCGGTTTTAACCCCTTTTGCCCAGGGGGAGGGGGACCATGAGGGAAGGGGGGACCTAATAACCCTATAGTTCTAGAAACACATGTTTGTTTTCCTGATAAACTACAGTGCCCCTTTAAGTATATATTTACAGTCTTTCCTTTAGAGCTGTAACAGCAAAGGAGTTAGTGTGTCGACTGTTGAGAGAGTGTATGGCTTAGCAAGAATGCAGTGGAAGTATGGAACACTTTTCCCAACTTTTTACCTCATGTGGGTTTATTGCTGTGCATTAAATGAGTTGTTAGGTGTGTATTAATTCCCAATACATTTCTCTGAGTGGAAGTTTTAACAAAATAGTTTTTTTTTTTTGTTTTTTTTAAATAGGGTGAGAACGTCAGCAATCAATAATAAAATAAATAAAATAACTCTCCCTATAAGTTATCATGCTTTATTTATTTATTTAATTATTTATATTTCCTGCGGTAACCTGACCCCCAACCACCACAGTTTTTTGTGGGAGGATTTTCACATTCATAACTATGGGTATATCACAAATTCCACATATTTTTTTTAGTCACCAATAAAAATAAAGGATACATTTTAAACTATTATCTTTCACACATCACTGATTTAAAAAAAAAATTGTCATAAGAAACAGCTAAACTTTTAGAATTGGAGACAAATTTGTTGTGGTTTTGAAGACCGAAAGCAAATGAGCAAACACGGGCATGCAGCACGGCACACTCACTATACAGCGACTTTTTCCCGGCTAGGTAAAAGTAAATGCCTAAACATCCCCTAGGATTAGCATAACTCACTCTGGGATTTGGCTGATTTTTTGGCATAATGACATAAACCAAAGTTAGGGCTTATTGTATTATCTCACTCACAATTAACTTCTCAGGGAATACCCACTGGTTTTGACAGCTAAAAAAATCAACTTAAACTAACTGCTGTGGAAACTAATCTTCTACAACAAATTCAAGCAATTAGCTATAGATTAATCCACAAAGACTTCTTTATCCGGTGGGTAAGCTGACATAATGAGGATTAGGGATACCCATTCTCTTTTTTTCCTCTCCCCCTAGGTTCATTTTCACTGTCCTTTGAACATTACCTTTTATTGCAACAAATCTGTAAAACAAGTTAATTGGAATATTTAATATACAGTTGCTTTTCATTGTGTATTTGTTTAACATAGACTTCTGCATAAAATGATTGAAAAAACAGGAAGCACCCATATTAATGTAAGCGTACACGAGCAGGGCCATTGTTACCTTGCTTTGGTTCTCTTTAATTTGTTTGCTAACCAGTTGCTGTTTATATATCTATATCCCCATTGTACAGCACGTTTGAATGGGTGGTATTAAACAATAATAATTTTTTAATTCATTTTTTGTATCTGTAAAGAAACATGATAGGCAATACCCAACACATTAAATAACAAATAGATATTTTTTACTTTTGCATTTATATAATGTAGATGTTCTGGCGTCTATAGCCTGTCCCTTCAGGCTTTTTTTTTTTTTTTAATTCTTTATTTTTCATGCGATGAAAGGACAGACATATTAGTAATACTGCAATCGCATGCACATGGTTTGCATGAACATTTAACATTGAGTACATTGTTGAGGTACAGTTCACATATATTTTAGTTATATTGGGCAGATATGTTGTAACGGGGGCCTTAACTAGTGAAACTGTGGGTGGGTATACACTTGTCTATGTGTGACAGTGCAGTTACCTTGGAGCTGTCTAGTTTTTGAGGTGTGTGGTATCAGCTTTGCTTCCGGCTATGGGGGTGAAATGTCAGACTGGCCACTTAAATCTATGGTAATAAGGTGCTCCCAGTGGATTCCAGGGCTTGTGCCGTGTTAGGCGTATGGTGTGTTATGGTTCACGCCCCAGGGGCACCTTGGTTAGTCCTGGCCTGTAACTATATTGCCTCACTTTGGAGGCTGTGAATGTCCGTAGCATACTAGCGCTGTGAGTCTTGAGCTAGTTTTAGTAGTGTAGATGGCTATGTGTAGTCGCGAAGTGGTTTAGAGTCTGTGTCGAATGTGTGTCTAGGTGTGTAGGAGTTGTGAGGGAGCTTATCTGACAAAGGTCCAGTGGTGGTGGGTGAGATTGAAAGTGTTGGACTATGTGAGAGTGTAGAGCTCCTGTGATGATAGCACCCTGTTACCCCAGGGCGAGGGCGGGGGGGGGGGGGGGGGGCAAAGGGCACCACCAGAGCTATTTAATGTAAGAAAATGGTGCTTTAGTGGACAACATACACGTGGTTCCCAAACCAGTCCTCATTGCCCACCAACAATACAGGATTTATGTATTTATCTTTTTTAATTCAAATGGAGATACCTGGACTGTTGCTGGGTTGTTCTGACTAATTTGGGAACTTCTGCCTTTAAACCGTCATCTCCATTACTGCTATCTCTAGGCATTTCTTTACAATTCAGTATTCAGTTTCTATCTTTCATGGATCATTTAAACATTCCATTCTTTATCAGATTACTCCGGCTCTTTTACACGTTGTCTTTTAGATTTGCAGATAATTATGCTAATCACCCCATGGAATATTGTGAACATAACAGCACATACAACCACAATCTATATACTCTAATTCTGGCCACTGTCTTTCCTGTCACCTGTCTTCTTGCACATAATGTTTGTACTAGGCCAATGCATGCTTATTCAGAATGTATCTATACTAACCAGCAGTCTTCTCATTACTTCCCCTTACCTTCCATTATGATAAACTGAGTGTCTGCACTAGTCCATGACACTATAAACAAATATCTACAGTGCATTCAGAAAGTATTCAGACCTCTTAATTTTTCCACATTTTGTGTTGACACCTAATGCTACGTTTGTTTAATTTTGTTCACATTAAAGTAAGACTACAGTGTTAGGACTGCAAACATGTATTCCTAACACTATATTTTTGAATTACCTATTAGAGTTACTGGCCCCCCTCAGAGTGGAGAAATAAGGTTTTAAACTTAAGTTTTCTCCATTGTCATGGTGACCTCGCTGAGTCTAAGGCCTGCCTTCATGGCTGAGATCATCAATCTTGATGATCTCACCCAATCCTTTCCCATGGGAAAGCACTGAGAGGCTATTGTGCATGCGCAGCAAAACACTGCGCTTCACCAATCAGCAGCACCTCAAAGAGAGGCATTGAATCAGTGCATCTCTATAGGGAGCGTTCGGTGTCTCCATGCAGAACGTGGAAATGCTGAACTTAGACAGCACTAGGAAGCACCTCTAGTGGCCGGTTGAGTAAAATTTTTATAAGTGTTATATAGATTGAAGAGTTTATTCGCCAGAAAAGTCGACCACCATCAGGTTTGAGGAAAAGCTGAATCTAACAAAAATGGAAAGATCCTTAATGAAAACATGTTCCAGAGGGCTCAGGACCTGGGCCAAAGGTACACCTTTCAAATAGGACCATAACCCTAAGCACAAAGACAACACAACGCATGAGTGGCTATGGGGCAACTCTGTGAATGCCCTTGATTAGTCCAGCCAGGGTACAGACATAAACCCAATTGAACATCTCTGAAGAAGCCTGAAAATGGCTGTCCACTGATGGTCCCCATTCAACTTAAAAGAGCTTGAGAGCATCTGCAGAGACGAATGTTAGAAACTGTACAAATCCAAGTGAGCAAAGCTTGTTGCGTCATACCCGAAAAGACTTGAGGCTGTAATTGATGACATGGGTGCTTCAACTAGTTCAGTGTTTTCTGATTTTCTTTTAAAAATAATTTTCTTTGCTTTGTCATTATATTGAGTTTAGATTCATGTAAAAAATATAAGGTCTGAATGCTTTCTGAATGTACTGTAGATAATATATTTAAAAAAATAATAATCACCATAAGACTGATCTGTTACTTTTAGGTAAAAAAGTGTATGTCTTAAAAAAAAATGAATTATGCTATTTTGAAATACAAAACAGAGTCTAGCATTAGCTCAAATAATATCTTTAGCAAAACAACAACCATATATCATGTTACTAGCAGTTAACTGAAATGAACCAGTGTTTCTTGTGAAATATCAGTTTTGAGCATCCAATAAACTGATGGGAATTTTTCCTCTTGCCTAAGGTATTTTTCCAGGCCATTCTTTGACTGTGGAGTAAGAGCTGATGAGTACAACACAGTGCTTTGTAACCACAGAAAAGAAAAAAAATATACATACTGTCACATAATTAAGCACTCTGCAGAGTTAATTCCCATTACAGATTGTAATGCAGTATAGAAAAGTGGGTTTCTACAACTAGAACCCCCCTGAGAAATATAGATTTAGCCATATGACCCTTGAATTTCGTGTAATACACAAGTTAATAGTCATGTAAGAAGTAATTTCAGTAATGAGAGGATAAACAATAAGCCAATCATATTCTGTCAACTGTTGCATAAACAAAAACCTTAAAACCCATTCCATACTAAAAATCCATATCCAGAAAAACTCTATGAACAGGGGTACCTGAAGTTGGAAAGAAGACATATTTTGAGGCTTCATTCATGCAGGGAAGGGGAAACAGAAGACCTAATGAGTGGAGAGTGGACCCTAGAGTGTGTAAAAAAGAAAATAACCAATCAAATAGCCCCATCTCTTGCTATTAGGAAAGCGGTTAAAGGGACACACCAGTGCCAGGAAAACAAACCGTTTTCCTGGCACTGCAGGTCCCCTCTCCCTCCCACCCCCCAGCCCAGATTGTTGAAGGGGTTAAAACCCCTTCAGTGACTTACCTGTTTCGGGGTCCGTCCATGCTCCTCCCCCGCCGAAGTCATCTGGCGGGGGAGACCTATTGCTCATGCGCTGGAGGTCCTCACATAGCATAATGTGTGCTATAAACCTGGAAGTGCCCTCTAGTGACAGCCACTAGAGCAGGAGTTAACCCTGCAAGGTAAATATTGCAGTTTATGAAAACTGGGCAGAAGTGGTCTGGGTGCCTGGAGTGTCCCTTTAAGGAGTCAATGAGGAATGGACCCCAAGTGTTAGGAAGGTTTGGATTTTGTGTTACATGCTGTTTTAGGTATAAGGATGTTGTGCTTTGATCGCTAATACAGGGAGTACAGAATTATTAGGCAAGTTGTATTTTTGAGGATTAATTTTATTATTGAACAACAACCATGTTCTCAATGAACCCAAAAAACTCATTAATATCAAAGCTGAATATTTTTGGAAGTAGTTTTTAGTTTGTTTTTAGTTATAGCTATGTTAGGGGGATATCTGTGTGTGCAGGTGACTATTACTGTGCATAATTATTAAGCAACTTAACAAAAAACAAATATATACCCATTTCAATTATTTATTATTACCAGTGAAACCAATATAACATCTCAACATTCACAAATATACATTTCTGACATTCAAAAACAAAACAAAAACAAATCAGTGACCAATATAGCCACCTTTCTTTGCAAGGACACTCAAAAGCCTGCCATCCATGGATTCTGTCAGTGTTTTGATCTGTTCACCATCAACATTGCGTGCAGCAGCAACCACAGCCTCCCAGACACTGTTCAGAGAGGTGTACTGTTTTCCCTCCTTGTAAATCTCACATTTGATGATGGACCACAGGTTCTCAATGGGGTTCAGATCAGGTGAACAAGGAGGCCATGTCATTAGATTTTCTTCTTTTATACCCTTTCTTGCCAGCCACGCTGTGGAGTACTTGGACGCGTGTGATGGAGCATTGTCCTGCATGAAAATCATGTTTTTCTTGAAGGATGCAGACTTCTTCCTGTACCACTGCTTGAAGAAGGTGTCTTCCAGGAACTGGCAGTAGGACTGGGAAGCACTTCACGTCCTGACGAAGCCGTCTGTGAACGGAGAATAAGGGGGCAGAGCCTATTCAGAAGCCGGGCGTTTCAAAAAAGCAGAAGCAAGACCAGACGCCATCCGGACAAAATAAAAAGGCACCCCACAGACGATCAGCCATCTTCTGGTACAGGAGACATCTCCCAGTGCGGGAAAACCTGTTTGTGGGTAAACGGATTTACACCGTTATACTCACCACCACATCTAGTAAGCAGTAACCTGCTATACATTTTGATAGTGTTTGGCTTCACTGTTGCATCAATTAAGCAGTAATCTGCTAAACATATGTCAACTAAACAGTGAATTTAGGTGTATTTTATGTTTTTATTATTATCATTCTTTTATTACTTTTTATAGCCTGTTATGTATTGATTATTATCTTCTGTTTTTAATTTGTGGTAATACTGTAATAAACTTTCATCCAGCTAATTAAGCTGATTTAATTCAATGTTTATAGAATTCAATAATATGCACTGATCCATGCAGATCTGTTCTATGATCCTTTTCATATATTTTTTCCCATATATGCTGAGCTTGAATTGAGATATTAAGCAACAAGCAATATAAGTATAAATTTATTTTTTTTATTACTTGATTGCATGTGGGAAAGGGGTTTTGTCCTTTAGCTCTAACATTGCTCCACTTCTTAACACTATAAGGACTGGGAGTTGAGCTTGACTCCATCCTCAACCCGAAAAGGCCCCACAAGCTCATCTTTGATGATACCAGCCCAAACCAGTACTCCACCTCCACCTTGCTGGCGTCTGAGTCGGACTGGAGCACTCTGCCCTTTACCAATCCAGCCACGGGCCCATCCATCTGGCCCATCAAGACTCACTCTCATTTCATCAGTCCATAAAACCTTAGAAAAATCAGTCTTGAGATATTTCTTGGCCCAGTCTTGACGCTTCAGCTTGTGTGTCTTGTTCAGTGGTGGTCGTCTTTCAGCCTTTCTTACCTTGGCCATGCCTCTGAGTATTGCACACCTTGTGCTTTTGGGCACTCCAGTGATGTTGCAGCTCTGAAATATGGCCAAACTGGTGGCAAGTGGCATCGTGGCAGCTGCACGCTTGACTTTTCTCAGTTCATGGGCAGTTATTTTACGCCTTGGTTTTTCCACACGCTTCTTGCGACCCTGTTGACTATTTTGAATGAAACGTTTGATTGTTCGATGATCACGCTTCAGAAGCTTTGCAATTTTAAGAGTGCTGCATCCCTCTGCAAGATATCTCACTATTTTTGACTTTTCTGAGCCTGTCAAGTCCTTCTTTTGACCCATTTTGCCAAAGGAAAGGAAGTTGCCTAATAATTATGCACACCTGATATAGGGTGTTGATGTCATTAGACCACACCCCTTCTCATTACAGAGATGCACATCACCTAATATGCTTAATTGGTAGTAGGCTTTCGAGCCTATACAGCTTGGAGTAAGACAACATGCATAAAGAGGATGATGTGGTCAAAATACTAATTTGCCTAATAATTCTGCACTCCCTGTAAAGGTCAAAACACAGAAATGCACAGATAGTAGCAGGGGTGCACTCTATATTGATTCATGGAATAGCTGGGATAGTTCCCTACTGCGGGGAGAAGTTTTTACAGTCTCTTTGTAACAGCACCTGCATATAAGATATAGCATATGATGGGCTTTGTAGAAAGAGAGTAAAACAATTTCAATTTGCAAAAGTAAATAGTCCGTCAGACAGGAATGACAATCCTGCTGCTCAATTCCTGAAATGACTCATGCTGGAGGTTACATCGCCCCAGGTAAAATGCTCTCTTTCCTATTGAAAAACTGTTAAAAGGCCAACACATCTAAGCTGGCTCCCTACAGTTTTCTCTGTCACATTACCTATTCATTAATACTTTGCACTGTACTGTGTAACTTGACAAAGAGAGTCAGAAGCTGTTAAACATTAAAGATAAAAAAGGAGATAAAACTCAAATACATTTGACATCTTCAGTTCACAGTGACTGTTGCTACCATCTTGGTGATGTTCTGATGCCTATATGCACAACCTTTTCACACAGCCACTGCAATCTAATTACAAACATTGTGGGTGCAATGTCATATATTAAAGGGACACTATAGTCACCAGTGCAACTATATGTATTCCTGACCCTATAGTGTTAACGCGACCATCTAGCCCCCCTGGGCCCCTCATGCCTCCATAAATATAGTAAAAATCTTACTGTATTCAAGCCTGAAGCTGCAAATCTGCATGCTGTTAGACTCAGGAAAAACAAGCAGTCTGCTGACATGTGATAGCCTGATCCAATCACAGTGCTTCTCCATAGGATTGGCTGAGACTGACAAGGAGGCAGATCAGGGACAGAGCCAGCATGATTCAAACACAGCCCTGGCCAATCAGCATCAATGAATCTCTATGAGGAAAGTTCAGTGTCTGCATGCAGTGGGAGGAGATACTGAATAACAGGATGCTCGTGTACAGCAGATCTGAGTGGATGGAGGCATATTATGCCTCCATCAACTCAGACGTCCCTCTGGTTCACTCTGAGTGACTGCAACTGGAGGTGTTCCTAGCTTTCAATGTAAACACTGTATTTTCTCAGAAAATACAGTGTTTACATGAGAAAGGCTGCAGGGAGCTATAGTTCTCACCTGAACAATCTCATTAAGCTGAAGTTGTTCAGGTGACTATAGTGTCCCTTTAAGTAGGGTAAAATGCATTTAAAAAGTGTAAAGTCGGGGGGGCGGGGCCTGACCGCAGAGCCGAGCGGTCGACAACCTCGAGGGCTCCTGCATGAAACCGCTAATTAAACTGCTTTTCCTAACCAAAAGGCAGACCAATTGCGCCGACAGAACTGGCAATCGATGGGTAATATTGAACGGAACACAATGATACCCCTCATGCGGCGAAACAAGCAATTTAAGCCAGACGAGAGTCAGAGGCCTACTCGACAGGCAGGAGCAGGAGAGACAGCCGCTCTCCCCCCTCCACGACCGAGGGCCTCGATGCGGAAAGATCCCGTTCTCCCCCCCCTCTGGACCGGCGGGGGTCATCCCGGTACACCAGCAAAGGGCAAGCACCCACCTCTGGGACACAGACCCGAGCCACGCCACTCTGATGGCCCCTCGAGGCCTGAACAAGATGGCCGACGGCAGGGCTATTAATCAGAAACAGCAGAATGCTGAGGACTGGGCATAAATTTGATGCAGTCTGCCAACGCTTCTGGGAACGCATCGAAGCTAGGCGCTCATGTCCCACACCGATATCTACCTCAAAGACAACGAGCCACCGCGCACCCATCACCACGCAACTGGGTCATCCGAACAAAGCGCTGCCACAGCGAAATCGTACACAAGACAAGGGTACCCGGCGGAACAAGCGAATCGCCTCGCATGCAGCCAAAAAAAACTCCTCAATACAGCACATACCGGAGACACCACAGCCGAATAACACCTGCACACACAATGCCCAGCACCGGCGGCAAACTCACAAGATGGTGCAGGGGACCACTGCTGCACCTCCTGAACGATTGAGGTACCTGCTGAAAGCCAGAATTGGATGAACCCCCCCCTCATATTTGGGGTCCCAAAGACTGAAACCTCCAACCACTGAGGATATAGTAATGACCCAAGATTTGACTTTCCTGCAACACTATCCTCTTTTTTGCCTTTTCGTTTAGCGAGCAATAGCCTCCACTCCTGTATAACTCTTTCAGTGCCTAGTCAATGAGGCAGTAATGTATATGTTTTTTCATCACAGTTGGTTAGATAGAGATAACATGCTATTACATATGCACTAGACTCCCTGGATAAATCAGGGACTAGGCTGCTAGCTTTCATTGCTTTAAAGGATATGCATTGCACCATTAAGATACTGCTAGATCTGCTCAGCTAAGATAGGACCAAACACTTCTTAACTGCTTATCGTATTGTTTAAACATGTTAAACCTCTTCACGCCTTAACACACCGAATTTACGCACACCACAGACAGAAGAAATGCTAACAAGTTGCAATGTTATGTATACCCACTGTCCTTACTCCTTCTAACAAAACCTAAAAGTGTGCTGACTACTCATACGCCACGTTAAGTTTATTATGCCTGTTACTGTAATGCTTGTGAATGCTATTGTGGCTGAACAAGCCCTTTGTTAACCTATGCACAACAGAAAATAAAGAATTTATAAAAAGTGTAAAGTCTGACCAAAGCAACAATTCAGGCAAATGAAAGGAACATTCTAAACACGCTGTAGTGGTTATGGTGCTTGTAGTGTTCCTTTAACATCGTATGCTCTTATCTAAGGTTATACAGTAAGGAGGGCCCCAACGCACTTACTACATCTGTGTGAACATCAAGCTTGTGCACATTCATCCTATATTGCACAATCAACATATGTTGCACAGCTGTGTCAGGTCACTTGGCCCTTAGCGGTGTGTGTTTTTTAACTAGTCTTTTAAATGAAGTGTAATAAAAGACAACCCAGATGTGACAACTTGCACTTATTCACCCCCATGTTCTGGATTAACCCTGTTTGCAGCCTACACTCGCCTTTTATCTGTTCCTGTTTATCATGATTGCTGTATATATTAACCCCAATTAACTGTGCAAACCACTCTGCTCCTGTCCTAGCCTTCTCTCATCTGTCTGGGCTGTGGTTTAGCCCAATTGCACCAAAGAATAATTAGTAAGTCTGAGCTGCTTAAACCCAAAGTGTCAACCTGTTGCTAAATTATTTGAAGTATGAATAAATCCATTTCGATCCCGAATGCCTGGATTCTTTATCCAACAGAAGCCTTGCATAAACTAGTCCAAATTTTGGCTATAGGTACAATTAAAGGAACAGTATAATCACCTAAATTACTTTAGCTAAATAAAGCAGTTTTAGTGTATAGATCATTCCCCTGCAATTTCACTGCTCAATTCACTGTCATTTAGGAGTTAAATCACTTTGTTTCTGTTTATGCAGCCCTAGTCACACCTTCCCTGGCTATGATTGACAGAGCCTGCATGAAAAAAAAAACTAGTTTCACTTTCAAACAGATGTAATTTACCTTAAATAATTGTATCTCAATATCTAAATTGAACTTTAATCACATACAGGAGGCTCTTGCAGGGTCTAGCAAGCTATTAACATAGCAGGGGATAAGAAAATCTTAATTAAACAGAACTTGCAATAAAGAAAGCCTAAATAGGGCTCTCTTTACAGGAAGTGTTTATGGAGGGCTGTGCAAGTCACATGCAAGGAGGTGTGACTAGGGTTAATAAACAAAGGGATTTAACTCCTAAATGGCAGAGGATTGAGCAGTGAGGCTGCAGGGGCATGTTCTATACACCAAACTGCTTCATTAAGCTAAAGTTGTTCAGGTGACTATAGTGTCCCTTTAATTAATCCTTAAAAATATCAACTGGACAAATTGACATAATTAATTATTATTTCTGTTTATAGTTTGGGTATATTTAAGGCATACTGCTGATGTTTCAAAAGCTAGATTTAGCTTTACATGTGTCATTTCCAGCCAAGTAGCACACCGCCCATCTCTGGTATGGATTGATATGGCTAACACCCTTCCTTAGCTATACCTGTTTAGCACTAAACAGTAGGATGGAGCTAGGGGATCCATGTACTATAACCAATTCAGTAACATGAAGTGGTGATGGTGCCTAGAGTGCCTCTTTAAGTATTTGGTTAAAAAATGTTTAGTATACTTTATACCAGCACCAAATTTCTGTAAAACAGCAGTCCACAATATGTTTGTCTACATTCACTTTAAGTTCACAACAGCTGCACGCTGGTCACACCGTGTTCTTACTTTGTAGCCTGAGGGAAAACACATCTGAATCACAATAATATACATTGTGTTCTAAGGTGACTACAGATGAATAGAAAAATTAAGAAAACAATCTTAGTAGTAGGTTTTAATATACAGCTTAGTACACTGAAGAACACTTGATGCAAAAAAACACAGATCAGGGTAATTTTCCCAATTTTCACACAACATAAATTCACGGCCCAAGTTCTTGCAAAGAATCCATGAGATAAAAGATTTCATACACATTTATTATATAAATATATAACATTTCCTATTCATTAACAGGACTGCTTGGCAAAGAGGGCAACTTATTGTGTAAATAACTTGCAAATAATTACCACTAATAATATTAACTTGCCAAAATTATTAATAGTAATTATTTCATATTATCATACTAGAATAATACCACAAGCAGTTACTTGTAATTATAACTGTGAAGACTAAATCAGCTTTAATTTGAGGTCATTAACATCCTTCTGACGAAATATAGAACTTTATTTAATAAGCCTCCCGTATGAGTCAATATTGCTAAAAAAACATTCTAATTTATTCATCTACAGAAGTTACCATTAAAGTCTATGTCTTTTTTGTTTGCAGATAAATCATTTTGAAAGTATTTCTAACAGTACTGAATTTTGGAAATCTTATTAAATCAAGGCAATAACTACTGGACAAATGGTGTCTCAGCTATTTCTAGCGTGTTACTGTAACATTCCTTCGTGCACAAGAAAACTAACAAAAAGTCTAGAGGTGAGTTGCATTGTCTAGTCTGTTTTTCTTGTCTCTGAATATGAAGAACAAGTCATGCAGCCACGAGGCTGACAAAATCGAGTAAATAATAAAAAAAATGTTCAAAGTTTGTGTTTGAGGGCTTGAAAAGTAGAACATGTTCTCTCAAGACTTTTCATTTACTAAGCTGGAAACGAGAAGCTCCAGGTCCCACAGCAACATTCCAGATTGGTGGTTTCTGGGATCTCCTACTACATTTTGCAATTTTTGTTCATTTATGTGAACAGGTGCACCTCCATAAATGGATGCCTTACAGCTCCGTAACTAGTTACATTCTTACTAATTACTGCTACACATCACCTGAAGCACCAATGAGTGATTTAATAAATTGGAATGTGTACAAAATGCTTCATATTTAATATATATATTAATATATTAGATTTATCATAGTGGCTGAGGCTGGGGTAGGAACACTTGGAAGAAACTTGGAAATCTGCGCCCATTTTCATCAACATCAAACTTGTCTTTTACATCCAGTACTTTCTTGGATGACCCACTTTTTATATCACTGGGCATTTCGCCCACTTTACCCAAGCCTGCACACTCTACAGCTTCACAGCACGTCCCTTGTCCTAGCTGATCTCTTCATCTGAAATATCTTTGGAAGCTTTAAATTACATCCTTCAGACTTCGACTTGCCTTGTATTGGTTTTATCCACCGCTGGACAGGATTTCACAAAAGAAAACACAGAAAGGGTAAAAAGTAATATAAACAACTATCCTTTGAGTGCACACTTAAGGGAACTTTTAAACTAACAAAAGTGGTTTGGTTTTTTCAAATGTTTGTTTTTCCAATTGGAGCTTTGTGCAATGCAGCTGTTCCCCTAACAGATTGGATGAGATACACCTGTGGGGAACATACCAAGCATTGTGGAGATGTAACGCTAACAGACGTTAAAGGCCTATTCAGAAGTAAGCGCGTTTGAGCGGGGCTATCTACACCTCTCGTTTATGTTCACAATAAAGGAAAACAATACTTTGTGACTACATTTGCATGTATTATATTGATTATGCATTGCATATTAAGAGCATAAAATAAGCTAAAACATTAAAAGAATAGAATATTATATTCAACTTCAAAGACCCTAAAACTGCAACAATGCAAGCAGATCCCCTCCCAGATCAGGAAACGGCTCCACCAATCAGGAGTCTCTTATTACCAATCTACTTCCCTACACTTCCCTTACCTTTTGTGTCAATGTACGCCACTCCCTCTAGCATGTAAGCTTATTGAGCAGGGTCCTCAACCCCTCTGTTCCTGTCCATCAAAGTTGTCTGGTTACAAATACATGTTTGTTAGTCCAGCCATTGTAAAGCTCTACGGAATTTGTTGGCGCTATATTAATATAATAATAATAATAATAATTATAATTACCATTACCTCAGTGGTTTTCACATTGCATAAATCTCTTTGCCAAGAGGAGTTTCTAAGATATGTAGTTTATCTGACAAAACATGGGAGTTGTAGTTTTGCAAAGCAGGGGCATATTTGTTGGAAATCCGTGGTGTAAAGACTCACTTTAGTTAGTACATAATTTCTACAGAATAAAAATTCACTGAGGTTTCTTTAGATAGAGTGTAAACGCTACAATTAAATTCTCTAGATTGTAAATTCTTTAGAGCAGGCTCCTCAATAACCTCTGGTTTCCTGTTTGTCTGAATATACTACAAACTGCATGACCCTGTTTGTGAAAAGGTTGAAAATAGACCAGATTGTATTGCTCTATAAGGAACAGGGCTTTTTAATTTATTTATTTTTTTCCACTGTGTACATTGATCTGGCTATGCTATTCCAAAGTGTTTTACAAAGATATTTTTTTGTTCTTTATCTAGACTTAAATCTCAACAAAGACAGATGTGCATAAAGCCTGGCTTATAAATTCAGCTCTGTACATATTACTTACAGCCATTACACCAGATGGGAATGATGCCAATATGTGCTAGATCCCTGGATTTCACTATGTCCCAGACTTTTCTCCAATAATTCCAGCATGTTATAATAACGCCAATGATTCAACAAAGTCACACCAATTAACATGATATTTTAGCTTCATGCATTTGTTATTTTGTCTTTACTTTTCAAAAGGCAGAGAATTGTCATACAAAGGATGCGTTTGTAAAGAAAATAAGAGGGAGAAATCTACTAATATAAGGACTGCGGGCTGCGGCACTGACAGCATGATGCTGTGGTTAAAACCTATTAATTATTTTTTCTAATATTTACTTTTTGTATAAATAATAAACAAGTTACACATACAGGAAAAAGGCACACACGCATTAGGACTTCCCAATAGGAAACATTGATTCAATGCTTTCTTATGGGGATTTTCAAGGCGCTGGATATCCTCATGCAAAGTGTGAAGACATCCAGTGTAGTTTCACAAAGCCAAACACTGTGAAACTGCAGGGAGCAACTCTAGTGACTGTCTGGTAGAACGCTGCTAGAGGCAGTATTAACCCTAAAATGTAAATAGAGACACTGCAATGTTTTCTACTGCAGGATTAAGGGGACAGGGACACTGCACCCAGATCACCAATGAGATAAAGTGGTCTTTAAAGGACCACTCTAGGCACCCAGACCACTTCAGCTTAATGAAGTGGTGTGGGTGCCTGGTCCAGCTAGGGTTAACCCATTTTTTTTCAGAGAAACTGCTATGTTTATAAATGGGTTAATCCAGCCTCTAATGGCTGTCTCATTGACAGCCGCTAGAGGCGTTTGCGTGCTTCTCACTGTGAAAATCACAGTGAGAAGACGCCAGCGTCCATAGGAAAGCATTATGAATGCTTTCCTATGAGACTGGCTGAATGCGCACACAGCTCCTGCCGCGCATGCGCATTCAGCCAAAGAGGAGGATCGGAGGCGGAGAGGAGCTCCCTGCCCGGCGCTGGAAAAAGGTAAGTTTAACCCCTTTCCTTGCCATCCAGCCCGGCGGGAGGGGGACCCTGAGGGTGGGGGCACCCTCAGGGCACTATAGTGCCAGGAAAACAAGTGTTTTCCTGGCACTATAGTGGTCCCTTAAGCAAAGGGCAAGCTGATGAGTTTTCATATTCTCTGCTTGTTTAATAATAACTAGTATTCGTTCTGCTTTTTGTCAATTCCACATTCAAGTCAAGTCACCAAAGATTCCATTAAGGATCCATTATGAAACAGGTGTCTGCTTGCCTAGTGGACTATCAGTACTTTTAACCTTCTTCCCATATTCTCATGTACTGATGGCATGAACTTGTTTCTTTGTCCAGTTCAGTCTCATTAATCAGTTTTTTAGGGTATAGTTTTTATGTCCAAGCCTTCTCATTTATCCAGTCTTTTCTAGTCTTTCAATTCCTTGATTTGTGTCGGTAGTGCAGAAAACCCCCAGTGAACACCAAACTGCAAAGCTCAACATGTAGATAAAGTTGGTCTTATGACACATGGCAGTGTATTAAAAGCTATTTTATTAAATAGCAAATAACACCAAGGTTAAGCATACACATCAATTATGGAAAGAATAACATTGCCCTTTCTTTTTTTTTTATTCAACAAGTATTGCACTGAATGTGCCATTAAACTGATGATATGATGTGGTCACAGGACTGGCACAGAACTCATGGTTTTGCTTAACGGAACATAAAAGCGCCTCACTGCTCCAATCAAATGGAGATTAACTGTAAGAACCAAGATTGACAAAGTGATCACTGAATGATGCTTACACATGTTTAACTAGCGCATTTACTCTTGAATAACTGTACATGTAAGAGCCCTCACTGCACTTACATGCACAGCACCATAGAGATTCAATTAATTTACATGATATTCTCTGGTTGTGCTAGGACAGACGGACATCTATTTTGTCTATTTTTTGTCTATTTTTGTGTTATTTTAAGATATTTTATAAAAATAAATAATAATAATAAAATATAATATATATAGAGAGAGAGAAAGAGAGTGGGAGAAGTGGAGAGAAAGAGAGAGAGAGAGCATATCTTCTACCTAACCTTTAGTTAGTTATGAGGTTGTCCAAAAACAAAACATACATTTTTTTTTTTAAAAATGTGATGTTTCCCCTTAACCCCAAGCTATACTGTGCATATGGGGGGGGGGGAATGAATTTTCCACTTATGAAAGTTAAGTGGGCAAATGGCACACATCAAGGCTGATGAGTAACAAAATATTGAAATAAAAAACATATATGTAAAGTGTAACTATATACTCAGAGTCAAAGAAACTTGCCACTTATTAATAGAATACTGGGTTTAAATAAGAATATACTTCTTTTTAAGGGACAATCTAAGCCAGGGGTGGGTGGTGAACCTTTGACCCTCCAGATGTTGTGGACTACATCTCCCTTGATGCTTTGCTAGCATTATGGCTCTAAGAGCATTAAGGAAGATGTAGTCCAAAACATGTGGAAGGTTGAAGGTTCCCTACCCCTGAGATTCTAAGCAATATCATAACTTTGTATTATTTGAAATTCAGTGGTGCTTAGAGCAACCTTTACCAACTCTCAGGTTTGAGAATGGCTTAGCACTGCAGGGATATTCACCAATGGTCTGGAATTGTCCAGAATTGTCAATACAATTGAAAATGTTAAGACCAAACAATCCTGTATTGTAAACTTGTTTGGACTTGGTCCTTGTAACCTCTTGTATCAGTAGACCCTTTTTAGTTTGTCAATCATATATATTTATGCTAGAAAAATGCTTATACCAACAGCTATACTCTGTATCTCCTACACTGTCCAATACTGTGAATATTATTTAAATTGTATTAAAAAAATATTTGTTAGATATCAAATTAATTCAGAACCTGTATAACCAAGAAAATTGTGTTATTCTTGTTCTGCCACTGTAATGAGACCTACCAAAAGTCTAAACAATGTTATACCATAAAATATTGTACTTCACTAGTGCTAGCAGATAAAGATGTATTTTACCCACACTTTATTGCAAATGTAGTATATAAACAAGTTTACTAGCTTGATACGTTACATATTCTGCTTCAATCTGTGAAAGTAATTACACCTACTGCAAAGCGAGGAACTTATTTTTTACTTTATTCATCCAACAGGCAGAACTGTATAGAACTGACAAGGAATTTGCACGTTTTAGGTCAAAAAAAGTTAAACTGGAAAAACAGCTGAGCTTGATAACAGTTTTTTCAGTTCTTCTATTTAAACCTAAAATTTGCAATATCCTTGTCATCTCTCCACAACTGCTGGTTTAGTGAATCATCTTGAAAGTCTACTGTATGAGCATTCTTTTCACGAGAAACAAATTATGCTTAAACAAGGGACATTGCTAAGTGACAAAAAGACCCTGGTCTTCATCGCAAGCATAAATGCTATGCCCCCTCCTACATATATAGACCGAAGTCTCTCCTAAAACCAGCCATGTACTATGCTGTAAATTCTAACAGGTTCTTTCAATCACACTTTGACACAAAATCTTTGAAAGAATTATGAGTTTTATATAAATCTATATTTATAAATACCACGTCTGCTATATTATCCACAAGTCATGCTATATTAAGTAAACCAGCACCCCTCTGCATTAAAACCATGCCCCCATCGCAATACCAAGCTGTGCTTTATAATTAACTTCAAATATGGCGCTTTAAGGTGGCACTTTTACAAATTATATCATTTTAGTTATTTTTTACTTAATATTACATGGGATTTAGGGCTAACAATGGAATGGAGCCAACATTTTGACTCAGAGCCTTTTAGCATCTTACTCTGGTCTCCAGCCCCCCTCAGCCCCCACCTAGCAACACCCCTGGCTTAATCTTTACCAGACTATGATTATGTGCAATAAAAATGCATGTTATCATAAAGCACTGGGAAAAGTTAAACAGATTTTAAGTAACAACTAAAAACTGAATATTTTATGTACATTTATGTCTCTTGTAATACTGTTTTGTTTTTTTAATTCAGTTAAAACTGAGCATGTGGTTTCTTTTCATTTAAGAGATGATGTCATTTTTTTTCTGGAATATTTTTGTTTCCAAACGTTGTTTAAACAGCTCAAAGCATATAACCTCCAAAATATCCTGGCATACACCTTCTAAGCTAGCTACATCCATGTGATCTACCATCATACATGACTTTTGCAGTGAATATGAAGTATATTTACCAGATACAAATTATTTGTATATATGTTAGGTATTATTTTATGAGATATATTTAATATTGTTGATTTCAAAGCTAGTTTGTGCACATATAGTTTGATAGTTTTAGATTATGTTTTATATTACATATTAATAGTGTGTCACATAAAAGGTTCCATCTTAGTGCTGTCAACACCACATAAAAATGGTTGCTCTTTTGCGTTAATGAAATTTTAGGACACTTGTCAATGTAAACAGAGCAATCAGAAGCCAAAAAGCACAGTACTTTGCGAACTATACATGCTGCATAATTTATTTTCTGCTGTAGTGGCCCTGTTAAAAAGGTTGACATTAAACCATTTAAAAAAAAAATTTTTAATGGTCTATTATTCTCTTAAAATCACTTAATTCTTAAGGTGGTGATTGTCTGGAATTAAACATTAATTGGAAAAATTCTTAAGATAAACTGTGTTTTCAGTTCAGCTTTTTTAACTTAAAATTTCAAGTTCGCTTTGAAATCCTGATATTTCACACTGTAATGAATAAGTTTGTCTACATACAAGTTATGATCCCACCTCCATTATAAGCCTCAGAGTGTTAACAAAAACACTTCCCTTCACTAAACAGCATTTTCACTAAAATTAAGAGTGATGTGATCAACTAAGAAACAAACTTTACTCCAAATAGCAGAATCTCAAAAAAAAAATGTAAAAAAATCAGCTTAGTGTAAAGTTTCTTTCCATCATGGCTAATTTGGTCATAACTCACTTTTGAGTCAATGGATTCTTTGGTCTGATGCAATAGCCTACTTACATATGTTTGTGTTAATTTGTTCAGATTGATCACTCTGACACATTACATAATTAATAGGGAACTCCCAGTGTGCCATTATTGAGATGTATATTGAGATATAATTAGTATTTTACCACAATTGCAAAATACATCACCCCCTTTGCATTTCAGTGTAATATTACCCTCAGTGTGTGCTGTTCTATTTTGGCACACTCCAATCCTCTCTGTTGGAAGTATTAATGTGCAGGGAGAGTGCCTCCCAGGCCTGCAGAGAGCCCAGCAGATCAACACACAGGAGGTGAACAGACACTCCTGACTGACACTTTACAGAACAAAAGACTCACACAGAAGCAATCTATCTGTTCTCTACCCCAGGAGGGGGTCCTAAAATCCATTGATGTGTACAGAATATTACTGCTTAAATAGCAAATGTTAATGTGTATACATTCTAACCCAGAAGCATAAATCTATATAAACACTGTCTAAAAATAAAATCAGCCTAAATTCTGCCATCCAATGAAACCGCATGCTGGGACATCTCATGGTGTACAGTGGTATGTGTTTTGGGACAATTAGCAGGAGTCATTCAGTAGGATTAAAATTCATTAATAGCTCATTATTAGACAAAACACCTAGTTTGTAGAAAATACATTTTTCTGCTTAATAGAAAATGCTACATATATATATATATATATATATATATATATATATAAATACAGACACAATAAACACATACATATAGGTATGTTGTCTATTGAAAGGAGTAGAAAGGACAGCCTCATTGCTAAGCTACAGTTGGCACAAGAAATGAAAACACACCCTTTGCTAAACATTCAGTTGAATAAAGTTGAGTACAAGTGTACAACGTTGTGGTGTGAGGTGGCAACATGTCACATTCTGGGGAGCCAGTTATTGACTGAACTTGTCTACCCTACAGGCACATTGGCAAAGGGTGACAAACTCCAGTCTGTGAATTTATAACCGTGTTCACTCCAAGCCCGTCTCCACATGCCAGCCACCCCATGACAATGTGTACAGCTACTTACCTGTCTTAAAGATTAGTTGCTCGTCGCCCTCTGACCCAAACTCTTTGATAAGGGAGACGAACATGACCCCGCAGGCGTTCTGAATGCCAAAGACCGAGCCATTGCACCACATGGCAGCCAGCATGACAATCCAGCCCCAGCCACCTTCTGGGGGCTCAAACGCTTTGCTCTCCTCTGAGAATTTAACGGGGTCCTCTGGATCCCCATCACTGGCCTTCTTCGCTTCAGCCCCCAGCACGGAGTCGCACTCTCCATTCTCCTTCTTTTCCACATTGAGTGGCGAGCTCTCTGTGGCCAACGTTTCTGCATCTTCCCCGGCTGCTGGATTTTCTACTGGGACATCTTCGGCAAGTAACTCTTCCTGCTGGGGTGATACCTCGTCCACATGTTCCTTCTCCTCTGTCATCTCTCAACTTCGTAATAAAAATATGTACTAACAACAGGAAGTGGCTGAGGTCCCAATCTGCTCCCAACTAGGCAACACGGTCTGCCAAAGGGGATTTTAACAGTTTTGATCAGTTTCATCCACTGGGTGGATGATCACAGTGTTTATAGTTTTTGTTTGTTTTTGTTTTTTTAAAGCCTTCAGATTTCAGAAAGCAATCAGCTATAATTCTTGTACAGAATGGGCAAGCAATAACACTAGCCTTTTTTCTGTTTCTCTACCTGCCCTGGATCTGCCCCCTCCAGTGTCCTGGCTCCTGTCACCTCGGACACGCTGATTGCCTGTTGCCTTGCTAGAGATCCCATGTTTTTTAAGGAAAACCTCTGGAGGGGCGTATCTGCCGGTGGAGGGATGTCTTAGGGAATCCCCGCCTCCCCTGATAGTGTCAGTCACTGCGAACACACAGTACATGTGGCAGGGATGAGGGTCACACTGGTAGAAGCGTGTGTGGGAGGAAGTGTCCTCAGCCCCAGCTATGTGGAGGAAGTGTCATGTAAACTGAACTCCCTGCACGCTCAGCTAGAGACATACTTCAAGTCACAGGTTTCCATGGAACGCTCACGTTCTCTATAAAGAACGCAGGTGGTACGATCTAAAGGCACAATCTTCATCGTGTTGCCTTTCAAGCGACAACACAATAGTTATTTATAAAATCTTATACCAGGAAGCATTCATTGAGATTTGTCTTGGTTTAAAAATTGTCCTGGGTACACAAATATTGTATTGTTAAAGTAGGGTACAATAAAATATTAGAAATACAAAATTATATTAAACTATACATACATAAATTTAACAAAGAACAGGTAAGAAATATAATCAACTATGACTACAGGTGCATTCTGCATTTCTTGTTATTCACCATCCCTTGTTGTGCAATTCAATATAAAGAGAAATAAATAGTCCAAATAATTTTGAAGAGCTATGTGAAAGCATTGTGATTGGCTCAGAACACCACTTCTGATTATATCAGCCAAGCAGGCAGATCAGGGGCAGAGTCAGCAGCAGTCTGGAGTAAAGGTAAGATTTTTGCTATATTTAGGGAGGGCAAGGGGGGGAGGGAGGTGAGGGGCTAGATGGTGGTTTTAACACTATAGGGCCAGGTATACACGCTTGTGTCCCCAGGGCCGTCTTTAATAACGAATGGACCCTGGGCAAGTGTTTGCTTGGGCCCCCTGTGCCCTGCCGCTCTCGCCCCTCACTCCCTGGTATGCAATCACGGCATCCATCCCAACGCAGTGGCGGTACTAAAGTAGAATGAATTTTATTGGGACCCCCAATTGCAAGGTTGGACTAAAGGTAGAACCCCATCTGTCGTGCAACTCCAACAATGCTTTGACAGCTGGGACTCTACCAATTTCCCATGCTTGCAGGGTTGTATTTAGCACTGAGCCATGTTAGTATGTTTGAATGTAAGCATGTGTTTGTATGGAGTATGTTTGTGTGAATGTGTTTGTATGTGGTACTGGAGTTTGAATGCAAGTGTGCATTTATGTGTAGTGTTTGTTTTTGAATGTAGGAGTGTGCTTGTATGTAGTGTTGACGTTTCAATGCAGGAGTGTGTTTTATATGTAGTGTTGAAGTTTGGATGGAGGGGTGTATTTGTATTTAAAGTTGCGGCTCAGATGCACAGGTACACACTCTGACGCACAAGCAGATACACAGATACATACACTGACTACATACAGATAAACAGGCACATACACTGACAGACACGGGTACATATATTGACACACACACAGACACATACACTGGTAGACGTACTGACAGACATACTGACACAGGCACATATACAGACATACTGACACACAGACACATATACCGACATACTGACACACACACACAGACACATACACTGATCAACATGCTGACACACATACACTGACAGAAATACTGACACCCACACACTGACAGATATACTGACACCCACATACACTGAGAAATACTGACACACACACACAGGCACATACACTGACACACACAGAC
>OW240913.1:267024508-267043979 GCA_933207985.1 Pelobates cultripes
GCGCGAGGGAGCTGAAGAGGAAGCAGTGAGTGCTCCCTCGCGCGCCCGCCTTCCTGCCCGACCGGCCACCCGCCCGCCGGGGTCAGCGGGGCCCACGGGGCAGGTGCCTCGGCCCCCCAAGAGAAACTGGGCCCGGGGCAGCTGCCCCGTTTGCCCCACGTTAAAGACGGCCCTGTGTGTCCCTGACCCTGTAGTGTTTCTTTATCTACATGATTACTATTACATCTATTAAATTATTCACACTCTTTTAATGACGCAAATAAAGATTATGCCTTTAGGTAGGCAATGAGCAGACACTATGAGCCATTAGGCTTTTAGCATCCATCAAACTGTATGAAGGTCATAGATAATGGTAGCAGGGCTGGTGCCACTGTTAGGCGAACTAGGCATTCGCCTAGGGCGCCAGCCTGCTGGGGGGGCTCCCACTGTCCTGAGCCGCAGTGCTGGGCGAGCCAGGCCGATCCTCCAGGCGCCCACAAAACGGGGTGCCCGGAGGAGCCTAGCCACCTCAGGGCGCACCCGAAGCTGTCCATTTTTTGGTATGGCAGAGCAGACACCTGCTTACCCTGATGGCAGATTCCTGCTCTGCCAATGAATGCTGGCGGAGGAGGCAGGCAGGTGGCAGTGTGGGCGGCAAGGGAGGCTCTTCTTGCGGCTTCCCACTCCTCCCTCGCGCGTCCTCTGTGATGCCGGGAGCTGGAATATGACGTCATTCCGGCCCCGGCATACTAAACAGCACGCTGGAGGAGTGAGGAGCTGCCCCACACTGGACCCCAGGGAGGTAAGGAAGCTGGATGTCTGAGTCTGTGTCAGTGAGTGTGTTAGTGTTTGACTGTCAGTGTGTGTGTGTGTCTGTCTGTCAGTGAGTGTATGTATGTCAGTGAGTGTCTGCCTGTGTGTGTGTCTGTCAGTGAGTGTGTGTGTGTGTGTATTTGACTGTCAGCGTGTGTGAGTCTGCCTGTGTGTGTCTATACAAAAAATAGGGGATGATCTTCTAAGCCAATAACAAACAGAAAAACATAGCGTATAACTGTGTTCACAAATGGCCACTCACATATTCACTGAAGTTAAAGTGCCTTTGATATAAATTCCTTCCAAGGATTACATTTTCACTCTGTATTCAAATCACCATGGATTGGCTGGAGTGTATGTACTCAAGAGAGAAAAGTAAAATTGTAGTCTACAATCAAGTATATAATAAAAAAATCAATTTATTCACTTATATCAAGGTTAAAAGCAATGGGTGTAGTATCTCTGAGTCATCACCAGGGGTCCTGCGACTTTGGTAGTGTGCAGTAACAGATCCAAATAAAAATAATAAAACCCCCTTCCCACCCCAGTCCTTTAAACCTCCCCAAATGAGTGTGTGTTTGTTGTCTGTCTGTCAGTGAGTGTCTGTCTCTGTGTGTGTGTGTGTGTGTCTGTCAGTGAGTGTGTGAATGTGTCTGTCAGTGAGTGAGTTTATGTATGTCGGTGAGTGTCTGCCTGTGTGTGTGTATGTATGTCAGTGAGTGTCTGCCTGTGTGTCTATCAGAGAGTGTCTGCCTGTGTGTGTGTGTCTGTCAGTAATGTGAGAGTGTTTGACTGTCAGTGTGTGTGTCTGTCAGTGAGTGAGTGTATGTATGTCAGTGAGTGTGTGTGTATGTGTGTCTGTCAGTGAGTATGTCAGTGAGTGTCTGTGTGTGTGTGTCTGTCAGTGAGTGTCTGTGTGTCTGTCTGTCAGTGAGTGAGTGTATGTCTGTCAGTGAGTTTCTATGTGTGTCTGTCAGTGAGTGAGTGAGTGTGTTTGCGTGAGTGAGAGAGTGACACGAGGGGGCGGCAAAATGGATCTTTGCCTAGGGCGGCAGAAATCCGTGCACCGGCCCTGAATGGTAGGATTTGTAACACTAAGCATTATATGTTATGGTGATGTTTTTCCTTTGTGTCTGGTATGTATAAAGATAGTTCAATGGGTTTTATACATTAGAACAAAAAGAGGCCATAATAGATTTATTTTCTTTTATACTAGTGAACTTTTTTTTTACATTGTGGCTTTTCCCTCATGACATAAACTCACATGCAGAATGATGGCAAATAATGTAATCTGAAAATACTGATGAGCTTTTGTTACTCATTTTCTACATTAACCGAGATGAAACTAGAAAATTATAAAAAAATAAATAAATAAGAAACTACAAAACTATAGTTTATTTTATCTTCTAGTGCAGCTTTTACATTTGTTCTTTTATTTGTGCACTAATCATTTCTTTTAATTTATTTTTTTACAGAAGTTCACTAACGCGAACAGGGTTATTAACTGAAGTGTGTCCAAAATAGGCAAAATGAAAATATATCTGACTTGCAAAATTTTTCATTTGTCAGTTTTAGCGTATTCAAAATCCACACTGATTCCATGCTTTCCTATGGGGAAGAACTTATGCGCGCCTGGCGCTCGCCATGCATGCACTTTAGGTTCCCTCCGCCATGACATCAGAGGAGATAGAGCCAGCACCGAGGGACCTCAGCACTGGACTAAGATGAGTGGTTAAAGAGCTTTTTAACCCTTTAATTGTAGAGGGGGCAGATGGTCACTGTAGTGTTAGGAAAACATCTTTGTGTTCCTTTAAACACAGAAAACTAGTCTTTCTGTTGCATTTCTCATGAAGAGTTAACTGTATGTAACAGTGAAAAAGTCAGATTAGTTTGACAGAGCTCTCAGTTATAAATGTAAGGGGGAGGGAATTAAGCCAGAGTTGGTTAACATTTTGAAGAGTAACTTGGGAATGCAAATTTGAAGATCACATCTCACACTACAAATGTCAGGATGTCATAAAACAACTCTGAAAACTCTGTCTAGATAAATGGCAAGAAAAGACACAAACTCATATAATAATTGATCTACTGGACGCAGCATTCATTTATGCATTTTCAGTGCTCTTTAGGCCAAGGCAATACTCTTAAAAATTGAAGTGTGTGTGTGTGGTTGATGCAGTTTGTGTAGTGGATGCAGTTTGTGTAGTGGATGCATTTTGTCTGTTTGATGGTGTGTGCGTATGGTGGATGCCATTTTGTGTTTGTGTAGTGGATGCATTTTGTCTGTTTGATGGTGTGTGTGTGTGTGTGTGTGTGCTGGTGGGTATTTGTTTGCTGTTGACTTTTTATAAAAAAAATTTAAAAAGGTATTCCCCTGGAGCCAGCAGAGAGCAGAAGAGAGGCTGGAGTGAGCTGCCACTGGATGCTCACTCCCATTAGCCTCAGCCAGGGCAAGAACATCAAACAAGCCTAAAATGCATTTTGCAAGTTGGGATGTCTGTATATACAGGATATTAAAAGACAGACCATTCTGTCCTTTAAAAGCAATATATAATATTTATTTATGGGTACCTTTGAAGAGAAACCCTCAAATTATGGTGGAACAAACACAGAGAGCATATTATAGGCTTTTGTTTTTGTTCAGACATTTGGACAATTGCCTCTGTCCTTAAAGGAACACTAACATGTATTCCTGACCCTATAGTGTTAAAACCACCATTTAGATGGCTTGCCCCCCTTAAAAGGTAATAAAGCTTATGTTATTTCCTGTGCCGAGTGGGTCCTACATTAAGCTGTAGTTGTTCTGGTGATTATAGTGTCCCTTTAAAGGATTAAATAGGTCATCCATGCATGGATCTTGTGCTCAAAGTGCCCAGAGGGTTATCAGCTACATTTCACTGAGGAGGTCTTAAAGAACCACTATAGTGCCAGGAAAACATACTCATTTTCCTGGCACTATAGTGCCCTGAGGGTGCCCCCACCCTCAGGGTCCCCCTCCCGCCCGGCTCTGGAAGGGGGAAAGGGGTTAAAACTTACTTTTTTCCAGCGCTGGGCGGGAAGCTCTCCTCCTCCGATCCTCCCCGTCGGCTAAATGCGCACGCGTGGCAAGAGCTGCGCGCGCATTCAGCCGGTCGCATAGGAAAGCATTCATAATGCTTTCCTATGGACGCTGGCGTGCTCTCACTGTGAAAATCACAGTGAGAAGCACGCAAGCGCCTCTAGCGGCTGTCAGTGAGACAGCCACTAGAGGCTTTGGGGGAAGGCTTAACCCATTCATAAACAGCTTATAAAAGCATGGGTTAATCCTAGCTGGACCTGGCACCCAGACCACTTCATTAAAGGACCACTATAGTGCCAGATAAACATACTCATTTTCCTGGCACTATAGTGCCCTGAGGGTGCCCCCACCCTCAGGGACCCCCTCCCGCCTGGCTCTGGAAAGGGGTTAAAACTTACCTTTTTCCAGTGCTGGGCGGAGAGCTCTCCTCCTCCGATCCTCCTCTTCTCCTCCCCGTTGGCTGAATGCGCACACGCGGCAAGAGCTGCGCGCGCATTCAGCCGGTCACATAGGAAAGCATTCATAATGCTTTCCTATGGATGCTGGCGTGCTCTCACTGTGAAAATCACAGTGAGTAGCACGCAAGCGCCTCTAGCGGCTGTCAATGAGACAGCCGCTAGAGGAAATAGGGGAAGGCTTAACCCATTCATAAACATAGCAGTTTCTCTGAAACTGCTATGTTTATGAAAAAATGGGTTAACCCTAGAAGGACCAGGCACCCAGACCACTTCATTAAGCTGAAGTGGTCTGGGTGCCTAGAGTGGTCCTTTAAGCTGAAGTGGTCTGGATGCCTAGAGTGGTCCTTTAAGAAAGCTGAAATGATGGCCCTGGGTTGCTGTATGACTTCTGCAGAGGGAACTTGCCAGAATACAGAGCTGGACTGCCCTTGTCAGCAAGATCCGTGTGATATGTGACTGATCTAGGTTCTCTTGCAATGACACACGTGAACAAAAACTAATTTGAGATCAGAGCAGGTACTAACTGTACCAAAAGCTTCTGAATTTCTCAGTGTTGTCATGTTATTTGTTTGTTTTTGCTTCATGTATTTCTATATTTCCACCAGAGAGAACACTAATGAATGACAAAAAAAATAATGCTGGAAACAATATAAATACAATAAAAAATGAGAGTTTTAGAGAAACTACAATGTTTACATTGCAGTGTTAGGACTGCCCTAGTCGCTAAATTTGTGAAACTACGCTGTCCTCACACTTTTGGTCCTCGAACTGAATCGTGATGTCAATTGCTAAATCTTCAGTATACATTTAATTAGAAATGAAGAATCACATAAAAAAAAAAGTTTAACTCAAGTTATAGGTGAATTTAAAAATATTTTCTACCCAGGAGGAGATTATTCACTGAGTGATCTATGTTAGTTTTAGTGGCCTTAAAAATCTCACCCACCTATTACACATAAATAAAATGACCTAAATATCTAACTCACATCTAAACATACGTGAAAACACCTTAACGTATACACTATTGCCCCTCATGAATGGTGAATCTATTACTCTCAGCTTTGACAAAATAAACTGGGGGATCCATTCATCTCCCCTCCCCCCATATTCTAACTGCTTTTACTATGGGAGCCTTGGCAGTATGCATGTGAATGTAGCAACATTATAATGTCCTCAGCCGCTAAAGCGTTAACAAGAACTCCTGGACATGAACCTATGTATAGAACCTACAGGCTCGCTCACAGTCTGAAACAGTTTACTTCCTGTGTTAAGATATAAAATATCTTATGACTGTCCTTCTTAAGTGTAAAGGAAATGTAGCTGTCATTCCTTTTCATTTCAGACTGTCAATGTAGCTAGCTTATCTGACTAGAAACACATTTGTAACGGATCACCTGGCACCCCAACTGGGTACCTCCGTTGAAGGATGCTCCTAACGCTTTTTGAGAACCCCACAACCACGCCACAACCACCACAAATCAAACCTCTCTTCCTTCAAAGCGAAGCAGGAATAAGCTCTTACAAAAGTTTAGGAGTGATTAAAGCAAGGGAATATGCAGAGCATAGCAATCCCTTGTAGCAGATTCCCCCAATAAGAGACGGGACTCCAAATTGAGGGTGAAATAGAACTGTCTAGAACTTTATTTTACTTGGGACTAGCCCATATGGGCATTACATTAACATTGCTGTGAAAACTCAATAAAATTACAAACAGTCAAATCATAGCAGGCAGCATACAGTGACTTATTATAACATAATTACATATTTATAAATGGGTGGGGAAGACCATAATTAACACAAAATGTCTCTCCTGCATGCAGAATTAGCGATATGCAAATCTACCCGAATATGCAAATTACCAGTCTTGCTATTCAGGTAGTGCATATTACTGTTGCTACCAACAGAGCGCACTACACAAGCTCCATAGCCAAATCCAACTAGTTGGTAGTAATCCTCAGCAGTACAGGAGAGCAGGCAATACATCCCAGGGGCCATAGTCACATGGCAGGAGGCTGGCAATCAGTCTTCTCCAATGCCCAGTGGCGAGGCTGATTCCGCCACAACATTTGTGTAATGTGAACACTCAAATGAGATACATTTTGTATTTTATTTAAAAGAAATCCTATAACATCTTTACATTGTAATATATATCCTACTTAGTTTAGATAAATAGCTTTTACGTAGGGACAGGGCAATGTCTGGTTTCCTTAAAGGGGATCTGTTACTTCTCTGGAGTTTACACTGCTTAATTAAATATTAAAATCACCTATAACTTGTGTTAACCCCTTTTTCATGAGATGCTCTGTTTTTTTTTGTTTTTTTTTTATTTAATTTGAAAGTTTATCAAATTATATCTTAATCCAGTTTTAGACAAGGCAAAGACAGAGCACACATTGCAGATTAAGTAAAGAAATATTGGTCTGAAAAAGTTAGTCATTATTATTTTGATCATATATATTAAAGTGTTCTAAAAGTGATCTAAAAACTGATGTTTTTCTCCACTGTAAATACTACCAGATTTCACAGACATTAGTAGACCACGCAAAACACCTTTCTGAAATAAAAAGTGGTGCAAAGATTAATAAAGCTTTGTCACTCAAAAATAAATGGCGTATACAGAATTCTACTAAATTGGGCGGTGTTGGCCTACCAACATATGGCATTGGCTTTATTATAAAGCACTTATGCTGGCATCAGGGATAACATTGTATGCCCCCACAGAAACATTCCACTGGGTAGATATGGAGAATACACAAGTACCCATGGGGACAGTGACAAACTACAGACCCCAAAACAATTCCTTGAAAGGGTTTTAAGCCTGTAAATGTTAATATGTGTAACTGCCTGTAACTGTGTTTCTGCCTGATCCTGTGTATTTGACAGTGTATATGTATAACTGTGTGCACTGTGGGACTGTGTGCATGTGACTCTGCAGTCTGACACATCTGGCATGCACTTCTATTGGCTGCAGACCATAAGTAGTTGTCTTCCTAGCTCCGGCCAATCAGAGCACTATTGCAGATTACCACAGGACACTGCAAATCCCTGAGCTTGCGAGACAGTTACGCATGGTCTGCACCCAGTGGAGGGGCAGACCAGATTCAGATCAGCATGCCCCTCTCCGAACTAGGTAAGAACAGGAAAGGAGGAATTAATATTTTTTTTTGAATCATTATTTATTTAATACACTATAAAAAGAATGACGAGGGGGCGGGGGGGCGCTGCAAAGAGTTTTCGCACAGGGCGCCTAAGGGCCTAAGCACGGCCCGGTCCTGTATAGGTAATTGGGTCTTAGTTTATTCTTAATTTCTGTTGTTTTTATTTCCTTTCTATTATTATTTTTGTTTCTTAACCGTGACTAGATATAAACAATTGAAATCTCCCTGCTCAACTGTGAGTCATATACGTCCATATATGCTATGGTATAATTTATGACAAAGTACCAGTACACAAATGGAAAATATGGATTGTATCTGTATGAAACTGTGTAAAGATATTTTTCTTGTGAAAATCAATAAAATCCAAATGGGAAAAAACAAACAAACAAATAAATAAATGGCATAAACTAAAAATTCATGGTTAGGGCTCAAAAGAAGTAGCAGATGAATTAACCTCTTAAATTTAATAAATTGCACCAAAAAAATCACCTATAACCAGGCATAAATTAAAAGGGTAATCCAGACGATCCCATGCTCACTGTGCCTATAGGGGAATCAGCTACATTTCACTAACGAGGCCCAGAAAAACACAGAAAAGATGGTCCGGGGTTACTGTACATCTTGTCCAGAGAAATCTTGCCGGCATTTCGATTCTGGACTGCCCTTATGGGTGGGATCAGTCTGATATGCTTCAAGTGAGCAAAACAATTTTTTTCATACTGCTAATTTAGAAGAAATTAGGGTTGCACTGAACCATGGCACTGAAAGAGTTCAAACCATTCTATACTGATGAGCCCATGTGCTTCATATCTTGATGACCTTATATATTTGTAATGAAGCTGACTCATTTCATAATGCACCACTTGGGATTTACACTGTAAAAGTGATCTATGAAGAATTCCATTCCTCTCTGGAGCTTTGTTAGGTAGAAAAAAACAAAACAAATAGGGGCTTCAGCCAAAGAGTAGGTTTTATGGCTCCTCCTGCACTTCTCTCTTAAACATTATTTTTACTTAATGAAACCTCTTTTTTTTTTTTTTTATTTGTAAAAGATATTTGTGGGGGGGGGGTACAGAAAGGAAGACAGGCAGTTAGATTATTTTGTACAAGTTTGCATAACCATAGTTTCTGTTTCATATTGGGTTAGCTTTTCTGTTGCCTGTAGCAGCTGTTGGTCAATGGTTTCTGCATTTATACATAGCATGGAAATTTAAACATTGGTTTTGACGCAATTCGTCTTCTGTCCTCTAACTTGGTTTGGGGGGGGGGTACAGAAATGAAAGAAGGGTTGGGGTTGGGGTGCTATCTCATCGTCTAATTTTTGATCTTGATTCGGGTAAGTTGCAGTTCCCTTTCCCTTGTATATTTTCTTACCCCTTTTTTAGGGGGGGTGTTTGTCGTGAGGTGTTTGGTCAGGGGGGAGTGTTGGCTGTGCGGGTGGTCAGTGTGAGCCTGTTAGGGCTGTTGTAGTGGTCTCAGTGTGGATGTAGTCCTCTCGTCGAGATTTTGTAGTTTCCTTGGTGCTGTTCTGTCATTTTGGGTTTTAGATCCAGAAGTTTGTGGGGAGGGAGGTTGTGTCCTTGAGTGTAGTTGCGTTTTAATTTTCGGGCTGTCTGTTCTTTCCTTTCTTGCTAACTGTTTTATGTTTTAGGGGTTGTTGCTTTATGTCTGGTGTGGTCCTATCGTTGTTGTGTAGTTAAGGTCGTGTTGTTGGGGGGGCAGGGGGGTGAGGGAGGGGGAGAGAAAGAGAAGAAGAAGAGAAAAAAAAAAAAAGAAAGGAGGAAGGTGGGTCGGTGGGGTGTCCTTTCAGGAGGGGTGTGGTGGGCTGGATTGCCCCTAGCGGGTTTGTTTTCTTCGTGTGGCTTGCTTAGTGTGTGCTAGTGGAGGTCGGGAATTCGTAGAACCATGGATCCCATATTTTGTGGTATATTGTGGTAGTGTCGTGCACTATTGCGGACAGTTCGTCCATTTTAATTGTGTCTACTATTTTTCGTTTGATTATTTCCATGGTCGGTGTTTCAGTGCTGCACCAATTTTCGGCTATTGCCCTCCTGGCCGCTAGGGCAATTTTTGCTGTCATTTTGTTTTGTGCTCTGGGTATATCTGCATGTGGTTTCGATATCAGCCAAATCCAGGGGTTAAGTGGGATGTCTGTGTGTAGTATTCTAGAGACCATGGTTGCTACTTGTTGCCAGATCTGTTTAATTGGTGGAGGTAGGTTCCTTTCTGACCACATCCCTTCCAGCATAGATCTGTTTCTGACCTGCCCATCTGTTTCATTTTTAGGGGGGTGAGGTACCATCTCATTAGAGTTTTGTAGGCCTGTTCCTTGTGGTTGACACATATGGAGATAGTTGCTGTGGCCTCCCATATGTCTCCCCAGTCCGTCGGGTCTTCTGCTGGGCCTAGGTCCCTCTCTCAAGCCGACACGTATGTGTCCCGCATTTGTGTTTGCCGGGGTTGAGAGGAAGCTTTTGATTTGAATGTACCTAAATAGATCAAATGTTTGGAAAGGTGTCGTTTTGCTGTAGGTCGGGAAATGGCGTTATCTGTTGGCCCTGGAAGAAGTTGTGGAAGCGCGTGAGGTTGTTATCTTCGTATCGCGTGAAATCTTTGGGTGTCATGCCTGGGGGGAATTGTGTGTTGCGAAGTATTGTCGTTAGCGGGGACAGGGGTGTGGTAAGGCCGCTTTTGTGAACTATTCTATCCCATATTCTGATGGTGTTGGTCACTGCTGGGGATGTTAGTGGCATGGGGGGTCTGGCGTGTTTTGGTAGCCAGATGTAGAGGGAGGGGTGATCTCTGCCGAATATGTCGTGCTCAAGATCCACCCACCTTTTGATAGTAGTGGATGAGGTGAGGGAGGCCTAGGCCACCTACCCTGTTGGGTACATACATGGTTTGCCGTTTTATTCGCGTGCGTCGGTTGGACCAGATGAACCTGTCTATTGTTGTCTGTAGGCGTTTGAAGTCCGGGTTGGAGATTGGGATTGGGAGGGTTTGGAATAGGTATAAAAGCCTCGGCAGGATATTCATTTTGACTGAGGCTAGTCTGCCTAGCCAGGATATCGGCATGTTTTGATGTCATGTGTGATTTTCTGTATGGTTGGGGTGTAGTTCAGGGTGTAGCTTTGGGAGAGGTCTATGGGTAGCGCGATACCTAGGTATTGTATGTGGTTAGCGTTTATCTTGAAGGGGTACATCTTTTGGAGGTCCTCTAGAGTGGCGGGGTCTATGTGTATGGGTAGAGCTTCTGTTTTGTCCATGTTGAGTTTGTAACCAGAGATTTTGGTGTATTCCTCTAGGGCTTGTAGGAGTGGCGGTAGGGAGGTCGTCGGATCCGTGAGGGTGATGAGTAAGTCTTCCGCGTAAGCTGCGGTTATATATGTTTCTTCGCAAATTTTGAGGCCTTTTATGGCTGGGTTTCGTTGCAGGTTCTGAAGGAGCGGTTCTAGAGATAAGGCGAACAAGATCGGTGATAGAGGGCAGCCCTGTCGTGTTCCGTTATGTATAGTGAACGTGGGTGGTTGCGTAAGGGGTAGTAAGAGGCTGGCTCGGGGTGAGGTGTACAGTGTGCGTAGTGCGTCTAGGAAGCTTGAAGGGAATCCGAATTTTTGGAGGGCTGCGAAGAGGTACGGCCAGAGCAGTCTGTCGAAAGCCTTTTCTGCGTCTAGGGATAAGAGGAGGGTGGGGATGCGTCTAGTGGATGCGGCCCATATGAGGTCGTATGTTCTTCTAGTGTTGTCACTAGCTTGTCTTATGGGGATGAACCCCACCTGGTCGGGTTGGATGAGTTGGGGTAGGTGGGGGCAGATCCTGTCTGCCAGGAGTTTGGTGAATAATTTTATGTCCACGTTAAGTAGGGAGATGGGCCGGAAGTGGCCTGGGTCTAAGTGAGTTTTATTAGGTTTGGGGAGGAGGCAGACAGCGGCCTGGAGCATTTCTTGTGGCAATGTGTTGCCTTGTAGGATGGCATTGTATAAGTTGCATAGGTGTGGGATCAGCGTGGGAGCGAACGTCTTGTAACATAACCCAGTGAAACCGTCTGGGCCCGGGCTTTTGTTTGGTTTGAGTGATTTCATGGTACCTGCGAGTTCTTCTGGTGTGATCAGGTCAGTCAGTTTTTGTGCTGTTTCGTTTGGTAGAGAAGGTAATGGGGTATGCGCCAGGTAGTGGTCGATGAGTGTTTGGGCGGCGTTTGGATTCTGCCATGTTTCTGGGTCGTGGTCATATAGGGACGTGAAGGAAGTAGTTTTGGAAGACTTCGGCGATCTTGGTGGGGTCTTCGGTTATGGTTCCGTTAGGCGTGGTTATTCTGTTTATCTGTTTCTGAGCCGTCAGGTGTCTAGGTTTTCGTGCTAAGAGGGTGTTGGCCTTGTTAGCCTTATCATAGAAGAGCTGTTTTGACCACAGTAGAGCTTTTGTTGCGTCCTGTTTCATGTATTCCTTAATCTCGGCCTGGCATTTTGCAATTTTCTCTATCGTGTCTGGTGTGGGATCGAGTTTTAGCGTGGTCTCCAGGGTTCTAAGTGTTTTCAGGGCTTGTTCTAGGTGGGCGAGCCGTTTTTTCTTTTGTATCGTGGCTTGGTTGATTAGTGCTCCCCGTAGGACCACTTTGTGGGCTGCCCATAAGGTGCAATTAGAGTTGACGGAGTCTTTGTTTAGTTCGAAGTAGTCCGTTATGGTTTGGGCGATCGTTGTTCGGATCTGTGGGTTGTGGAGTAGCGTGGGGTTGAGTCCACAGACGGGCTTCACCTGGAATAGTGATTGTTAGTGTGGTTTCTGCATGGTCGGACCAGGTTATTTGGCCAATGGTCCTGCTCTTGAGTGCGGGTGCCAGTGCCGGGGAAATCAAGATCAGGTCTATGCGGGAGTGTGAGTGGTGCGGGTGTGAGAAAAAGGTGTAGTCTAATGTCGTGGGGTGTTGTGCTCTCCAGGCATCTATAAGGTGGGTTCGGGCGAGGAATGTCGCGAGTAGTTTGTCAGCTTGTGCTGTTGATTGTCGGCGGTGTGAGTGAGTGCTGTCTCGGCGTCTACTGCGGGTGAGGGGGTAGCGTTGAAGTCTCCACCGATGATCAAGTGGTGGGAGGGGAAGAGCGCCAGGTGTGCTCTGAGGGTGTTCCAGAATGAGTTGGAGGGTATGTTGGGTGCGTATACCGAGGTGAAGGCAAATTGTTGCGGTCCAATTTTGCCTGTTATTGTGAGGTATCTGCCTTGTGGGTCGGCGATTGTGTTGTTGACTGTGAGGGGGCAGGACTTCCGGATGATAATGGCAACGCCGTTATGTTTTCCTATTGGGGAGCTGGCGTAGTGGTTCACCCGGTAGTGTCGGCTTAGGAGAGGGAACTGTTTGGCTTGGGTGAAGTGCGTCTCCTGTAGTAGGAGTATGTCTGCTTTCGAGTTGTTGGCCCATCGCATGAGTTGGTGCCTTTTGGAGGGGTTGTTGAGGCCTTTGCAATTGATTGATAGGCAGGTCAGAGTAGCTGGCATCTCTTGTGGTTGGGGTGTTTAGGATTTGAGGCGTGTCCCGCTGTTCTTGGTGTGAGGGTGTAGGGTAGGGGAAGAGGGAAGAGGAGAGAGAGAAGAAAATGGGAAGGAGAGGAAATAAAAAAAAAAAGGGGATGGGGGTTCCTGGCTTTATTGAGCTGCTGCCAGGTGGTGTGTGGGCGGAGGGGTTGCGTCTGTGGGTTTGTGTTTGCTGTTAAGTGGTCGTGCCTTTCCTTCGGTCTCTGCCCTGGGTTGGATTGGGGGGAGTACCGAAAGTATAAAGTTTGTGGGGGGTCATGGGGTAAAGACGTCCGGTGTGTCAGACGATGTCCCCCCCAGGATTGTTCGGGTGATGCATCTCACTGGCGTGTGTGGTGAGGTGGGGGGTGAGTCCCCCATGTGGTCTGGTGTGCGTCTCGGGGTTGGGGGTACTGTATGGGGTGGTCATCTTGTCTGGTGTGGTGCGGATTGACATGGTGTGCCGTCGAGTGGGGGTGCGTATAGTCCTCTCATTGTGTTGTGGATGGGTCGAGTGTATAAGGGGCTGTTGTCCTGGTGGGCGATCCTCCACCTTGTGTGGTTGTGCTTGTGTGGCCGGGCGTGTCCTGTGTGTGTCAGTCGCCTTACGTGTCGGTGTGGGGCTTAGAGCTCTGTCCCCCTTAGATCTGTGCGTATAGAGGTCGAGTAGTGGGCATTGTGTCCCGGAGTCTGTGTCAGATGGGGTTCATGGTGATTAGTTGTTTAGGTTGTGGCTAGGGTGGGTGTTGCTTGTATGGGGCGTGTGCCGTCTCTATGGGTGGTGGGGCTTTGGTCTTGGAGCGAAACAGATGCCCGTGTGTTGGTCTGACTTAGCTGTTGCCTCTCTGTGACTGCGGTGGGGGGTTTGCCCGCTCCCGTTTCTGCGGTGTGTATAATGCGGTAGTGGTTTGGTGGAGTGTCTTGGTTGTGGGGTTTGTGGTCATGTCGGCCTGGTCTTGGGGTGCTTTGGTGGTATCTGCTTGCGTTTGACCGTGTATCCAGAGAGGTGCTGGCCCCAGTGAGAGGGTCTAGGGGTACCATGCAGGGTGCGGGCAACAGGTCTTTCTAGTTCACCCCTTCATGTTCTGAACCTTTGTTATGTTGGTGCTAATTCAAGGTTAGTTGTCTAGCAAATGAAAAGCGTCTCAGGTTGTAATGCAAGTAAATCTTCACTATTATGATGTGAAATAATAAATATTAGGATTTACTCACGGAACCTCGAGTGGAGTGGCTCAGGTTCGATGAGGGCCTTCAGCACCTCAGTTTGTAAGTAGATGTCTGTGAGGGGGGTCCCCCGTCTTCGTATTGCTGGTGTTGTGGGGGTTTTGTCCGGGTCTGGGTCTGTCTCCGGGTTGTCCCTAGGGGGCAGTGGTATCACCCTCTAGGTGGCGCAGCATAGGGGGTGCCTCGGTGGGTTTTCAGTGCTGCCGGTAGCTGTGGTCTAAGAATGTCGTCGGGAACAGGGTGGGTTGGTGATTGGCTCGGCGGGTTGCCTGGTGAGCCGGAAGGGGCGGGTGCTGTGTGTAGAGGGTGGAGCCCTCGTTTCTGTTATGTTTGGGGGCGTAATTGTTAGCAGGGCTGGTGGGTCTTCAAGGTGTTCAGGGGGACAGTCACAGTGAAAAGTAGCATTTATATCCTTACAATAAGCATTGTGCGTTGTATGTGGCCCCTTGTTTGCGCTTGCGTGGGCCCGCCTAGCAAACCGGTGGTTCCTGTTCCCCATACTGCGCCTTCAATTTATCCCCTCTTATGTGGCTAACGTTAGGTTGGTATGTGGCCGCCGGGCAAGCTTTCGGGTCTGGTTTTGAAGGCTTGGGGCGCTCTTGGTTATGTTCCCTATCCTTAATGGCTTTCTTATGGCCTGCGGCCGCGAGTGGGGCTGGGGGGAGGCCCGAATGATTATGGCTTGGGTGGGTGCTACTGTCATGCCGCTAAGGTGTTCCCGAGGTGCTAAGGTGTACACTGCGCATGCGGGATTCGAACATAAACATCCAACAATAAGCTTAATAAATTTTGCAAACTTAATACTTTACGGCTATGAACTGAAGAGGGTCACGGGGGACCCGTGTGGTTTAGCAGGAAGGCCTCGTGGCAGGCGTGCGCCCAAGTTCATGTGTCCGTTTGCGCTTATCCCTTGGTGGTGGTTGGGGGTCTCGGTTTGGCCTGTTGTCTGAGAGGACGAGGTCGCGGTTCGCCATGACGGCTGTCCCCTGCAGGTGTGGAGGAGTCAGTATCCTGGGCTGGTTGGCGTAGTGGGAGTCCTATGTATTGGGCAAAGTCTTGCATATCCATGACTTGGTGGAGAGTGTATGTCTGCTCTCCCTTCTTGACGTGGAGTTTGAAGGGATGTCCCCACGTGTAGCGCCAACCTTTCTCCACAAGCGCGGTAGTTAGAGGCTTGAGTTCCCGGCGCTTCTGCAACGTGGTCGGTGACAGGTCCTGGTAGAAATGCAAGGTTTGGCCTTGGTACGTTGGCGGGTTGTCCCGCGCGGCCTTCATGAGCCTCTCTTTGATGGGGAAGTATAGGAGTTTGGTTATGATGTCTCTGGGAGCATTCGTGTTGAATGTTGGGGGGCGCAGGGCTCTATGGGCCCGCTCGATGTAGAGTTCCTGTTCGGATGTGTCCGGGAGGAGGGAGTGGAAGATCGGACGGTGGGTAGTAGTGTCTCAGGTAGGACTGAATCAGGTAGGCCCCGTATCCTGATGTTTAGCCTCCGTGACCTGTTATTTAGGTCTTCCAAGCCATCCTCCAGGTACAGGATCTTTTCTTGCATAGCCTCTATGTCTCTGGCGTGTGTCTTTGCCGTGTCCTGTGTTTCTTTAATCTGAGTCTCTGCGCGGCTAGTGCGTGAGGCCAGGGCCTCTATATCGTCCTTGAGGCCTGCGATTTGTTTTTCCAGGGCGGCCGTTGTGTAGGCCTTGATGTCGTCGGATGTCTCCTTGAGCATCTTCTTAAGGTCCTCTTTCGTGAGGGGGGTAGCATGCCGTTCCGTGGCCTCATATTCGTCCGAGTCGGAGCCTGTTTCTGTGTGGCCTTGTGATAAAGATGGCCGCCCATCCTCTTTCCCGCGGAACAGTGTGGCCACGGACGGGGTGGTATCCCTTCTTTTTTTCGTGCCTCCCATGGTGCAGGGGGGTAGGTAAGGTGAGTAGGGGATGTCGGTGGGTGTTTGGTGGCGAGATGCCTGAATGTGAGCGCTAATGGCGGCTGATTGCAATCCCGGGGTCGGAGAGCTAAGGGCTCATGCATCCGTCACCATGAAGGTTTAGGCTCCTCCTCCCAACCTCTTTTTTTTTTTTTTTAATGATGTTTATTGATTTTTTACGAAAATTCTACTTTTCTATCTGGCTGAGCAGCCATGTTGGGGCAGACTCTAGTGTTATCTGACCACCTGCTGCTGGGTCAGTGTCACACAAAGCAATTTGACCTAATAAGGCTGTTTGGCCAGATAAAAAAAGTGAAGTTTTCTTTAAAAAAAAATCAATATGTATTATTTAAAAATATATATTGTTATGTTTTAATAAATGTTTAATAAAAACAAAAAGTTACAATTTGATGACAGTTGGTCTTTAAGTCCCTCCTAAAACCAGCCCGATACCATACGCTAAGTTCTAATGTGTTCTATAAATCACAATGTTACACCAAACCTTTTAACTCAGAGTATTACATGAAACTATATTTATCGAAGTTTGATGTGCAGGGGATCGGGCCAGAAAGGGGGCACTGACATGTCCCCTCTATAAAATGGTAAGGGGACATGTTAGCATGTGGTGAGTGCAGACAGGGACTCTGGCCTGCTCAATTCAGGGCAGACCATTACGTGAAGAATTACATTTTATTGTATTAACACAACTCCAGGCACCATGTCAACCTCAAATTACTGAAGTGGTCATGGTGGCCATAGTATATATACTAGAATACTAGAATGAGCTGTCAAGCTCTAAAACTATCCTAAACATGTATCAAACAAGATAGATACTTAGAGAATTTAATGTAATCTAATTGATCTTAATGTAGCATACTGATTAACACCTTTGTAATAGAATAGTGTGCAAAGATGAACATATCTACTAAGTGGTGTACTCAATGGGTTAAAAGTAAAACATAGTAAGTAGAAAACTAAAACAATGTATAATAGCCCTAATCGATGCCAACAAGGGTACCCCATAATTAACCCCCACAACCCCAAAAAGAACTAATTAATGGGTAAACACACACCAACAAAATACATAAAGAGATAAAAGACTCACTTAAGAGTTAAAAAGATAAACTAGTGTGGAGTCTAATCCATCTTGTAATTAAACAGAATAGCTGGAAGCAGCATTGTGCCCTTGTCAACACGGAAACTCCCACACTCAAAATAATTGTCCTGACGTGCGTTTCACCTATAACGGTGATTTACAGTCCTCGAGGCACCCCTACCAGTCCAGGATTGACTTCCCATATTTGTTTGCTGAGATAGGTGATTTTACGTAGCTTTGTAAAATTTAAAACTGTATTTTTCTTATGTGTGTGCTATTCCATAATCTGTATTTTGGGGGAAAAATTAGTTTGGATGGTCTGAAATTCATTCGTGCAAACGATTTGAAAAATGATCTGGATGAAACAAAAAGGTGCAATAATTGGCCGATTGCTATACTGCAAAATATAAATATGTAAATATATTGCAGGACATTGACAGGAGCATTTTCCTACAATTTGATTCACAGATCAAGTGAGCACAAATAAGGAAAAAATAAGGAGGAGCAGTTAAAAAAAAATCTACTTACTTAGTAAATATAATTTTAAATATATGTATATTTTTTTTCTCGTCCTCCCTTTTGTCCCTCTATTGGTCACTTCTCACTTCATCTGTGAATAAAATCAATATTATAATAGTGGCTGCCCCCTAACCATCAATCATCTTTTTTCCCATAAATATTTATTTTCTTTGGCGCTTTGGATGGAACTTTTAACCATGAATCAAACTAAACGGCGCACATCCACTGTCCAATTTGTTTGTTTTGTGATAGGTCCATATGGCAATTCAGAGTTACAGAATTCAGATGCCCTTTCAATCACCCTGACCGCAATTAATTTGAAGTTGGCTGCAAAAGTTTAATTACAATTCTAAAATAAATTATATAATAATTGTAACGGATCCCCTATACTTTGACTGAGTATAACATTTGTAGTTCTCCCAAATCCCCAGTGAAGCAGTGATTATAGCTCCCAATTCCCCAAACATCAGCCTAGACTCGATGAAGGGTAGAAACTAATGTGTTTAACCATGGCCAAATGGCCCACTTATAGACTATGCAAAACAAGGATGCAGTAAAACACGCCCAGAACACTCTTTCAAAATGTCCACAAATCCCTGTGTCAAAGTGCCTTGGCACAAAAACATAAAATATCAAAATACATAAAAAATACATACAAAACAAATTGGAACCCCACAAATTATATATTGTTAAATAGTCCTGATCTGAGCGCCCAAGTTCCTCAAATAGTGCTCAGATCGATAAAGTGTAGGGGAAATGCCACCGCACACATGGTCCTTTGCCCAAAACAGTTCCAGGGCATTTGGTGCTTTTGCCGGTAAACTTCCGGGAACTCCTGCTGCCGCAATACGGGGTGCTCTGACTGACTCCTACGTAGCATTTGTTCCCCTTAGTATCAGGCACCTTCCCTCCAAAAAGCGCTCTCCTGGTGGATTTTAAAGTGGTTCAAAACCGCAAACCAAATTGTCCAGGAACTGCACAGTCACCTCATGCCGAAAACAGTTCCATAACATTCACGGCTAAGTCCCGCTGAGGTGACCGGGAACCCACAAAGTCCTCATGCCGAAATTAGTTCCATAGCGTTCGCGGCTAAGTACTGCTGGGACTATTTGTGGGTTTGGCCACCAGAGAGTCAGCTTTCGGTTCCATTCGCATAAAGGGAAAGTACCGAAACCAGGCTACTAATGGCAGTCAGGGAGCAGGGGCGGACTGACCGGTCGGGCACTTCGGACACGGTCCGAGGGCCCCGGCCGGGAGGGGGGCCCGCCGCCAGGGCCGCCTTCAGGGGGCCCGGCGGCAGGGCTGAATTGGGGGCGGCAGAGGAAGGTGCCACCGGGTGGCCGGTCCGGTGGCACACTGTGAGGGGGCCGGCCGTTTGATGCTGGAGCCGCCGGACCGGGTAGCAGCCTCGCCGGTCCGGCGGCTTTCCTCTGACTAACACTGAAGGGGGAGGAGGAGCATCTGTCTATCATGCTCCCTGCGGTTCCCACAATTCCCAGCACAGGATGTGGGAACCGCAAAGGAGCATGATAGACAGATGCTCCTCCTCCTCCTCCTTCATCGTTAGTGAGCGGAATGCCGCCGGACCGGCAAGGCTGCCACCCGGTCCGGCGGCTCCAGCATCAAACGGCCGGCCCCCTCTGACTTGAGTAAGAGGGGGGAAGAGGGGGCAAGAAAAATATGGGGGGGAAGAAGGGGCAAGAGAGATATGGGGGGGAAGGGCAAGAGAGATAGTTGGG
>OW240913.1:267045725-267065433 GCA_933207985.1 Pelobates cultripes
ACAGTGATCAATATGCTGTCCCCTGCTGATGGCAAACTCCCATGCATGAAACAGCTCCTGAAGCAGTAGGCAGGACAATGGCTTCTGACAGAGCAAACCTGTTAATGAAGATATTGTACTGCCTGTCCTTGCAAACCTGATGCAATTGTTGTATGATGAATTCCTACCTATCATGTTAAAGGCATTACCAGTGAATAAAATTAAAATGGGTTAATCTGCTGCCCATTGCTATGGTTATATCCATCCCTTCCACCATGAAACCTTGCCTGTTCCAGGACAGATGTTTAACCTAATTCTGTTGTGGTATGAAGAATTCCAACTTGTTCTGCCAAGAGCAACACCTCAGACTGAACCCAAAATGGGTAGCTATGTCTCTTCTATACAAAGAAGAAACCCTAAGGTTGTTCCTGTTCATGAAGAGACAACCAGGAGAGCATCTGTCAATGCTGTAACAATTATGTCTAAAGATGCTGCTCATGGCAATCCTGACTGTAATATTCCCGATTTGTCACTTACATATGAAGAGGGCTCTCTTGTCTTTGAAGATAAGATGATACCCCTGATTATAACTGACTCTTGTTCTGTTCTTCTTTCAGCTTTCAGTAATACAGTGCCCTGTGAACCTGTATCTAAGCGACAGTTTCCTTTGAATGAGTTTTTTCGTCTTGAATATGTGTCATTCATTTGAGTTCTTTCAACTAATATACTAATTTCCCTTTTTTCTTTGTTGTGTTTTGTGGTTTATTTTTGTATTGGTTTCCTACTTATAGTGGTTGCTGCTGTGGTCAGCATGTCTTCCCAACCAAACCCTGATAAAGACCAACACAAAAAAGTTGTAAAGTACATCAATGATTTTCATCATTAAAGGTTTAAAGATTAAAGGGTTTGTGTACCATCTGCCCACTAACAGCAGAGGAACTGCTTTGTAAGAGGTATAGGGACAGCACTGAGTACTTTATACTGTATAACAGCTCTTACTGTTCTGTTATTTATATTATCATTCATAGGAAGGTGAGTACTTTGCAAATAAGCCTTCAAAATCTACATCTGTACCCTAAAAATACTTTTTCCTTAGCCCTAAATTTAATTCCTCCCAAGCCTAAACAAACTCAGTCCCGAATTTAAGCACTCAAAGAGTAGAAAGAAACAAAAAGGAAAATCAAATACAAATCTGTATTCCTAATGCTATAGTCTCCCTGCTCCTTAACCCCTTAAGGACCAAACTTCTGGAATAAAAGGGAATCATGACATGTCACACATGTGTCCTTAAGGGGTTAAAGGCTAGAAGGCTTCATAAAAAAAGCATAATATCCCAATGCTACTATTAAAATAAAATATATAAGACAACCAATCAAAATTAAATATTTGTCTTTTGTACAGATCCATGCAGACACACACTCACTGACTGCACACATACACTCAATGACCCAGACACACACACATTGACTCATGCAAACACACACACTGATCCATACAGACACACGCACACAGTCCATGCAGACACACACTCACTGACCGTGCAATGTTTGCAAGGCATCATAGCAGTTGCAGTACTACAGTAGCTGTGGAAGCTAACGTGGATTGTGTTTTGCACTCAACATAGGTAAAATCATGGTGGCCTCCAATTCGGATAGAATAAAATTAACCAAATGTGGTAACCAGCTCACAAGAAGTCTTTGCCACCCATGATAATATAGAACATGTTTGTGCAATGAATCACAAAAGCGATGCAAAATATTATATAATGGCATAGGACATTAAATAGTTATAAGAGCCCGTATCACATTGGTCGGCTTCAAGTAACTATGGGTAGGACCAATTATATATGCCACTTGAAAATACAAGTATGCCCCACTATGGAGCTTTAAAGAATAGTTTTAGTGAACAGAAAATGGAAAGACAAGGTGATGGCTAAGAGGGAGAGGGAAGGGAAGGGGGAAAAATGTTTGTAGAATTTTTGTATGAGGAATTACAGCACAGGAGTATGAGGCCACCCTCCATCATTCCGTCCAGCAAAGGTGTGGGTACAGAGCTCTCCAATCTGGCATTGAAGGCAACAAACCCACTGATATTACCCTAAGGGACCAACCGGTCCCAGAAACAATGGCCCATGCTCTGCCACCTGAGTAGCACGAGTTGGCGAAAGAGACACACCCTCATCTAGCCCGCTCATGTGTGCCCTCGGCTAGTTCGGTCTAACCTGTTCCTCCTCCAGCGAGGACACATACTGACTAGGTAACAATGTGCAATGTCAGGTGGCAATTGTTAAGGCTAGTAGGGTATTGTCATGCATAAGAAAGTTTATTAATTCTCGGAAAAACAACATTTGTTTCTCTTTAAATTAATAGTATGACCACCTGGCCACCTGTTTTAATGAAGGATGTTATTGGACTAGAAAAATGTATAGACAGGAAGCTACAATATTAATAAGGAAATTGAAAGATGAAAATTATGAAATGCTTGACAACTTGCTTAAAAGACACCTTAGAGGGGGGCTGGCTGCCCATTGAGTGAGCTCCTGCAACGACTCACTAACTAAGCCTGAATTACAGGCAGCCAGCCCACAAAACTCACAGAACTCAGCTGCATTTCCCTCACAGCAGGCCCGGGGGAAGCTCTAGATACCAGAGCACCTTACCTTGGGATATTCCTCACAAAGATCCTACTGCGGCCCAGCATTGCAGACGGACAGGTGAGGTGGCCAATCGCCCAGACCCTGCTGCGCTGCAACAGGTGGGACCTGCCACAAACCCTGTTCTCCCAAAGACACAAGGTGCGGAAGTCCCGCAGACCCACACCATGGCAGAAGGAACTCATCCATGGCCCTCACAGACCTGGAAACTGGAAGGGTGAAGTGAGAGCGGAGGTACCATACCTGCCAAGGCATGGACTTTCAAAAGGCCTGAAGGGACTACCACTACAGGGAATTGGCTGAAAGCCAAGCTAACTCAAAAGGATGTCTCACCAAATGGCTGAGATCCAGTGACAACTGAGAATACCATCTACTGCAAATGTTATGTTTTATTTCAGCCTGTTGCCCTTTTATCTTACTTTATTTCATTAACACTGTGCCATTATACCACCCCCCTGGTTAAGCTCATTAATACAGCCATTAATGCATATACGGTAGCCTCGAGGTCACCTACCAACCAATATGGCCCCAGTGGTTTAAACTTGCCACTAACCTATCAGCTTAATACCATAAGCACACATAGAGAGTGCTAAACTTGTAGAGCAACCTGTTATAAACCTCAACTTCAGTTCAGACAAGTATATTTTTGTTATATTGCTTTTGACCCTCTTTGCCCTATCTCCTAAATCGACTAACAGTAACACCATGTTGATAGTCTCTCTAGCAACACCAATCTACCTAGTCTGTCCAAACTAATCTCTGCAAGACTATCTAGCCTGTGATATCCTGTTAGTGGCATGTGAGGTTTATATTAATCTATTCTAAATGTCTAGCCAGATAAATCTAGTCATTAGCATGTCTATTACATAGTAACTTTATCCTGAACAACTAGCCTGCAATATTCTATCTTCTTAATATTATAAAATGTGTCAGCCAAGATTAGGAGTATAATCTGTTATGCGTTGATAAACCCGTTATATGTCTACCTGCTTTAACTCCTTTTTTCTTATTCTGTAAACTGTGAATCAAATACCACAATAAAAGAAAGATTGACAAGAAAAATAAAAAATAAAGACACTTTAGAGCTGATATGATAACATTATACAAAGATATATAGAGTTGGAACAGACAGCTCTCTGGTAACCTTTTCATTAATAGGACTGTACAAATTATAAGTGGTCACCCAATTTGACTTAAAGAAAAGAGATGTCACCTATGGCAGAGGAAATGGTTCTTTACAGTGAAAACAAGACGTGGAACTCTGCCTAAAGAGGTTATCTTACAAGATTCTGTAATGAATTTTTTTATCACCTGGTTTTGGAAAAAACTAAGTATTTAAGGATACAATAGTTAATATTTTAAATCTAAGATAATTGATCCAAAGAGACATCTGACTACCATTTTGGAGTCAAGAAGGATTATTTTGCATTTTGTGACAAAGACCTTGATATAATATTTTTGGATAAGCTTTTCAAAGTTTGACATTTTTTCAAATTGTTTTTTTTTTGATCATCAGCAGTAACATAGAACTTGATGGAGCTTGATTTTTTTTTTCACCCTGTATTACTCTGTAACCACTGTAGGAACTAACCGGGCCCATCACTCCAGGGGGTCCGGTCGCCATGTCGACCCCTGTGACCAGGGTGCCCGCCAGCATTTTGGTGCGGCCCCGACCGTGTGGAAAAACCGCCGGCCCGCACTGATGGAGCCCATCGGGCGGCCCATGGTCTTGGGGCCAACCGATGGCAATGGATTTCCTGGGGCCCGGTCAGCGCTGCGGCACTTTAAGAGCGCGACCGGTCCCCAGTGGTGATGTCAGAGCTGGGAGGAAGCCATCACTTCCTCCCAGCCAACACAGCACCGTGCAGGAGGAGAGGAGGGAGTCAGAGTGGGAGCTCTGACTCCCATCAGCATGATGCAGTCACTGGACCCCAGGTAAGTCACTAAAAAAATTTTAACAGTTGATGTGTGTGATAGAGAATGTCTGTATCAGTATATCTGTGTGTGTGTCTGTGTGTGTGTCTGTATGTGTATGTCTGTGTGTGTTTTTGTATATCTGTATGTGTGTGTGTGTCTGCATGTCTGTGTGTGTGTGTCAGTATATATGTGTCTGTGTGTATGTGTGTGTCTGTATGTATGTGTGTGTCTGTCTGTCTGTATGTGTCTCTGTGGGCATGTTTGTGTTTGTATGTATGTGTGTCTGTCTGTATGCATGTATATGTGTGTGTCTACATGTCTGTGTGGGGGGTTGTATGGGGTGGGGGGTAGATGTATGGGGGTGGGCATGTATGGGGCGGGGGTAGATATATGGGGGGGACCCGGGGCAATTTTTGCACCGGGGCTCCGTTGTTTCTAGTTGCGCGTTTGTCTGTAACACTAACTTCTAGAAGTATATTGATTTTATTCTAATTAGCAACCCCCAATATGTGGTGTGATAATGGTTTTTTAAATTTTGTCCCAGGAATAGAAAAGTACGTATAAATCTAGTAGTAGTGATAATAGAAATAATACTTAGCCTAATACTCATTTTCCTTTCATTCAAAAATGTCATACTTTGCACATTATCCCTATTTAGCTGATTACTAGTCATTTTATTACTATATTTTTTTAGTCTTACATAGAAATGTCATTTTTTGGTTCAACTTTTTAGTGGTTTCAATATTACGCAGCATCATTGTTAACATCGTGGTTAACACAGTGAGGGAGTTTAAGCATGCGTGGGCTAGGCATAAGGCTATCCTAGACTTACGATAAGGCCAGGGACTAATGAAAGTATTTAGAAAATTTGACCAAACGTTTCTTATCTATGTTTTATATTTCATAAAATCTCATCTTAACTATATTCATGTCAGATAAATATGATTCTAACCTGGGTTTCTCTTAATACTATAGTTTTTTAGTTTGCTTTACAAAATGTTTACAAAAGCTTACATTTATTGGTTTAATGTTTGTTTTTATATTGTCATTTGCATGTTTAAATCATCCATTCATTTACAAGTTAATGCTTTTTTAAATAGTTTTGCCTTCTGATTTATTTAACTTTTTTATGTGATTGCTAATAATTCTTTTCTTCTCTCTTACTGTTTTAATGGTTTTAAAAGAATTAAGGTGCAGGAGGACTTTCCATTAAACATTGTTATTTCTAGTTTTTTGTTTTTGTACTTGTTTTTGTTTTTTTTAAACAAACATCATTATAATGTTAAAATATTTAAAGGTTTTGCCAACCATTACAAATATAGTGTTATAACCAAGTTATCATAACTTCTGCCTTTGGCATTGATGCAGATCTTCTTAAAAGAAGATAGCACCGGGGAGATATGGAAGGCTATCAAGTAAAACAAGCATGTAAAGATTATTTATTTTATATTTTATTGCTTCTTGGCATTTTTTGATATCTATCTGTCTTGCTGTTATATTTGCCTCTTTTTTTTTTTTTTTTAAAAAGGGTGAGGTCTAGGACCAATAACCGCTATGGTGGTTATGTTGCCAGGAATCCCCTAGCTCCATGCTTCTTTTTCTGATATTGCTAATTAGCAATCTGCCCACTAATAAGGGGCTTTCTTGGAAAGCTGATACTAAATATATCGCACCAGTGCAATTTGCAAGCCAGAAATAGTGGGGTCAAAATGGGCTGATCCTAAAAAGTGGAATGTAGTCAATAAAGAAATCAAGATTAGTGTATTTAAAGTATCTCTCCTCTAACTGTGGCTGAAAATGTAGACTTACTTATTTAAAAAAAAAAAAAAACATAATAAGAACATCATTTACCAAAACAAGCAGAACAGTTATAAAACAAATGTGTCAAAGGCAAAAAATAAAAATAAAGAAAATGTGTTCAAGTACTTTCCTGATAACATGCATCTGATCTGTCTGGGAAAAGGAAAATCAAACATTTTTTGAAAGTATTTAAAGGTTTGTCTAGCAATTGCTGTTAGTTAATCCATCAGCCTGTTTTCTTAAAGTTTATTAATCACCAGTGTGATAAGAGGGTGGGGATTTGTAATCAAACAGTTCCACACACATGCCTTGCAGCTATGATTCATTATTGTTACAAACGCTTCTTGCCTTGGACATTTGCCACAAATTCATGGAGGAGTGTAGAAGCTGGCCTCCTGCCCACCGACTATGGGCCATATACAAAGACTCTGTTCAGGAGTTAAATCTCCCTGACAGGGGCGGACTGAGAACCCTCAGGGCCCCCGGGCAAAATAAATCAAGGGCCCCCTTACAGGCCCCACCCATACTCTGCAGCAAGCGCCACCCTTGTCCCGCCTCCAGCCACACCCTACACAATCTTTAGACACAAGGAACACAATAATGACTACTTGCTAAGCCATGGATGCTATCTCATTAGAGAGTGTGTTAGAAAGAATCCCCTAGGCCCCATTAGAAACGTCTAATGGGGCCTGGAGGGTTGTCTCTCCAACACTCTGGTTTCTATTCACAATATAGCAACACAACATAGCTCGCTGATACCTAGGCCAATTACCTTAATTACTGTTGCTGGCTGGAGGCAGGCTGTGGGCTTGCTGGCTACTAGCAGGCTGTGGGCTTGCTGACTGCGGCTGGCAGGCTGTGGCTTGCTGGCTGCGACTGGCACCGACTGTAGGCCTGTGGGCTGGCTACTGGCCTATAACTACTGGCCAGCCTGTGGGTTGGCTGGCTGGCTACTGGGGCACTTGTAAATTATTTAAAGAAATAATCTATGCACAATAACCACTACTGCTCCAGAGTAAGTAGTCAAACCATTTAAGAACAGTTTGACAACTTACCTGGGATCTGCTGGGATATGGGGCTGTAGTAGGGAATAGGAGCAGTGGTGCAATGTGTGTGAAAGGTTCAGTGTGTGTGTGTGGGGGTGTAGTGTGTGAATGTGTAGGGTGTGTGGGCTGTGTATGTGTGTGGCAATGTTAATATGGGGGGCTGTGTATGGGGGTCTGTGTGTATATGGGTGGGCAGTGTATGTGTGTGTGTGAGGCAATGTGTGTAAATGTGTATGGTGTGTATGGGGGCAGTGTGTGAATGTGTATGGTGTGTGTGTGGGCTATTCTAGAGTTCACTCTCACCACTGCGACCACCAGGAATCCCTGGGGGTCACAGTGTTGAGAGTGAACACTAGACCGTAGCTCCAGGGCTAGAGCTGACTCTCGCAAGCCAAACCCGTTGCCATGGTAATCGCGGCAACGCTCTGTGCTCGTGCAAGAAGGACCCAGAGGAGCTGCAGGGTGAGTTCCCAGGTCCTCTCTTCCTCCCTCCCCTGCCCGCATGGTGCCTGTTTTCAGGCATGAGGTGACTGGCAATTGCCCTGACAATTTGGTTGGATCCACCAGTGATATCTACAGCCCTTCTGTGTGCCTTTTTGTGGAGGGAAGGTGCTCTGTATGTAAGGGGAACCCCCCTCCTTCCCAGTCTCTCTTACCCCTCTGCCTCTTTCTCCCTCTCTTCCACTGTTTTTCTCCCCCCTTTCCCTGTCTCTCTCTCCCCCACATCTCTCTTCCTCTCTGTCTCTTTCTCCATGGTTAAACCCTCCCTATCCCCCCTCTTTCTCCCCAAAGTATGTCTCATTCTTCCCTCGTTGTCTCTTTCTCCCCCTCCCCATCTCTATATTCCCCCTCTTTCTCCCCCTGTGTCTCATTCTTCCCCCTCTGTCTCTTTCTCCCCCTCCCCATCTCTCTATTGCCCCAAAATACAGATTATGGAATAGCACACACATAAGAAAAATACAGTTTTAAATTTTACAAAGCTACGTAAAATCACCTATCTCAGCAAACAAATATGGGAAGTCAATCCTGGACTGGTAGGGGTGCCTCGAGGACTGTAAATCACCGTTATAGGTGAAACTCACGTCAGGACAATTATTTTGAGTGTGGGAGTTTCCGTGTTGACAAGGGCACAATGCTGCTTCCAGCTATTCTGTTTAATTACAAGATGGATTAGACTCCACACTAGTTTATCTTTTTAACTCTTAAGTGAGTCTTTTATCTCTTTATGTATTTTGTTGGTGTGTGTTTACCCATTAATTAGTTCTTTTTGGGGTTGTGGGGGTTAATTATGGGGTACCCTTGTTGGCATCGATTAGGGCTATTATACATTGTTTTAGTTTTCTACTTACTATGTTTTACTTTTAACCCATTGAGTACACTACTTAGTAGATATGTTCATCTTTGCACACTATTCTATTACAAAGGTGTTAATCAGTATGCTACATTAAGATCAATTAGATTACATTAAATTCTCTAAGTATCTATCTTGTTTGATACATGTTTAGGATAGTTTTAGAGCTTGACAGCTCATTCTAGTATTCTAGTATATATACTATGGCCACCATGACCACTTCAGTAATTTGAGGTTGACATGGTGCCTGGAGTTGTGTTAATACAATAAAATGTAATTCTTCACGTAATGGTCTGCCCTGAATTGAGCAGGCCAGAGTCCCTGTCTGCACTCACCACATGCTAACATGTCCCCTTACCATTTTATAGAGGGGACATGTCAGTGCCCCCTTTCTGGCCCGATCCCCTGCACATCAAACTTCGATAAATATAGTTTCATGTAATACTCTGAGTTAAAAGGTTTGGTGTAACATTGTGATTTATAGAACACATTAGAACTTAGCGTATGGTATCGGGCTGGTTTTAGGAGGGACTTAAAGACCAACTGTCATCAAATTGCAACTTTTTGTTTTTATTAAACATTTATTAAAACATAACAATATATATTTTTAAATAATACATATTGATTTTTTTTTTAAGAAAACTTCACTTTTTTTATCTGGCCAAACAGCCTTATTAGGTCAAATTGCTTTGTGTGACACTGACCCAGCAGCAGGTGGTCAGATAACACTAGAGTCTGCCCCAACATGGCTGCTCAGCCAGATAGAAAAGTAGAATTTTCGTAAAAAATCAATAAACATCATTTAAAAAAAAAAAAAGAGGTTGGGAGGAGGAGCCTAAACCTTCATGGTGACAGATGCATGAGCCCTTAGCTCTCCGACCCCGGGATTGCAATCAGCCGCCATCAGCGCTCACATTCAGGCATCTCGCCACCAAACACCCACCGACATCCCCTACTCACCTTACCTACCCCCCTGCACCATGGGAGGCACGAAAAAAAGAAGGGATACCACCCCGTCCGTGGCCACACTGTTCCGCGGGAAAGAGGATGGGCGGCCATCTTTATCACAAGGCCACACAGAAACAGGCTCCGACTCGGACGAATATGAGGCCACGGAACGGCATGCTACCCCCCTCACGAAAGAGGACCTTAAGAAGATGCTCAAGGAGACATCCGACGACATCAAGGCCTACACAACGGCCGCCCTGGAAAAACAAATCGCAGGCCTCAAGGACGATATAGAGGCCCTGGCCTCACGCACTAGCCGCGCAGAGACTCAGATTAAAGAAACACAGGACACGGCAAAGACACATGCCAGAGACATAGAGGCTATGCAAGAAAAGATCCTGTACCTGGAGGATGGCTTGGAAGACCTAAATAACAGGTCACGGAGGCTAAACATCAGGATACGGGGCCTACCTGATTCAGTCCTACCTGAGACACTACTACCCACCGTCCGATCTTCCACTCCCTCCTCCCGGACACATCCGAACAGGAACTCTACATCGAGCGGGCCCATAGAGCCCTGCGCCCCCCAACATTCAACACGAATGCTCCCAGAGACATCATAACCAAACTCCTATACTTCCCCATCAAAGAGAGGCTCATGAAGGCCGCGCGGGACAACCCGCCAACGTACCAAGGCCAAACCTTGCATTTCTACCAGGACCTGTCACCGACCACGTTGCAGAAGCGCCGGGAACTCAAGCCTCTAACTACCGCGCTTGTGGAGAAAGGTTGGCGCTACACGTGGGGACATCCCTTCAAACTCCACGTCAAGAAGGAAGAGCAGACATACACTCTCCACCAAGTCATGGATATGCAAGACTTTGCCCAATACATAGGACTCCCACTACGCCAACCAGCCCAGGATACTGACTCCTCCACACCTGCAGGGGACAGCCGTCATGGCGAACCGTGACCTCGTCCTCTCAGACAACAGGCCAAACCGAGACCCCCAACCACCACCAAGGGATAAGCGCAAACGGACACATGAACTTGGGCGCACGCCTGCCACGAGGCCTTCCTGCTAAACCACACGGGTCCCCCGTGACCCTCTTCAGTTCATAGCCGTAAAGTATTAAGTTTGCAAAATTTATTAAGCTTATTGTTGGATGTTTATGTTCGAATCCCGCATGCGCAGTGTACACCTTAGCACCTCGGGAACACCTTAGCGGCATGACAGTAGCACCCACCCGAGCCATAATCATTCGGGCCTCCCCCCAGCCCCACTCGCGGCCGCAGGCCATAAGAAAGCCATTAAGGATAGGGAACATAACCAAGAGCGCCCCAAGCCTTCAAAACCAGACCCGAAAGCTTGCCCAGCGGCCACATACCAACCTAACGTTAGCCACATAAGAGGGGATAAATTGAAGGCGCAGTATGGGGAACAGGAACCACCGGTTTGCTAGGCGGGCCCACGCAAGCGCAAACAAGGGGCCACATACAACGCACAATGCTTATTGTAAGGATATAAATGCTACTTTTCACTGTGACTGTCCCCCTGAACACCTTGAAGACCCACCAGCCCTGCTAACAATTACGCCCCCAAACATAACAGAAACGAGGGCTCCACCCTCTACACACAGCACCCGCCCCTTCCGGCTCACCAGGCAACCCGCCGAGCCAATCACCAACCCACCCTGTTCCCGACGACATTCTTAGACCACAGCTACCGGCAGCACTAAAAACCCACCGAGGCACCCCCTATGCTGCACCACCTAGAGGGTGATACCACTGCCCCCTAGGGACAACCCGGAGACAGACCCAGACCCGGACAAAACCCCCACAACACCAGCAATACGAAGACGGGGGACCCCCCTCACAGACATCTACTTACAAACTGAGGTGCTGAAGGCCCTCACCGAACCTGAGCCACTCCACTCGAGGTTCCGTGAGTAAATCCTAATATTTATTATTTCACATCATAATAGTGAAGATTTACTTGCATTACAACCTGAGACGCTTTTCATTTGCTAGACAACTAACCTTGAATTAGCACCAACATAACAAAGGTTCAGAACATGAAGGGGTGAACTAGAAAGACCTGTTGCCCGCACCCTGCATGGTACCCCTAGACCCTCTCACTGGGGCCAGCACCTCTCTGGATACACGGTCAAACGCAAGCAGATACCACCAAAGCACCCCAAGACCAGGCCGACATGACCACAAACCCCACAACCAAGACACTCCACCAAACCACTACCGCATTATACACACCGCAGAAACGGGAGCGGGCAAACCCCCCACCGCAGTCACAGAGAGGCAACAGCTAAGTCAGACCAACACACGGGCATCTGTTTCGCTCCAAGACCAAAGCCCCACCACCCATAGAGACGGCACACGCCCCATACAAGCAACACCCACCCTAGCCACAACCTAAACAACTAATCACCATGAACCCCATCTGACACAGACTCCGGGACACAATGCCCACTACTCGACCTCTATACGCACAGATCTAAGGGGGACAGAGCTCTAAGCCCCACACCGACACGTAAGGCGACTGACACACACAGGACACGCCCGGCCACACAAGCACAACCACACAAGGTGGAGGATCGCCCACCAGGACAACAGCCCCTTATACACTCGACCCATCCACAACACCATGAGAGGACTATACGCACCCCCACTCGACGGCACACCATGTCAATCCGCACCACACCAGACAAGATGACCACCCCATACAGTACCCCCAACCCCGAGACGCACACCAGACCACATGGGGGACTCACCCCCCACCTCACCACACACGCCAGTGAGATGCATCACCCGAACAATCCTGGGGGGGACAGCGTCTGACACACCGGACGTCTTTACCCCATGACCCCCCACAAACTTTATACTTTCGGTACTCCCCCCAATCCAACCCAGGGCAGAGACCGAAGGAAAGGCACGACCACTTAACAGCAAACACAAACCCACAGACGCAACCCCTCCGCCCACACACCACCTGGCAGCAGCTCAATAAAGCCAGGAACCCCCCATCCCCTTTTTTTTTTTTTATTTCCTCTCCTTCCCATTTTCTTCTCTCTCTCCTCTTCCCTCTTCCCCTACCCTACACCCTCACACCAAGAACAGCGGGACACGCCTCAAATCCTAAACACCCCAACCACAAGAGATGCCAGCTACTCTGACCTGCCTATCAATCAATTGCAAAGGCCTCAACAACCCCTCCAAAAGGCACCAACTCATGCGATGGGCCAACAACTCGAAAGCAGACATACTCCTACTACAGGAGACGCACTTCACCCAAGCCAAACAGTTCCCTCTCCTAAGCCGACACTACCGGGTGAACCACTACGCCAGCTCCCCAATAGGAAAACATAACGGCGTTGCCATTATCATCCGGAAGTCCTGCCCCCTCACAGTCAACAACACAATCGCCGACCCACAAGGCAGATACCTCACAATAACAGGCAAAATTGGACCGCAACAATTTGCCTTCACCTCGGTATACGCACCCAACATACCCTCCAACTCATTCTGGAACACCCTCAGAGCACACCTGGCGCTCTTCCCCTCCCACCACTTGATCATCGGTGGAGACTTCAACGCTACCCCCTCACCCGCAGTAGACGCCGAGACAGCACTCACTCACACCGCCGACAACCAACAGCACAAGCTGACAAACTACTCGCGACATTCCTCGCCCGAACCCACCTTATAGATGCCTGGAGAGCACAACACCCCACGACATTAGACTACACCTTTTTCTCACACCCGCACCACTCACACTCCCGCATAGACCTGATCTTGATTTCCCCGGCACTGGCACCCGCACTCAAGAGCAGGACCATTGGCCAAATAACCTGGTCCGACCATGCAGAAACCACACTAACAATCACTATTCCAGGTGAAGCCCGTCTGTGGACTCAACCCCACGCTACTCCACAACCCACAGATCCGAACAACGATCGCCCAAACCATAACGGACTACTTCGAACTAAACAAAGACTCCGTCAACTCTAATTGCACCTTATGGGCAGCCCACAAAGTGGTCCTACGGGGAGCACTAATCAACCAAGCCACGATACAAAAGAAAAAACGGCTCGCCCACCTAGAACAAGCCCTGAAAACACTTAGAACCCTGGAGACCACGCTAAAACTCGATCCCACACCAGACACGATAGAGAAAATTGCAAAATGCCAGGCCGAGATTAAGGAATACATGAAACAGGACGCAACAAAAGCTCTACTGTGGTCAAAACAGCTCTTCTATGATAAGGCTAACAAGGCCGACACCCTCTTAGCACGAAAACCTAGACACCTGACGGCTCAGAAACAGATAAACAGAATAACCACGCCTAACGGAACCATAACCGAAGACCCCACCAAGATCGCCGAAGTCTTCCAAAACTACTTCCTTCACGTCCCTATATGACCACGACCCAGAAACATGGCAGAATCCAAACGCCGCCCAAACACTCATCGACCACTACCTGGCGCATACCCCACTACCTTCTCTACCAAACGAAACAGCACAAAAACTGACTGACCCGATCACACCAGAAGAACTCGCAGGTACCATGAAATCACTCAAACCAAACAAAAGCCCGGGCCCAGACGGTTTCACTGGGTTATATTACAAGACGTTCGCTCCCACGCTGATCCCACACCTATGCAACTTATACAATGCCATCCTACAAGGCAACACATTGCCACAAGAAATGCTCCAGGCCGCTGTCTGCCTCCTCCCCAAACCTAATAAAACTCACTTAGACCCAGGCCACTTCCGGCCCATCTCCCTACTTAACGTGGACATAAAATTATTCACCAAATTCCTGGCAGACAGGATCTGCCCCCACCTACCCCAACTCATCCAACCCGACCAGGTGGGGTTCATCCCCATAAGACAAGCTAGTGACAACACTAGAAGAACATCCGACCTCATATGGGCCGCATCCACTAGACGCATCCCCACCCTCCTCTTATCCCTAGACGCAGAAAAGGCTTTCGACAGACTGCTCTGGCCGTACCTCTTCGCAGCCCTCCAAAAATTCGGATTCCCTTCAAGCTTCCTAGACGCACTACGCACACTGTACACCTCACCCCGAGCCAGCCTCTTACTACCCCTTACGCAACCACCCACGTTCACTATACATAACGGAACACGACAGGGCTGCCCTCTATCACCGATCTTGTTCGCCTTATCTCTAGAACCGCTCCTTCAGAACCTGCAACGAAACCCAGCCATAAAAGGCCTCAAAATTTGCGAAGAAACATATATAACCGCAGCTTACGCAGACGACTTACTCATCACCCTCACGGATCCGACGACCTCCCTACCGCCACTCCTACAAGCCCTAGAGGAATACACCAAAATCTCTGGTTACAAACTCAACATGGACAAAACAGAAGCCCTACCTATACACATAGACCCCGCCACTCTAGAGGACCTCCAAAAGACGTACCCCTTCAAGATAAACGCTAACCACATACAATACCTAGGTATCGCGCTACCCATAGACCTCTCCCAAAGCTACACCCTGAACTACACCCCAACCATACAGAAAATCACACATGACATCAAAACATGCCGATATCCTGGCTAGGCAGACTAGCCTCAGTCAAAATGAATATCCTGCCGAGGCTTTTATACCTATTCCAAACCCTCCCAATCCCAATCTCCAACCCGGACTTCAAACGCCTACAGACAACAATAGACAGGTTCATCTGGTCCAACCGACGCACGCGAATAAAACGGCAAACCATGTATGTACCCAACAGGGTAGGTGGCCTAGGCCTCCCTCACCTCATCCACTACTATCAAAAGGTGGGTGGATCTTGAGCACGACATATTCGGCAGAGATCACCCCTCCCTCTACATCTGGCTACCAAAACACGCCAGACCCCCCATGCCACTAACATCCCCAGCAGTGACCAACACCATCAGAATATGGGATAGAATAGTTCACAAAACCGGCCTTACCACACCCCTGTCCCCGCTAACGACAATACTTCGCAACACACAATTCCCCCCAGGCATGACACCCAAAGATTTCACGCGATACGAAGATAACAACCTCACGCGCTTCCACAACTTCTTCCAGGGCCAACAGATAACGCCATTTCCCGACCTACAGCAAACGACACCTTTCCAAACATTTGATCTATTTAGGTACATTCAAATCAAAAGCTTCCTCTCAACCCCGGCAAACACAAATGCGGGAACCACGGAACTAACCACCTTTGAGAAACAATGCATGCAAGCCCCGATACAAAAAGGCCAAATCTCCGCGCTTTACGCCCATATAATCCAAAACGTCAAACAGGTTGCCCTCACATACGTGTCGGCTTGAGAGAGGGACCTAGGCCCAGCAGAAGACCCGACGGACTGGGGAGACATATGGGAGGCCACAGCAACTATCTCCATATGTGTCAACCACAAGGAACAGGCCTACAAAACTCTAATGAGATGGTACCTCACCCCCCTAAAAATGAAACAGATGGGCAGGTCAGAAACAGATCTATGCTGGAAGGGATGTGGTCAGAAAGGAACCTACCTCCACCAATTAAACAGATCTGGCAACAAGTAGCAACCATGGTCTCTAGAATACTACACACAGACATCCCACTTAACCCCTGGATTTGGCTGATATCGAAACCACATGCAGATATACCCAGAGCACAAAACAAAATGACAGCAAAAATTGCCCTAGCGGCCAGGAGGGCAATAGCCGAAAATTGGTGCAGCACTGAAACACCGACCATGGAAATAATCAAACGAAAAATAGTAGACACAATTAAAATGGACGAACTGTCCGCAATAGTGCACGACACTACCACAATATACCACAAAATATGGGATCCATGGTTCTACAAATTCCCGACCTCCACTAGCACACACTAAGCAAGCCACACGAAGAAAACAAACCCGCTAGGGGCAATCCAGCCCACCACACCCCTCCTGAAAGGACACCCCACCGACCCACCTTCCTCCTTTCTTTTTTTTTTTTCTCTTCTTCTTCTCTTTCTCTCCCTCCCTCACCCCCCTGCCCCCCCACAACACGACCTTAACTACACAACAACGATAGGACCACACCAGACATAAAGCAAACAGTTAGCAAGAAAGGAAAGAACAGACAGCCCGAAAATTAAAACGCAACTACACTCAAGGACACAACCTCCCTCCCCACAAACTTCTGGATCTAAAACCCAAAATGACAGAACAGCACCAAGGAAACTACAAAATCTCGACGAGAGGACTACATCCACACTGAGACCACTACAACAGCCCTAACAGGCTCACACTGACCACCCTCACAGCCAACACTCCCCCCTGACCAAACACCTCACGACAAACACCCACCCAATATGAAACAGAAACTATGGTTATGCAAACTTGTACAAAATAATCTAACTGCCTGTCTTCCTTTCTGTACCCCCCCCCCCAAATATCTTTTACAAATAAAAAAAAAAAAAAAGAGGTTTCATTAAGTAAAAATAATGTTTAAGAGAGAAGTGCAGGAGGAGCCATAAAACCTACTCTTTGGCTGAAGCCCCTATTTGTTTTGTTTTTTTCTACCTAACAAAGCTCCAGAGAGGAATGGAATTCTTCATAGATCACTTTTACAGTGTAAATCCCAAGTGGTGCATTATGAAATGAGTCAGCTTCATTACAAATATATAAGATCATCAAGATATGAAGCACATGGGCTCATCAGTATAGAATGGTTTGAACTCTTTCAGTGCCATGGTTCAGTGCAACCCTAATTTCTTCTAAATTAGCAGTATGAAAAAAATTGTTTTGCTCACTTGAAGCATATCAGACTGATCCCACCCATAAGGGCAGTCCAGAATCGAAATGCCGGCAAGATTTCTCTGGACAAGATGTACAGTAACCCCGGACCATCTTTTCTGTGTTTTTCTGGGCCTCGTTAGTGAAATGTAGCTGATTCCCCTATAGGCACAGTGAGCATGGGATCGTCTGGATTACCCTTTTAATTTATGCCTGGTTATAGGTGATTTTTTTGGTGCAATTTATTAAATTTAAGAGGTTAATTCATCTGCTACTTCTTTTGAGCCCTAACCATGAATTTTTAGTTTATGCCATTTATTTATTTGTTTGTTTGTTTTTTCCCATTTGGATTTTATTGATTTTCACAAGAAAGATATCTTTACACAGTTTCATACAGATACAATCCATATTTTCCATTTGTGTACTGGTACTTTGTCATAAATTATACCATAGCATATATGGACGTATATGACTCACAGTTGAGCAGGGAGATTTCAATTGTTTATATCTAGTCATGGTTAAGAAACAAAAATAATAATAGAAAGGAAATAAAAACAACAGAAATTAAGAATAAACTAAGACCCAATTACCTATACAGGACCGGGCCGTGCTTAGGCCCTTAGGCGCCCTGTGCGAAAACTCTTTGCAGCGCCCCCCCGCCCCCTCGTCATTCTTTTTATAGTGTATTAAATAAATAATGATTCAAAAAAAAATATTAATTCCTCCTTTCCTGTTCTTACCTAGTTCGGAGAGGGGCATGCTGATCTGAATCTGGTCTGCCCCTCCACTGGGTGCAGACCATGCGTAACTGTCTCGCAAGCTCAGGGATTTGCAGTGTCCTGTGGTAATCTGCAATAGTGCTCTGATTGGCCGGAGCTAGGAAGACAACTACTTATGGTCTGCAGCCAATAGAAGTGCATGCCAGATGTGTCAGACTGCAGAGTCACATGCACACAGTCCCACAGTGCACACAGTTATACATATACACTGTCAAATACACAGGATCAGGCAGAAACACAGTTACAGGCAGTTACACATATTAACATTTACAGGCTTAAAACCCTTTCAAGGAATTGTTTTGGGGTCTGTAGTTTGTCACTGTCCCCATGGGTACTTGTGTATTCTCCATATCTACCCAGTGGAATGTTTCTGTGGGGGCATACAATGTTATCCCTGATGCCAGCATAAGTGCTTTATAATAAAGCCAATGCCATATGTTGGTAGGCCAACACCGCCCAATTTAGTAGAATTCTGTATACGCCATTTATTTTTGAGTGACAAAGCTTTATTAATCTTTGCACCACTTTTTATTTCAGAAAGGCAGGGCCGCCATCAGGGGGTGACAACCGTGACTGTTGTCACGGGCCCGGCGGCCCTGGGGGGCCCGGACTGCTCTGGCAGTCCTGGGCCCCACTTTCCCTTTCTGCACACATAGATAGCGAATATCGCTATCTATGTGTGCAGCCGCGGGCCCCCTGCTCCCTGTTACCGCAGAGGGGGCCCAGGCAGCACACAGCTTCTTCTCCTGTCTTCTCTCTTCTCATAACTCTCGCGAGACCCGCGGAGCGTTGCCATGGTAACCGGGTCTCGCGAGAGTTATGAGAAGAGAGGAGAAGCTGTGTGCTGCCTGGGCCCCCTCTGCGGTAACAGGGAGCCGGGGGGCCCCCCACCGGACCACCAGGGATGGAATCTCCCCCCTCCATGGACACAGGTAAGCAGGGAGGGGGGAGAAACATTTAATTAAATTAATAAAAAATTAATGTTAAAATGCCCCTTCCTCCCCCTCACCCCAGATCACACACTAACAACACACACTGCATACAATAACACACATACACTACATACACTAACACACACATACACACTAACACAACACACACACTGCATACAATAACACACATACACTGCATACACTAACACACACATACTGCATACACTAACACAACACACACTGCATACAATAACACACATACACTACATACACTAACACACAAATACACTGCATACACTAACACACACATACTGCATTCACTAACACAACACACACACTGCATACAATAACACATACACTGCATACACTAACACACACATACACTGCATACACTAACACACACATACTGCATTCACTAACACAACACACACTGCATACAATAACACACATACACTGCATACACTAACACACACATACACTGCATACACTACTTACACACACACTGCAT
>OW240913.1:267065766-267102106 GCA_933207985.1 Pelobates cultripes
CAGTTTTGGAACCCTGATGGGACATCCCTTGGGAGTACTTTGCCTACCACAGTCGCAGATTCCGCAGTCCAATTGGAGTACTTGAAACACTTAGTAGACGATTAGTTTGGCCCGCACTCTTGCCAGCATAGTAGTTTCATTTCCGGATGAGACCACTTGCCTGGTAGGTCAAGAGGGAATGAAAAGACCCTATTTGGTTCTGTGACGGAATTGGTGATGGACTCAGACGCCTTAATGGAGGTTGGAGGTTTGCCGGCGAGGCCACATCACCAGGTGACCCTGGCACGATCGGAGGAGCCATCTTCCACATCGAGGGTCGAGACCTGGTGGCAGTTTTTCCAAGTCTGCAAATGATCTTCGAAATTTGCACCTGCAGAAAAATGGTTAATAGATTAGCTTTGCAGGTCATGGATCGTCTTCTGGAAAGCGGGTCACAACCCCACATACGGTATAACAGCGGATTGAGTGTTTTCCGTAATTGGTGGTACATCGACAGCTGGCATCTTCATCGATCCATTTGCTGTCACTTCTCGCAATTGGAAGGCCCATTTGGGTTTTGCTCTAATTTTCTCCCGGAATAGGTACCAGCGAAACAAACATTGTTGGATTTGTTGGCTGAGCATTAAAACAGCAAATATGAAGCCTCCTGTCATGTTATGAAATTGTAGATTATGCTAGCTTTAGTGTACCTATAATCTTAATTTTATTAATGACAGGAGGCGAATATTTCCCTCCCATTCTTATCCCTCCCTTGTTTAACTTTAATAGTTTGGGTTCATCAGGTACGTATGCAACTCTGCTTGTTGTCTCTTCTACCTGTCACTTGTTCTTGTGTCCGTTTTTCCTAAGTGAGGGTTAGGATCTCTGCATATTATGGTATTTCTGGTTATTACACTGGGTGCCTATATGTTTTGTTCAGAGTACATTTCATTGGCTAACCAACCTTTTCGATTCTGTTTTTTTCTCGTTTCAGTTTACAGTCCATCAACGCTATCTGATTTGACAGTTCTTTTTGGATGGTGGACGTCGTTGTATTCATATTATCTAGGACTTTGTTTTGCTCCATTATATTTTCTGCCTTTTGTTCTGTTTTGTCGCAGCTTGAAAGAGGGGAGTTTTATAGTACTTAACTTTTTTCTGATTGGTTGATTTTCTCTGTGTTAATGTGCTGCTGTGGAGTTCTAGTAAGGAGAGACGTAAGCAAATATTCGCCTCCTGTCATTAATAAAATTAAGATTATAGGTACACTAAAGCTAGCATAATCTACAATTCTTCCAGAGTAGGAAAAGGCTCAGCTAATCCCTAGCTACCCATGTTGACTTTATGTTTCTTTTCTTATACCATAAATCTCTGTCCAGTGAGGGTTCATGGGATATGTAGTTCAGCCCTAGCCTTAGTTTAATTCACCAGATCTCAGTGAGTTAGGACATTGCTGCTTCATAAGCAACTGTGTTTAGTATTTTGAGCCAATAAGGTTGCATTTACACACTGAATCAAATTAGGAGATCTTTCGCCTCCCCACGATTTATAAAGCAGTTTAATACAACTGTTGGCCAAATGGCACTGACCTTCCAGATGAACTTATATATTATGAGATTGGGGCAAGAAGATGTCCATCCGATTACGTAATCAGGACAGGGTAAAGAAGAAATGGCATGTTAGATATTTATGCTAGCACATTAATGCTAACTGTTTTAAATTTGAAGTGTGGTATGTTTTTGTCATTTATCTTAATACTGTGACGAGACCAATCTCGCCACTGTGCATTGGAGGAGCCTGGTTGCCTGTCTGCTGCCTTTTGACTATGGACCGGCATTTAAATACTTTATTTTCCTATGCAGAAAGGTTTATTCATGTATTTCTACCCGGGCGTTCGGTAGATTCTATCAAACAGCTGTCTGTGATGTCATTGTGGGAGTGTTTACCTGTGTTGTATGTTTTGATTGGATGTTCCACAAAAGCCTTTGGGTGGGACTTTTTCTGTAAAATGTCTATATAAGGCCAATAAAGACACAGCTCAGTCTGTTCCTGCTTGACCTTCAACACGGAGCCTTGTCTCGTTCTTGGGGGGGGGGGGACATTTATTGTATGCTGTTCCAGTTCAACTGCTAGGAGTGTAACTCTTTCGTATATTTTTTCCTATTCGGCTGCTTACAGCATTCATATGTTTGAGAGCATTTGTATGCTTCTCCGGTTCGGTGGATTGGTGTCTACAGTAGCTGCCTGTATAACTGGAAGGGAATATCTCCTAAACAGCTGTTTAACCCCTCTTATGCCTGGGGGTGTCGTTACAATTGCCTCCCCAGGACGCTGGCAAATGTGACGGACCGTTGGCACTCCAACCGAGTACCTCCGCCAATCGATGCTCCTAGAGCTTGCCGAGGACTCCGAGCACTCCAACCGACACCATCAGCACTGCAGACTCCACTTCCAGTGATGCAGCTGCGCCGGGGTCTCTCACCCACCCTGGATCCAAGGCCAGGATCCAGCTTTCAGTAGGTGAACATCTCCTAAATCCAGAGAGCAGGAACAAAACAAGCTCTTGCAAGAGCTGACTCTGGGGAGTATGTGATTATAGCAATCCCCAGAGTGTAGTTATCCCTTCCTCCAAGCATGAGCCAAGGCTTCAAGAAAGGCGCAAGTAGGTCTGGTTTATTGAGGGCTACCTGTCCGGTATTTATGCAAGTGTCCACCAGGTGGACACTGCCCTAGGGGACCTGATGGAACAATGGGACACATATTGGATATTAGCCAATCACAGACAATACAAACAAAACACTCCCACAGTGACATCACAATCCCTCCTCTCTATCCTGGAGATAATTGGGAAGTAATCAAATTATCTCTCAGGACAGAGGCAAGACTCCATTAACCACATGGTTACAAAAAGACATAAAATTACACAATGTTACAATTACTACATAAAGCATATACATGCAACATATCCCCAGATAGCTTAGATCTGAGTGCACATTATTACCGAATGGCGCTCAGATCACATACATACAGTTCAATCGCCATGGAGCCAAAGTCTTTTCCATAGTCTTTCGTTAAACGAATAGGCTCCATGGCATAGCTATCTGGGGTAGCACTACTTACATACTGAAAGTCCCGAACGCCCCGGCAGAAATACACAAATAAACCTTTCTGCAGAGTAAAATACAGCTATCAGCACAGGGGCCATAGTCGGAAGGCAGGAGGCTAGCCAGTAGTCCCCTCCAGGCACAAGTGGCGAAGGGCACTTCATCACAAATACATTATGAATCGATTTCAGTAGTGAAAAACAGTTGCAAGGATGGAGTAGGTGAATTAGTGATCTTCACTTGCAGAATTGTGATTAAAAATGCTGACCAGTAGAAAGCATATACCTGTATTTAGTGCAGAGCAAAATGTTGTTTTTATGGAAGAGGAAGAAATTGATGACTTCATACTATTTAATATGCTCATATTTTCTTGTGTTTTTACCCCTTATTCTACAAGGCTTTAGATATGTGAGTGAATGGATGCCACTATTTTTGTTTTATTTTTTTCCTGGGACCGTCTCTGAACCTTTTGTAGATTACCTGTTCAGTATTGCATTTGGTTTCCTGTTTAGGCATTTCTTTTAAGAAAAATTGTAACAAATTTTGAGTTTCTTTTCAAGTGTCCTTAAGGTCTTTGCCTGTCTTGTGGTGTGCTAAGTTCCTGTGTCATTGTCCACGAAACACCTAATGGGATCCAGGTGGAACTTATCTCATTCCTTTTACATTTTGTTTTAATATTGTTTTACATTTCTCTTTTAACCCCTTTGTGAATGGAATAGTCTGGTTGATGTCCAGGGATATGGACTTTGAAAGAGTTGGATGCCTTCTTATTAGCTATGTGTGAGTCCTACCCAGCTCCAGTTTGGAATTCTTGAAGGGGAAGATCAGAAGAAGATAACTTTGTTCTTCTTTATTAGATAATCTAATTTTTGTAGCCTCTAGGTATATTCCCTAAAATGCAGAGAGCACTCGAATTTCCCTATGCTCCCTATTAGTCCTCTGAGTGATACTTTTTTAACCTTTCTTGTATGTTTACATGTTCCATTGTATATATCATATTCCCTATGTCTCTTGTGGTTCTAGTACCTATATTTGTTATTTGAAGAACTTTGCACTCATTTGAACAATATCATCATTTCATAGTACATTGATCTAATTTTTCTGTCTTCTTTTCAATAAGGCATTTTCCCTTCTCAGGACTGCTTTATTTTATAGTTATTTGTTTGCTTCTTTTTCTCATTTTGTATCTTATTTTCTGTCATTTGTGGTCTTCTGACGTGCATGTGATCAGCTCCCTGGATGATTCATATGGGTATGTACTATATCCTTGCCTCCTCTTGCCCTAATGTTATTTGAAAGAGCTATTGTACCTTATTCTGAGATTTGATTTGTTTAGTAGGATTAGGCAAGAATTGATCTATTTGTGGTCTGGTCCTGCCGATTTTCGTATTTTTGTTTAAAACTAGGCTTTAGAACTGAGCCCCTCTGAAAATACCTCAGAACCCATAACTGCAACCTAACCACCTGTAGCTCATGCCATGCCTCTCTTTGTTTTACCTATTTTGAGGAAAATTATCGCCCATTAAGGATAACTGATAAACAAATGATTATAAATAAAATAAGATTAAAATGCACACACTAAAAAGGGGGGGATACTTCCTGCAGGGTGCTCCAGAAAGGGAGGCCAATCCCTAAAGACATCAAATGGAAAAAATAAAAATATCTAGGCACACCTGAGGTTTCTTCTAAAAGGCAGTCTTTATTTGAAGCAAGGAAGTGGAGACAATGTTTTGGCTCCTCTCTGAGCCTTTACCAACGCTCCTTGTTTTAAATTAGGACTGTTATGGGCAAATGCAAATATTACAAGTTTTAGAATTAAATATTGTATTCCTCAAACTGTGTACTTTGTCTTTAAGAGATATTGCAAACTGACAAGGTGTTAGAAATGGAACATATTGTTTTTCATACATGTTTCTTTAAGCAATAACCTCTTACTTACCTTCAGTGCATAATATGTTTACGCCATTTTGTCCCAGATAAAACACTAGAACAATAACGCATAAACAAGTTTCAAGGCTATGCTATGACTCTTTCAGTACATAATATACTGCGATAACCCTAAGTAGATAAAGATGTTCAGACTTTAAGATGCCATCTTGACCTAAGTCATGAAAATTTTCATGACGTGTACACCCTTTAGTTATGGCCTTGTATTTTTGCCAAGTTGAGGGAGGTCCTAATATGAATAAAAGTAAAAGAAGTTACTTTTTCATATATGAACTACGGTGACCCTAAAATGAAGACACCTAAGGTATAAATAGGTGTACTTTTAAATGTTAAGACACAGAGGAGAGACTTGGAGACAGATGCTGCTTGTAACGGCTACCCAGCTGTAGAGGGGTATCTGCCGTTGGAGATATCCTTTTCTGTGCAAGCTGCTGTGTAGTAATGGAGTCCTTGTTCCCATCCACGATATCCCAGGGTATAATCCGGCAGTACTGTAAAATGAGGCAGAGTAACGGTACCATAAATCCCCTCCAAGAACGAGACGAGGCTAGGTTTTGAAGGGTCAAGTAGAACTAGCTTTTAATCACAGGGGATCTCTTTTTATGCAAGGGTGCCCTCTGAGAGGCTACACCCACATAATTAGTAACACAGCCAATTACACACATGGTTCAACCCCCACGTCTCCTCCCCTCAGATAACATGTAACATAATTAAAACAGACATAAATTTACCCACATTCTGGATGTACCCCCAAAACAGGGGGTACACCTTTAAGTCCAGCACCGCTTAATAGCTACCACTCAGGGGAATAACATATCCAAATCTCAAGTCATTCGGTTGTGGGGTTCGGGAGTTATGGGTCTTTGAAGTTTTGACCGACCGCACAGGATTTTCATCCGAAAAGAGTTCCACAAGTTTTGGCCTTGCGGTCGGTCCCCGTTCGTGAATAAAAACCCCACGAACCCCTTGCCCTCCACAGTAATCCTGCCGTTCGCCTGAATCCCCATGCATGCTTAAACAAAACTACCGAACGGCCGGTCGTTCGGTAGTTTCAGCACGAACTTACGAGCTCCTGGAGGTCTCAGCGGTGTTCGCCTGTTTGCGTATCCGTTTTTAGTTCCATGCGTTCACAGGCAAACACCGCCGTTCGTGCGTAAGATGGCCGCGAACACGTGTAAAGTCCCGAAATGGCGGCCACCTATTCTGAGACAAAGGGATTCGTCTGAACCATGCGAACGGCTCCACAATCACTGGGAGGTAAAATAGTAATTAACTGTTCCCCTGGGTGGTCTGATGTTCGGTATTTTGGGTAGCAATAGTCATACGAACACCAGTCATTCGGCTCTGTTTAAACTCCCCAACAGCACTGTAGATTAAGTTCAGGCAAAACAATACAGGGTTCTGTTACACTGCTCCCCTTTTGTGGAACACTCCGGCAGACCCGGATTGATCCTTTTCGGGTCGACTTGGGGCTGTCCGGTCTTAGTCAAGGTAAAAGTTCCGTTTGCCTGGACAGTCCGTCTGCATTCCCATTAAACCGGCCAGGGCGATACTGAATGGAGAAGTTGTATGGTTGTAGTGCCAAGCTCCATCTTAGTAATCGTCCATTGTCCCCAGCCACTCGGTTCAGCCAGACTAGGGGGTTATGATCTGTGATCAGCGTGAATTCTTGGCCGTAGAGGTATGGGGTGAGCTTCTTTAGGGCCCAAACCAGGGCTAGACACTCCTTTTCTACTGCCGCGTAACTCACTTCCCGAGGTAATAGTTTCCTACTCAGGTACGCGACAGGGTGTTCCCCTCCATCTTCCCCGACCTGGCTCAGAACTGCCCCCAGTCCGTACATGGACGCATCTGTATGGACAACAAATCTTTTGTTAGGGACGGGGGCAGACAAAACCGGTGCGTTGATCAGGGCTTGTTTCAGGGTTTGGAATGCTGTTTCGCAGGCGGGAGACCACAGGACTACTCTTGGCAAATTTTTCCTTGTCAAATCTGTCAGGGGTTTGGCGATGGTGCTGTAGTCAGGGACAAATTTCCTGTAATATCCTGCTGTCCCTAAGAATGCCAATACTTGGGTCTTGGTGTGGGGTGTGGGCCAGTTGGCTACAGCCTCTACCTTCGCGGGTTCTGGTCGCTGTTTCCCACACCCTACCCTGTGTCCCAAGTACTGTACTTCGGCCATTCCGAAATTACACTTCTCTGGTTTCAGAGTTAGGCCTGCGGCCCTAATCTGATCCAGCACAGCCTCTACATGTCTCAAATGGTCTTCCCAAGTCTCACTATAGATCGCAATGTCATCCAGGTATGCGCATGCGAATTCTTGGAAGCCATCAAGGAGGCGATCCACTAAGCGCTGAAATGTAGCTGGGGCGTTCTTCATCCCGAATGGCATGACCTTAAATTGCTACAAGCCAAATGGGGTGACAAACGCCGACTTAGGGATAGCGTCCTTGGCCAGGGGGATCTGCCAGTACCTTTTACACAGATCGATGGTGGTCAGATAGCGTCCCCTGGCAATACGATCTAATAGTTCGTCCACCCGGGGCATGGGGTAGGCGTCTGTCACGGTCCTATCATTGAGGCATCGATAATCAACACAGAATCTGGTCGTCCCGTCCTTTTTGGGGACTAGGACAACTGGGGAGGCCCAGGGGCTGTCGGACGGTTCTATGACTCTAAGTCTTAGCATCTCCTGAATCTCCTTTCTCATTTCCTCCTTTACAGCCTCAGGGATTCTATAGGGAGTCTGTCTAAGTGGGGTCTGTCCTGGTGTCTCCACATAATGTGTCGCTAAGGGTGTGTAACCTGGCTCCTGAGAGAATGTCAATCCTTTCTCAGCTAGCAATTGTTGGAGTTGCTCCCTTTCTGTGGGAGTTAACCGCTCCCCCAGCTGCACTGTATTAAGCAGAGTTTTAGGCTCGGAGTCTGCTAACAGATCCGGGATGGGGAGACTGTCAGGGTCTTCAGTGGCCGGGATACATATGGCCGCTATATCTTCGGGCCTTTCTTGGTACTCTTTTAACAAATTGACATGAAAGGACTTCTGGACCCTTTCGTCTTGGCTACTGGCAATTACATAGGTGGTGTCACATATCTGGGCCACTACCTTGTAAGGGCCTTGCCAGGAGGTCTGTAGCTTGTTTCCCTTGACCGGTCTAAGTACCAGAACCTTCTGACCTACTTGGAACGTTCTCAGCCGGGCGCCCCGATCGTACCAGTGTTTCTGACGGCCCTGGGCTGCCTGGAGATGTTCTCGGGCCATTCTGGCTAGGTGCCCCATGCGGTCCCGCATCTCCAGTACATAAGGTACGATAGGAACGCCCTCATGCTCCATCTCTCCCTCCCAGTGCTCTCGGATGAGGTCGAGGGGGCCTCGCACTCGCCGTCCATAGAGCAGCTCGAAGGGAGAGAACCCTGTGGATTCCTGGGGCACCTCTCGATATGCAAACAAGAGGTGCGGCAAGAATCGCTCCCAGTCTCTGTATTCCGCTGTAAAGGTCCGCAGCAATTGCTTTAGGGTACCATTAAAGCGCTCACAGAGACCGTTAGTCTGGGGGTGGTACGGGGAACTGAGCAGGGTCTTGACACCACAGACCTTCCACAACTGTTGTGTTAGGTCTGCGGTGAACTGGGTCCCTCGGTCGGATAGGATTTCCTGAGGGAATCCCACTCTGGTGAATATCCCGACTAGGGCACTGGCGACAGTGTCAGCCTGGATATTCGTCAGAGCGACAGCCTCTGGGTAGCGGGTAGCATAGTCCACTACTGTAAGAATATACTTCTTACCCGAGGGACTGGGGTTAGGTAGGGGTCCCACTAGATCGACTGCCACCCGGCTAAACGGTTCCTCAATCACGGGCATGGGTGACAGTCGAGCTTTAGGGTGGTCCCCTCTCTTTCCTACTCGTTGGGATGTATCACAGGTACTGCAGTAACGCCGCACGTCCTTTGAGATCCCAGGCCAGAAAAAGGTCTGTGTGATCCTGTAGGCGGTGCGGTTACCCCCTAAGTGTCCTGCCAACGGAATGTCATGTCCAATTCGGAGAAGTTCCAACCGGTACTTTCTGGGTACCACTAGTTGGCGCTTCTGTGAAGGGATACAGCCTCTCCTCCTACCTTGTGTCAACCTGTATAATCTGTCACCTTCCCATATAAAATGTTCCCGCTCATCCCCCCCACTGTCGGCTAATTCCCGATACTTTTGGAGAGTGGGGTCCTGTCTAGTCTCCCTCCCAAACTCCTCTGGGGTGTCCCAAGCTATGGGTCTTTCTACCGTGTTAGGGCTGAGTGTCTGTTTGTGGCTTACCTGGGTCTCCCGGTCTGCTGGAGGATCGTCTTCGATACGGGTTTGTGAGCGGGTGGTTACGGGACAGGCAGCAGCAGTCGTGGGTAGATAAGCTGAAGCCAGAGGGCCAATGTCGTTGCCCAACACGACTTCAGCAGGTAAATTGTCCATGATTCCTACTGTGGTCTTTCCCGACCCGACTCCCCAATCCAAGTGTACCCGGGCAGTGGGTAAACGAAAAACAGCCCCCCCTGCGACACGGACAGCAACAGTGCGTGTAGATACATGCTCCGGTTTCACAAGATGTTTCTGCACCAAAGTGATGGTAGCGCCCGTGTCCCTTAGGCCTTGTGCCACCTGCCCATTTACACGCACCTCCTGGCGGTGATGCTGGCGGTTATCTGGGGATGCAGCTTGTATGGGGTTTGCCTCGTATAGGATGCCCAAACACTCCTCAGGGCTCCCTTCGGTTTCCAGGCAGTGAGCAGCAGAGGTGCGTGATGAAGGGGTCTCTGTGTTATTGGTTGATCGCCTCCAGTTGTTATTGGCTGATCCCAAGGGGCAATAACGAGCAATATGTCCCGTGTTGCCGCAGCGATGGCACGTAATTTTGTAAGCATCCCGGGGTTGGTTGTTAGACCCCTGAGGACGTGGGGGTCCTGGGGGTACTGGGGCCCGAAATTCTGTGCGTGCAGCGGGCGTTGGGGTGCGTGGCTCTGCCCTAGAGGTTGGTCGTGTGGACCCTTGGCTCACCTTTCTCGACTCTGCGTATTCGTCCGCTAGCCGCGCTGCCTCGATTAAGTTACCCAATCCTGTATGCGCTGCCTCGATCTCTCACCCAATCCTGTATGTCTGCTGCCAGATCTTGGAAGAAATGTTCCATTAGGAATAGCTGTAGTACTTCCTCTCCGGTGTTGGCATTGCACCCTCGTACCCAATGTGATGCCACCCTTTGTATCTTGTTTGCCCATTCCATGTGGGAGTCTGCAGCCTTCTTTTTAGACTACCTGAAGCGACGGCGATACGTTTCCGGGGTGACGGCATATCGGGTGAGCAGTGCAGCCTTCACCCGGCGATACTGTGCAATATCTTCCTCAGTAAGTGCCCGAAAAGCCTCATTTGCCTTTCCCGATAGCTTTCCAGCCAAAATAGTGACCCATTGGTCTAGTGGTACCTGGTGTAGGGAGCACTGCCTCTCAAAGTCAGCCAAATACCGTCAATCTCCTCCTCACTTTCCACAAACGCTTTGAACGCAGTGAAGGGTATTTTCTGTCCTGTAGCAGCGGGTGGGGGTATATGAACTGCAGGTGCAATACGTTGTCTAGCTCTTGCCAGTTCAAGTTCGTGCCCCCTCCTATTTTGTATCTCCGTTCTCGCTTCCCGGAACAGCTGATCTATTAGTTCCACGGATGTCGCTGGGTACATGGATAATCTCCGCTGAACAAGATTTGTAATTTCCTCCTCCTCACTGACAGGGTTAGGTTGGTCTGCGACCTCCATGGATCGATCCATCTCGTCCAGCTCCAGTAGGTCAGCTATCAGCTCTCTCCGTGGTCGGTTGCTGGCACTCCTTCCTCTGGTTTCCAATAGATCCTTTAGTGTGGGTCTTTTCAGCTTGGCGTACTGGGATTCCATTCAGCACTTGCTTTGGGGATGAAAAGGACCATCCCACCGCTGCCACCAATGTAACGGCTACCCAGCTGTAGAGGGGTATCTGCCGTTGGAGATGTCCTTTTCTGTGCAAGCTGCTGTGTAGTAATGGAGTCCTTGTTCCCATCCACGATATCCCAGGGTATAATCCGGCAGTACTGTAAAATGAGGCAGAGTAACGGTACCATAAATCCCCTCCAAGAACGAGACGAGGCTACGTTTTGAAGGGTCAAGTAGAACTAGCTTTTAATCACAGGGGATCTCTTTTTATGCAAGGGTGCCCTCTGAGAGGCTACACCCACATAATTAGTAACACAGCCAATTACACACATGGTTCAACCCCCACGTCTCCTCCCCTCAGATAACATGTAACATAATTAAAACAGACATAAATTTACCCACATTCTGGATGTACCCCAAAAACAGGGGGTACACCTTTAAGTCCAGCACCGCTTAATAGCTACCACTCAGGGGAATAACATATCCAAATTTCAAGTCATTCGGTTGTGGGGTTCGGGAGTTATGGGTCTTTGAAGTTTTGACCGACCGCACAGGATTTTCAGCCGAAAAGAGTTCCACAAGTTTTGGCCTTGCGGTCGGTCCCCGTTCGTGAATAAAAACCCCACGAACCCCTTGCCCTCCACAGTAATCCTGCCGTTCGCCTGAATCCCCATGCATGCTTAAACAAAACTACCGAACGGCCGGTCGTTCGGTAGTTTCAGCACGAACTTACGAGCTCCTGGAGGTCTCAGCGGTGTTCGCCTGTTTGCGTATCCGTTTTTAGTTCCATGCGTTCACAGGCAAACACCGCCGTTCGTGCGTAAGATGGCCGCGAACACGTGTAAAGTCCCGAAATGGCGGCCACCTATTCTGAGACAAAGGGATTCGTCTGAACCATGCGAACGGCTCCACAATCACTGGGAGGTAAAATAGTAATTAACTGTTCCCCTGGGTGGTCTGATGTTCGGTATTTTGGGTAGCAATAGTCATACGAACACCAGTCATTCGGCTCTGTTTAAACTCCCCAACAGCACTGTAGATTAAGTTCAGGCAAAACAATACAGGGTTCTGTTACACTGCTCCATCTTAAAATGACAGCGAGGCTGACATGATGACATGTTCAGGAGAGTATGTTAATCTATTATTGATATTTGCAAGCATTTAGTTTAATCTTATAAACTCTGCTATAGATTATTGTAATGGATTTTATATGTCTATATTTATATTTTTATATAATAAATATCTAAAAAGACAAAACTTTATTGCTTCCAAGGCAATCCTCATTTTATATTGTATTCTCAATTATTTATATATGTTAAATAGAGGATCTCTTACTAACTATATAAAATATATGGCTAAGTTTTATATAAACTATATAAAATATATGGCTAACATATCTGTATGGTTAGTCCTGCTTAGTTCTATGCTTTAAGACATTATAGTGGTAAATAAGGGAACCAGCCATGGTTACAGGACTGACTTTTAGAAGAAACCTCTGGTGTGCCTGGATATTTCTCTTTTTCCATTGGATTATAACTTGTGGCCAAAATCAGGATACATTGTAAAGTGATCACAATCCAATCCACATTTAGCAGAGCATTTTCTTACCATATTGCATTGCTTCCAAAGTCAGAATGTTTGATACCAGGCATATTTCTTCAGCTTCTAATTCATCTAGTTATGTTATACTCAATAATCCAATACCGCAAGACTAACAACAACAAAAATTGTTCATATAGGCTTTTCAAATACATCACAGGTTGAAGGCTACAGAACGTCAAGCACACTGACTATGCTAAAAGAAGACATGTATGGAACCAATTATGTTCCATATGGACACAGTGTGTGGTTCATTGAGGTACCTATAAACAGGCATTTTAGGTATTGTGCGCATGTGCAATTGTTGTTATTGATTTTTGTATGCTATATTCTAGTTATAGTGCTTATCTGTCTATTAGTGTAATTTGTAAAAAATGATAAATACCAGCGCTTATTAAATTTGATTTTATCGTAATATATCTACTTTTAAATAACTTCTATCAGCTGCTAAACATTCAAGCGATCCCTTATATCACCAACATAAAATACAAAACTAAAAAAAGAATGTAGCGCTTGGATAATAAATAAATAAATAAATCACCTTTGATTTAAATTTGAAGGAGGATTTCCCCTTGTGAATTCAGTGTGTACAGGTATCTATAAAGATACTCTAACATAGTGTACAGCAAAATAATACACTTTTTGTTACAATCTGTATACACTCACAAACGGAGAGCTATAGACCCAGCTCTGGTTTGAATCACTTCTAGGTCCGTTTAGGCGACCCACTCCTATTGCCGGTATAGGTCTTGTCCTATGCAAAAGAAAAAAAAACACCAACAATTGCGTAGTATTGTAGAAAGTGTGTGTTACCCAGATAAAAATCCAAATGGGTACTCACAAGCCTGGAGTCATGTAATAATGACTCAATTGCTAGACGTCGTGCAGATAAGAGACTGCACTCCCTTCTGTGCAAGATGAAGTACTGGAAAACCAGGATCGATGTCTAAAAGACTGTTCAAATTTATTACAACAATATAAAAAGCAATAAATAAAAAAAGCATCAATATGCAATCCAGAACGCGTTTCACCACCAATAGTGTGGCTTCCTCAACCAGGTAAAATGATTCTGCGTCTTAGGTTTCCCTGTGTTCATTTAAATATCATAAAAAACGGCGGGCAGGGAACCGGTAATCGTGAACCGTCAGATGCCTATGACTTAAAAAAATAAGGTTTTTGTACTGTAAATGAATTTAAATAAGCTTAGGGTATTGCCTCTCTTCGCCATAAACTATTAAGCACCAGAATATCAGATAGTCACTCTTAGGAACATGACAGGTTATAAATAGCATACAGATATTTATTCTTGGGATGATGTTCCCTATCGGGATTTATTCAATAAACCCAGGTGAACTGTTTCTAATTCAGAGTGGAAAACAAGGAACATAACGGTTCTCAACTCAGTCGAACCAAGGATCATCTTTAGAGGACCAAAAAATCTTAAGAATTCCTTAGTGCGCAGTTCCCTTAAAGAACAAACCCATACCTCAACTATATTTAATAATGAAAAAGGTTTCTATGGCTGGGAACAGTGTGCAGCCTGTAAGAAGTCAGGATGTACCCGCGGGGTGGTTAAGGACATAACCATTAACAACAACAAAAAAGTTCTGATTAAACAATTTATTACCTGCTATACTAAAAATGTTGTGTATCTTTTAACTTGTCCATGTGGTTTAAGATATGTGGGTAGAATAATTAGTCCCCTACATGCCAGAATCAGAGAACACATTTACAAAATTCAGACGGGGTTTGAACAACAAATTTTATAGGGATCAGTAAGGTGAACAACAATTGGAGAGGTGGGGATTTCATTAGGGACCTGGGAAAACGAGAGATGGAATGGATCTATAAGTTAAATACATTGATCCCCCATGGTCTGAACTCCGATTTTGAGTTGTGCCATTTTTTATAATAAATAATAATTAAAGGAAAGGGAATTTGTTTTTTATGATGATTTTATATCCCCTTTTTTTAAATTTCTGTTTTCCCTTAGTGAGGGATGTATATTGGTATTCCTAGAAATAAGTTCTCCTGCACAGTATTTTATGACATACTATTTCTGTATTTTAAACCACAGGTTAAACAGTTTAATTACCTAATGAACTTGTGATTTTAAGGGAATTTGGTATTTTATTACATATAAGTTGAATATAGATACACATTAATAATGGATTTACAAGATGAGAGTCGTTATGAGATGAGAACCATTATGTTCTATGTTTTCCACTCTGAATTAGAAACAGTTCACCTGGGTTTATTGAATAAATCCAGATAGGGAACATCATAGCAAGAATAAATATCTGTATGCTATTTATAACCTGTCATGTTCCTAAGAGTGACTATCTGATATTCTGGTGCTTAATAGTTTATGGCGAATAGAGGCAATACCCTAAGCTTATTTGAATTCATTTACAGTACAAAAACCTTATTTTTTAAGTCATAGATTTATTAGAAAAATTAAACTTTTAATTGGTAACATAAATATTGAATAGCAAAAGCTAGATAGTGTTATTTTTGTTAAAGAATTGATACTGTGTTTCTATTTTTTCTCGATGCATTTATGGACTAATACAGACTTTTACTATAATCCTGCATGGACATTTATATGAAAGATCGAATTATGAACCCATTGAAACAAAGAAACATTTTGAACAAGGAAGGAAAACTTGTATTATATTTGGGACATTGCCTTGGAAAAACATGTTTGAAACGAAAGGAGCCGAAAAGAACAAAGGAGTTTACATCCCCAGCTCCCTCCTACCCCTCCCCCGGTAGCCGTATGAGAGGGAGGCATGGACCGCACACGCCGTACCTGTGGGTGGTACAGGCGTGTGACGGTTAACGATTACCAGCTCCCTGCCCAACGTTTTTTATGATATTTAAATGAACACAGGGAAACCTAAGACGCAGAATCATTTTACCCGGTTGAGGAAGCCACACTATTGGTGGTGAAACGCGTTCTGGATTGCATATTGATGCTTTTTTTATTTATTGCTTTTTATATTGTTGTAATAAATTTGAACAGTCTTTTAGACATCGATCCTAGTTTTCCAGTACTTCATCTTGCACAGAAGGGAGTGCAGTCCCTAATCTGCATGACGTCTCGCAATTGAGTCATTATTACATGACTCCAGGCTTGTGAGTACCCATTTGGATTTTTATCTATGTAACACACACTTTCTACAATACTGCGCAATCGTTGTTGTTTTTTTATCTTTTGCATAGGACAAGACCTATACCGGCAATAGGGGTGGGTCGCCTAAACGGACCCAGAAGTGATTAAAACCAGAGCTGGGTCTATAGCTCTCCATTTGTGAGTGTATACAGTATGTAACAAACAGTGTATTATTTTGCTATATGTGACCTACACTATGTTAGATTATCTTTTATAGATACCTGTACACACTGAATTCACAAGGGGAAATCCTCCTTCAAATTTAAATCAAAGGTGATGCATTTTATTAATTATCCAAGCGCTACATTCTTTTTTTAGTTTTGTATTAGTGTAATTTATTTATAAAGAATTTTAACAAATTGCTGGCTTACATAATGAAATCAGTGCAGGTATTTGTGGTGTACATTCTGCTTATGTACTAACATTTATAAAAATGTGAGGTATTTAATAATTGTTAGAAAAGTGTTTTCAAGCCATTTTGAAAGTTTTTGAATTTGATAGGTGTCCAATGGTCCTGCTCAAGTGATAAATCTTCAGCAAGATTGTGATTATCAAAACTTGAATGTTTAACATTGGTACGAGTGCGGTGTGAGAGTATTTTGTTTTACATTACATTTGTACTTATGCGGGCTGTTGCCTGCGCTGAGGCAAGTTTATTAGGTCATTGGTTTCACAGCAGGTAGATATAGTTTTAGCTGTGTGTTGTTTGCTCTGAATACATTTTTATTGGAGTCACATTTTGGGTCAGGTATCTAACATGTCTTTGCCTGTGCGGGAAATTTTCTACGCTGAGGCTTGGGTTTATTTGTTTGGGTGTTTATGCTTCAAGTTGCCTACGCAGAGGTATAGCATTTCGGTGTCCCAGTCTTTACAGCGAGACTCGTCTCTGTGTGTTTATGTTTCAATTTTCATAAAGTTCTTCCCTTTTACTTTTGTGGTGTCGTGTTCTTGCGGTGTCGTGTATGTATGTATCTGTTCCACTGTCTTTGGGCATCTGAGTCATGCTCTGCGGGTTCTGAATGGTGGTGTATGTGTGTGTGGTGTATTTTATTGTTGTGGTTTATCAGCTTTGGTAGTTCCTCCATGTTGTGTTGCTTCTGCTGTGTGGTCCGGGTGCGTTTTTTTTTTTTGTAAGTTTATTGTGCATGTCCGTGTATGCATCTTAGGTGTGGCGTCCGTCTCTGTAGGATGGTGCTCTTTGTTTGTGTGTGTGGTGATTGTCCGGGGTGTCTTGTGTAGTGGTATGGTTTTTTTTGTTTTTTTTCCCTGGTCTGTCTTGTCCCGGGTTGGTGGGACTGTGTTGTGTGCTTACTCATCTGTTTGTCCGTGGGCTGGTTGTGGCCTGGTTCGGTGTAAATAGTGCAGTTTATGGATGTGTCGTTAATGTTGTGTCTCCAGGCGTCGGTGTTGTGAGAGGCTAGTGGGCGTGTTTGCAGTGCATGCTTGGTGTGGGTTCTGGCGTGAAAGTTAATCTTGCACTGGCGTGTTTCCCAGCCCCTCGGACCGTTACTGTGCCTGTGTGTGTTTCTTAGGGTGTGTTGGTGTAAGTGAGTAGGAGTCAGGGTTGGATGGGTATTGGTAAAGGGCCTGGGGGGGGAGGTGGGTACCTGGTCATGCCTCCCGCCGTTATCCCAGCTCGTTGCGTCCTGCTGTCTTTCGTTCGTTCTATCTATTCTGAGGTCTTGACTTTCCTCATCTCTGATTACAGTGTGGCTATTCGGTGTTGGAAGGTGGTAGATGTAATTAGTTGCGTCCAGTGGAACCACCGTTTGGTGTATCGGTCCCTGTGTTGTGGGGTGTTTGCCTTCACGTCCTCGAATTTCCTCATGGCTTCTACCTCTTCCACCCAGCGGGCTATCGGGAGTGTATTGGTCTGCTTCCAATAGATGGGGATGGTGGTCTTGGCTGCATTCAGGAGTCGAGGGATAACCGATTTGGTGTATGTCCGCGTGGGCATGGTTGTATGATGAAGGAGGAAGGTAGCCGGTGACCGAGGTAGTAGTTCGTCTGTCACTTCTTGTATGATGCCCCGTATTGCGTCCCAGAAGGGTCAAATGCGGGAGCATGTCCACCAAATGTGGAGAAATGTGCCCGTATCCTCCTTGCATCCCCAGCATGTGTCCTGGATTTCTGGATCCTGGTGTGTAGAGCTGTTGGTGTCAGGTACCATCTGGTAAGTATCTTTTATGTGTTTTCCTGGAAGCGTGCTGAACTTGGTGTTTTCTGTATCAGGGTGATGCATTTGTCCCAATCTGCCTCTGTCATGTTCTCGTCCAGGTCCTCCTCCCAGTTCCTGATGCATGGGGGTGCTAGTAAGTATCTGCTTGTGACCAGTATTGCGTATATCTGCGAGATAGCTCTGGGCGTTTCTTTGTCTTGCGTGCATAGGAGTTCGAATTGTGTGAGCTCTCTCAATAGGGATGGTTTTTGCGGGATTGATCGTATTTGGTGATTTGAGCTCTTGCCAGTGTGTAGGAAAAGGTGAGCGGTCGGTCTGGGAAGGGTTCGTTCAGTGGGCGGAAGTCAAATGGGCGCGTGAGGACATCTGACATGCGGGTTGGTGTTGTATGTCCCACCGGGCTCGGTGTGGGGCCGAGGTCTCCTGCCAGGAAGTCTGGGTTGCCTTTGAGTGGTAACAGCGGGCCTGGGTCTGTCATCAGGTATTGTTTTGTGCCTTGTCTGTGCCAGATCTGCATTGTAGCCGCTACGAATGGGTTGGCGACTTGTTTGCCGTCTTGGGGATCCATGGTAGGGTCCTGAGATCACAGTTGGTGATGTCGGATTCCAGTTGGGTCCAGGGTTTCGTATTGCTGGCTACCGACCAGCTGATGACTCTGGTGAGATGTGCTGCATGGTGATATTTTTCCAAGTCGGGGGGTGCCAGGCCTCCTCTCGGTTTGGGTAGGGTTAGTTGGGTGTGTGCTATGCGTGGGGATTTGCCCTTCCATACGAGTGTCGAGAAAAACGATTGTGGAGCCAGAATTGGTACTGTTTGGAACACGAAGAGCAGTTTGGGTAGTAGTGTCATCTTAACTGCATTGACTCTTCCTAGCCATGAAATGTAGTAGGAGCTCCATCTGTGTAATTCCTCCGTTGTCTTTTTTAATATGAGGAGGAAGTTGTGGGTGTATAAATCCGCTAGGGTTGGGCGTGAGCCAAACCCCCAGATATCGCATGCGGTGATCGCACCAGCGGTAGGGATGTTGTCCCTGAAGTATTCGTCTGTGTGCGTGGCTGATGGATAGGTTCAGTATCTCTGACTTTGTGTAGTTTATCTGGAGGTTGGAGATATGACCGTACTCCTCGAATTCCGTCTGTATCGCTTGTAGGAACGTCTCCAGGTTCGTGACTATGAACAGCATATTGTCTGCATTTGTGGTGTGTATTTCCTATGTTCAGTCCTTGGATGTTTGCAGTGTGTCTGATCCTGTTCGGGAAGGGCTCCAGTGTCAGCGTGAAGAGTATGGGGGAGAGAGGGCAGCTCTGTCTAGTCCCGTTGTGGATCTGCAATGGGTCGGTCAGTGCGCCGTTGATCCTAATGCATGCTGAAGGGCGGGTGTATAGCGCCTTCACCCATGAGATTTTTTTTTTTAGGTGAATAATAAGACAATCAAACTGCTTACGTTTGATTTTGGTATGATTTTTGATAGCAAATATCACTGCTATCAAAAGCCGGAGGGAACATTCAGAAGCAAACTTTTGAATGGCAGATAAGGGGTTGGCCTTGGGTGCCAGGAGAACTCTGTTTTTTTTGGTCAAACTGCTCAAAATGATTGAGAGAAAATGAATTGCAGAAAATTAATTAACCAAATATTAATGGTTATTCTGTTTAGAGTATTCATTTGAATAAAATGTAATGCTGGTTGTAGCGGAGCGGCAATATTAAATCCCACGAACTCCGCTGGTAAAGAAGGTAATCCACAGTCAAGCGCTGAAAAGTAAGGCAATATCCCAAATTTCACAGTAACCGGACGAAAGACAGTTCTGGGAGTCAACTGAGGTTTTTATTCACAGCATCCAGTATTTATGCAAGTCCCCATGCAAGGGGTTTCCATACTGTCATAGCAGGGGTAATACAGAAGAGGACTACATGGGGGACTTAACATTCAGACCTTTTCTCTCATCAGGCACTGCTGGACGAGAGGGATACTCCCACTGGAATGTACCGTTAAGTGGATTATCCCTCCGTGCAGCAGAACCGACAATTCACATTAAAATCTATAACTTTTACAATACTTGGTAGATTTAGACGAATGGACGTTCGGTAGATAACTGAGGTCTAGGCACATCTTTCATGAGAATACCGCTCAGATCCCAGCTAAAACAACCGAACGCTGCATGAAATACACTTTGCCCATGAGTTCACCTGAAACTACCGAACACTGATGGGAAAAAGTAATAGGGGAATGCCGGAGCTTCCGAACGGCCTGGAAGTCCAGCAGGGGCTTTGCGCTGTCGAGTAGCCGTTTTCGGCTCCACGCGCTCGACGACCAAACCCCGCTGGTAAGACAAAGGATTCAAGATGGCCGACCGCCGCGTGGTCGGTAGCCGAACGACGTCCACCTAGGAATGCCTTTAATTACCGATTGCAACATTGTTGCAATCGGTTAACGAGCGCCACACGTCCCTTTTTGTGTGGGCTATTAGGGCATATCTCATTTGGTTCACGAACAGCCTGTAAAGTTGCTGTTCGTGAAACGAAACCCATGAATGCTAGCGGCTTTCGGCTGCTAGCATACGAATGCAATATACACATACATTAATACACACGTTACAGCTAAGTTACACCAGACAGTACAGGGATTATTATAGGCAACCTTTTATGTGCATAGTCCAGAATATTATAAGTGGCTAGGTTTGCCGCACTGGTAAATCATCTTATATATGTCACTTGTCAGTTCAATGCTTGAGCAACACCATCATGTCATTCCTTTTGCATGATTTGTACAGGAAACCATTTTTTTTTCTCATACATTAAAATATATTGGAGACGGGGGCGTGGCCGACAGAGCTCCAACACATACGTCTTTTCCTTGAGCTCCGACCAGACCTAGGGGAAACCCAAGACTTAGAGCCACAAAGAGAGGAAATTTTGCACCAAAAAACACAATGGGGCGAAAAAACAAGAAAAAACGCCAGTCAGAGGCTCCCTGTCAGCCGGATATTCGGCTCTCCTTTGAGAGACCACGGCCGCTGCAGTCAAAAGTGGCGCTGGAACAACAAGATGTGCCGGAGCCGTCAGAGGCCTTGCTGGAGGAGGAAGATCCTCTCAACGCTCAGGGGCTACGAAGCCCACCTCGGATTCGGCCCTGGCTGAGGTGGGGATTCCCCGAACATATTTTAGAGGGATTCCCTGCTCTCGTGCGTTCGTCTATGTGCGGAGAAGTTTCCCCGAACATAGACATGTTGCTTACCATAAGCTGTTCATTTATCATAACTAATGAAAAAGTTTGATAACGAAGTAAATAATTCAATAAATTTAAATTGAAAAAAAAATATATATATATATATTGGAGACACGGGTGGTAACAGAACTTCTGGGGAGCAATACCATCAGAATTCACAGAGAAAAGATGGCAGTGCCCAAAGTGAACACATGTTGAGTTCTGGTAAGTTAAAACATACAGTACTTTTACATTTGCGCAGGATTTCGACTAGTTACAGATATATCATCTCTGTGTAGGAAATTACTTCGTAACACATTCTCTCTTACTATATTTTTTAATAAAATTTCAATTTGTAATCAATATTCGTTTCCTACAGATCTTGTTCGCAGAGAAAGAGGAATATATAGACCTATTTAAAATACAATTTAACATTAAGTATTTGATAATATATACATATTATACAAATTTACAATATGACACAAGACAGTGTAGCAGCAAAATATACAACAAAATTACTATAAGTAGAGTGGAGGAAGGTTCAGGTATAGCTTATATATTTTCAATGTTCAAGGTATGCAAATTACCTTCAATTAATCACAAATAATTTCCATATCGATCAACTTAAGACATTTCATCCAGACAGATGCTTTTTTGCTTAATTTTTGTTTACTCAGCATCAACTCCATTTTTATCTGAAACTCGAGTTGGTTTTTTACATTCTTCCAGGGGACTTCTAAATCTTTTTTCCACCATCTCACAACCACTATTTTAACAGCTAGAAAAAGGTGTATAAGGATTACTTTTAATTCATACACCATAGGTGGCCAATTTAAATGTAGCAAAACAACCTCTGGAGACATTTTCAACTCGAGTTTTAGATTTTTGGATATGAATTTTTGTATTATCAACCAAAGATTTCTTAATTTATGACAGTCCCACCAGATGTGTTTGAAATTACCTCTAGCACATTTACATCTCCAGCAAATAGGATTAGTCAAAGAGTATATTTTATTTAATTTCGCCGGAACCAAGTACCACCTATTTAAGACTTTAAAATGTGTTTCCAACAGATTTAATGAATGTATGTTCTTCTTAACATCTATAATTGAAGAACCCCATTGTTTCATATTGATATCAATACTTAAATCTTTTTTCCATGCTGATATGGCTGTTGGATTTATATCCTTAACGCTAGATTTGGTTAGTATTAAAGCCTTAGAAAGTGGTTTATTGATTTTTTTTTTTAGGTGAATAATAAGTCAATCAAACTGCTTACGTACGATTTTGGTATGATAAGGTGTGTAGACATGTAACTTTTAAGTCTAAGAAAATTGAACACTTCTCCAGATGGAAGATTGTATAGACTTGTTATTTGGGCAAAAGTTTTAATTGTTCCTTCTGTCAATAAATGTTCTAATCGTAGTATCCCTAATTTTTTCCAATTATTAAGATTTAAGTCTTCCACTTGGTTTTCTGCAATGTTTAATTTCATGTAGCTAGGGACTTTTTTTTCTATGTTTAATGCTGTTTTTATTTTAAACCAGTTTTTTAATAGTTGAGTCAAAATAGCATTGGCATATTCTTTTTTTTTTTTTTGAGATTTTATCTATGTTCCAAATTAAACAATCTAAGCTAGGAACTTCTCCTGCCCTCATTTCCATCTTATTCCATCCTTCATTGTTGTTTTCTTCTATTTGCATTCTATATATATGCAAAATAGTAGCTGCTTTGAAGTTATTCAAGATAAGCAAGTCCGCCCTTATATATATTTTGTACTAATATTGATTGTCTTAATCTTGGCTTCTTACCTTTCCAGATATATTGAGTGAAGCTTTTTTGTGATTACAGAATGTACAAATATTACAATTTGTTAAATGTTTAAAATAATTGAAAAGAAAGAAAAAATAAAGATTAAAAAAAAAATAATTTCAATTTGTACATATGATTATGCATACAATCCATTCTTCACCTCGTCTGTAATGTTAAATCAGTGACCAGTCCTTTGTGAACAAATACAATAAATGAGAGTACTCAAAGGTCTATAGTGTTAAACAATGCTGTATTTTATTGCATACAGCTCAAATTAAATACAATATTTATTTATTTATTACTGGTATTTATAAAGTGCCAACAGATTCCGCAGCACTGAATATGACCAATGTTTGGGGAGAAATAAATAGGAAAAGGAAAGTGAAGCTTAATGAAGTGGTCTGGGTGCCAGGTCCCTCTAGTTTTAACCCTGCAGCTGAACACAGTTTTTCTCACTGAGGGTTAATCCAGCCTCTAGTGGCTGTCTCACTGACAGCCACTAGAGGCGCTTCCACGATTCTTACTGTGAAAATCACAGTGAGAAGACGCTGACGTCCATAGGAAATTATTGAGTAATGCTTTCATATGGACTGTTTGAATGCGTGCGTGGCAAGATTTGGATCTGATGTCTGCAGGGGTGGAGAGTTCCCCAATGCCGAGGGAGTACAGCGCTGGAGAAAGGTAAGTGGCTGAAGGGGTTTTAACCCCTTCAGCCCAGCGGGAGGGGGGCCCTGAGGGTGGGGGGTACCTAATGACCCTATAGTGCCAGGAAAACAAGTTTGTTTTCCTGGCACTATAGTGCTCCTTTAAGGAAAAAACTAATTTGTTTGATTAGAGTTCCAATGACAAAACAAATAATAAAAAAAAATCAGACATCGAGACCTATGGTATTAATCATAGCTAAACTAAGCAAAAATATCAAAAACTAATCATAATACTGAAAATCTATATAACCATTTTTTTTAGTTATCTCCTTCGCCCCAATGTTTTTTGTTCAGTACTAATAGAAAATAATATTATATAAAAAATAAATCATAAGCCGTCATGTTGATATATCTCTATATGCTTCAAAGTTGAATCAGTATGGGAGAATAATGACATGTATAACTATATATAGAACAGATAGTGTAATGGCAGAAAGATAGGAATCTAGCTCCACTGAAATGTTAATTACATTAGGAGTGCTTAATTCAATTTACAATATGATAATAAGTTCTATTTCCTCATCTAATTAGATTTTAAATATTCTGACATTGTAAACTATGCTGTTACCAGTAATACAAGAAACATTGCTCTGCTAGGGCCTGACAGCTAACTCTGACTTAAATGATTTTTATAGTTTATTCACTAAACAGTGGAGTCACCAATGATTAATTTAAAATATTAATAATTTAGAGTAAAATTAAAAATGAAGTAAAAATCCTCCAAAACAGATGTCAGTATGCCGGCTTTATTCCTTCCCTTCTTATCTACTAAAGTTAGAAATGCCAGCATTCAATGTGAATTTCAAAGCTAAAAGGAACACTATAGTCATCAGAACAACTACAGCTTAATGTATTTGTTCTGCTGAGTTTAATCATTCCTTTCAGGCTTTTTGTAGTAAAGTCTGTCTTTTTAGACATAATGCATTGTTTATATTACAGCCTAGTGATAACGCCACTGGCCACACCTCAGATGGCTGCTAGAGGTGCTTCCTGCAGCCCCTGCATGTAGACACTGAACTTTCCCCATAGAGATGCATTGATTCAATGTATTTCCATAGGCGTGCGCAGCCTATTGTATAAGGGTGTGCTCCCTAAAGCACAAACACACATGCTGCATGTGTGTATATATATATATATATATATACTGCTGTGTGTGTGGGGGCACTGTGTGTAAGGGCGCTGTGTGTGTGTGTGTGTGTGTGTGAAGGCGCTGTGTGTGTGAGGGTGCTGTTAGTGTGTGTGAGAAGGTGCTGTGTGTGAGGGTGCTGTTAGTGTGTGTGTGAGGGTGCTGTTAGTGTGTGTGTGAGAAGGCGCTGTGTGTGTGAGAGTGCTGTTAGTGTGTGTGTGAGGGTGCTGTGTGTGTGAGGGTGCTGTTAGTGTGTGTGTGTGAGGGTGCTGTTAGTGTGTGTGTAAGGGTGCTGTGTGTGTGAGGGTGCTGTGTGTGTGTGTATGTGTGTTGGTGCTGTGTGTGTAAGGGTGCTGTGTGTGTGAGGGTGCTGTGTGTGAGGATGCTGTTAGAGTGTGTGTAAGGGTGTGTGTGCTGTATGTGTGTAGATGCTGTGTGTGGGGGGTGCTGTATGTGGGTGCTGTATGTTTGGGTGATTGTGTGTATTGTGTGGGGGCCGTTTAGTAAATATCCCTCCTCGCTTCCTACCTTATGCCTGGGAGGGGGGATCCTTTCTGCTGCTGCCTTCCCTGGTGATCCAGTGGAGAGTGAACTCTAGCCTGCGGGGCTAGAGTTCACTCTCACGAGATCCGAGCGTTGCCATGGCAACGCTCACAATCCCGCGAGAGGAACCCGGCGGAGCTACTGGCAAGAGCTCCCCGGGTCCTCTCCTGCCTCCCTCCCTGCCTGTGGGTCAGTGGGGAGGGAGGCTGAGAGCAGAGCTGGCGCTCGGATAGCGCCGGCTCTGCATGAGCCGACAGGGAAGATCCTGAGATCTCCCCTGCCGGTCTCAATATACATAGGCGTTCCGCGGGGATTAGGGTGTGCCCAAGCACACCCGAAACAGCCAGTGCGCACGCCTATGTGTATTTCTATGATGAGATGCTGACTGCCCAGGGCTGTATTTGGCTTGTGCTGACTCTGCCCCTGATCTGCCTCCTTGATAGTCTCAGCCAATCTTATGGGAAGGCATTGTGATTGGCTGAGAGAATCACTTCTGATGATGTCAGCCAAGCAGGCAAATCAGGGGCAGAGCAAGCAGCAGACTTGAATACAAGTAAGATTTTACTATATATTAGTGGATAAAACTACATGTTTGTGTTCCTGACCGTATAGTGTTCCTTTAAGGCCTAAATAACCAAACTGGAAAAATTCAACAAGTCAGTTATACTTCAAGTTTGGCTACTCAGGCCTTAATTTTGAGAATTCCCAACAATTCTCACAAAACTGATCCTGGCTCATACCGATGTAATGGGTTTAGCAAAATTGTCAATCAGAAGCTGATTTATAAACATGGATTTGTTTGAAGACCATTTGGTTAGAATGCAGATAGCTAGAATAAGACAAAAACAAGTTCAATGTTTATCAATACAGACAAAAGGAGTTGTGATAATGAAATTTTGCATACATACTTTACTTTCTCTGAATATGTTCCTTTTAGGTACGATTAATTTATTTGTAAGCAGGGCCATCAACAGTGGGACTTGTCCCGTGGAGTGCACCCTAATCTTTCAACTATATATATACATATATATAGTATTTAAAAGTTGTAAAATATATATATAGTATATACAGTTGTAATAAAAATTATTCAACCCATATTGAAAATCAGTTTTTAGTGTCAAAATTTACAGACTTTTAGCAGTTTACAATGAACAAATCAAACAAAAGCAATTGAAATAACTTAACGATTGCTTCGAGTGGTTTCCTCAAATTCAACTGAAAACACAACTTACAATGACTAGTGATGTTGCGAACCGTTCGCGAACTTGCCGCGAACGGTTCGCCACGAACCCTTTCGTGGTGAACTCCGGTCAGCTGACACATCCCTGCCAATCTCCGGCAGACCCTCCCTCCCAGACCCTCCCAACCTCCTGGACAGCATCCATGTTGAAGCTGCCTTCAACATGGATGCTGTCCAGGGAGTAGGAGCGTCTGCCGGAGATTGGCAGGGATGTGTCAGCTGACCGGAGTTTGCCGTGAACGGTTCGTGGCGAACCGTTCGCGGCAAGTTCGCAAACGGTTCGCGACATCACTAACAATTACTTCTCCAGTTCAACCCCTTCATGGCAAGCATCTGTAGTACTTAGTAGAACACCCTTTTGCTGTTAGGACTTGCTGAAAACAAGATGCATAGCCAGACACCGGCTTCTGGCAGCATTCCTGAGGAATCTTAGCTCTTTGCTCATGAGCAATGGCCTCCAGTTCATTAAAACTCTTGGGTTTGTGTGCTGCAACTGCCTTCTTCAAATCCCACGAGAGATTTTCAAGTCAGATAACTGTGATGGCCACCATAGAATTTTTCATAGAAGTACGTCTTCTGCAACCAAGCCTTGGTGGAATTTAAGGTGCTTGGGATCATTTTCTTGTGGGAAGGTCCAATGATACCCAAGCTTCAGCTTCCTCACAGACGGCATGACGTTTTCTCCTATGATATCCTGACACTTCATTTAATCAATTTTGTCTTCCTATGCTGCGGGTTTCCAGTGCCAGAGGATGCAAAGCAGACCCAAAGCATCACCGAGCAATTATCTATTGGAAGAGTGCTCTTTTTAGTTTATGCTTCATTTTTCTTCCTTTACACATGACGCTGGTCTATTGGGCCAAAAAATTCCAGTTTTATTTCATTGCTCCACAGAACAGAATCCTAAAACATCTATGGCTTATTTATATTATTTTGAGCATATTGGAGCCAAATGTTCTTGTGCTTTTGGGTCAGTAACGGTTTACATCTTGGAGTTCCTGCATTGAAACCTTCTGCGTTTAGTATAGGCAGGCCCGGACTGGCCATCGGGCAAACCTGGTAAATGCCCAATGCGCCACGATGAACATGGGCTGAGGCTGGCAGGGAAGATCAGAGGATTTCCCCTGCTGGCCCATGCAGGGCTGGCACTATCAATGGGTGCCATAACGGGCCATTGGGGAGATCAAAGAGCTCCCTATCCGGGGGGGCGGGGCCTGAGTGCCATGCTGAATGGTCGCACTAAACCTGAGCTCCGTGAGGAACTTTGAATTCAAGTGATATAATAGACTTTTGGGCCCCTATTTAAAAGCTTAAAGCTACCAATGCTTTATTAAGGCAGACGGGCAGAGCCAGCAGCAGCCATTGCCCTCCTTACCTCAAAAGGCAGAAAGTCCTGCAGCCTACTAAGGGCCCTTCTGGCAGCGGGGACACGGAGAAGAGGCCGATCTCTCTGTCTCTTGCCTGCCAAGAAGCAGCCTTGCAGTGGTTGAGCCCATCGTTTCACCCCCCAGTCGGAGAGCGTTATCCCGGCACCCCATCAGCATAGGGTCCGGTGGAAGCACAGCCAGGAGAGTGGCACTACCAAAATGGAGGCTGGGGTAAACCAATCGAGCCCGCAACTCTCATTCGAGTCCAGACTGGACAGAATATTTGAAGCATTCTGGCTGAAGCTGGCAAGCAGAGCACAATGTCTCTCACACATACAGTTGCCTGCTGACTCACCTCTGCAACCTCATCAGTATCCATTATCCAGCAACGTGGTGAGCTCTCCACAGAACCAAGGCTTGATACCGAGCTGCAGGCCTCCGTGGCAAGCTGACGCCGATACTTCCACTCGGCTCCTTAGAAGACTAACGAAGCCACAGTACCACTTACCTGTACAGTCTTCGCGATATCGCTGGGCCCGACCTGTGGCTTCTAACCCTCGTAGGTCCCTCTTCTGATGGGGCAGTCAACTCCAGACAGGCTGTTAATGGGCCAGCTCCAAAGCATGCTGAAGCAAGGGCTGAGCAAGGGCTGGACTTATGAGTGGGCCTTATGGGCATACTCACCGTCAGGCCCTGGGGCCCAGACCTTGAGCTGTGTAAGGGGCCCCCAAAAAATGGAGCTGCTTCCAATTCTCCCAGAACATTGAATTTTGTGACCACAGTTGCAAACAGCCTCCAGAGATTCTGTTCTACACCAGACCAGTGGAGCCAAACTGCAGCCCATCATCATCTTCATCTGGTTGTAAGTAGGCAATCTAGTATGATATTAGTGACACTAATCTATAATTTACCTCACATTAAAGGGACACTATAGTCCCCAGAACCACTTCAGCTTAATAAAGTGGTTCTGGTGTCTATAGCCGGTCCCTGCAGGCTTTTTAATGTAAACACACACTGTGTGCAGCACTGGCATTAGTTCATATGGCAGATCATATGGGTGGGGCATTGTGATGTCACATGGGGGGCGGCAAATTTTTCTTTTGCCTAGGGCGGCAAAAATCCTTGCACCGGCTCTGATCCAGGGCAGGTGCACCAGTCTACTGGTGACCAACAGGAGGGGAGTGCACTGATTGCACTGCATTCTCCTCCTGCCCAGACCTGTCTTCACCGCAGTGCAAGTGCCCTCTGCCCCTAATTTACAGTGGCTCACACTCACAGCAAGCAGTGCCTGGAGCCCTTTGCAGAGACGGGAACAAAGAGGTTCTGCGGCAGCTGGCCGTCCTGCAAGCATTACATTAACCAGCTGTTCCCCATGCAGCCACAGGTGGCGCTGTGCTGGGAGAATGTGATTACTCTTCACTTCCTCCCAGCCTACAGAGCAGCGCATGGGAGAGAGAGAGGAGGAGGCATGATTTAATCTTACAACAAATCCAGTAAGCAAATCTTTATAAATTTGGGGGGATCAGCTCTGTTTCCACAGTTTATTGGTGTTTACTCTGATGTCTGTATTAATATTGAGGGATTTCTAAGTAGTAACATCAGTGTGTGTCAGCAGGGCCAGCCGTTGGGGTGTGCACGCTGTGCGGTCACGCAGGGTGCCATGACAACAGAGGCGCCCGGCGGCCAACACAGCTCACAAGTTGGGGACACCAGAATATTCAATTTAAACGATTCGCTGGTGGTCCACTGGTGCGCACCAGCAGTAGGTGCAGTCAGATTATATCCTCTCCCTCATGGTTCTGGCGCTCAGTTAGTGAGTCAGAGCACAGGCTCAGAGATTCTCAGCCTGCGCTCTGACAACATTGAAAGTCAGAGCCGTGAAGGAGCGGGTATGGCAAAGAGCTACTGATTAGCATAACATCAATATCCGTTATAAAACCAGGAAAAGGTGGGCATGGATGGTCAACAGATTCGGTGGTGCAATGGGCCACTTGACTGGTTTTGCCCCTCAGGCCTAAGGCTGCCAGCCCTCCCCTGCTTATAACTGACCCAGGGGCCTCTAGGGTGTACTGCTTCTTAACCTCTGCACGTCTAGAATAGTTTTTGTTCACCTAGTTTAATTTCTACCAATCGATTAGACATGCTTACTTAACCTGACTATAATCTACTATAGAAATTGTAATGTATTCTCTAATGCTGACCGACTGTTACGCTGTGTCTTATTGCATACTTGCAAATGCTGTTGGAGCACTGCAAGCTACCATGTTATGTTTTCATGCACTACAAAACTAAAGAATAAAAAAAAAAAAAAAGATATCTCCCTCTGCAACCCAAAGGCATTGTGCTATGGCCACCATCGAGGGAGAAAGGACGGAGAGGAGGACCTGGGAGGTCCAGCTAAAAGCTCCATCAGGTTTCCTCTCGCGTAGATGGAGTGTTACCATGGCAACACTTCAGTCTCATGTGAGTGAACTCTAGCCCACTAGCTGCCGGCTAGAGTCCACTCACCACTAGGACCACCAGGGATTGCAGCAAGGTCCCCCCTCCATGGGTAAAGGTAAGAAAGGAGGAGGGCCATAAAGTACATATTTTTTTCATTTTAAAAAATATATATGTATTGCTTAATCTGCCCCCCTCCCATACACAATACCTCCCAACACGCACACTGCATCCCACATACTGCACTCCTCGCACACGCACTACATCCCACACACGGTACCCAGCACACACATACTGCACACCTCACACATTATATAGGGGGCTACATCCCCTATACACTCTCACTCTCAATGGCACCTAGCCACACACAAAACAGCACAACTGAAACCTACCTATTTACACAAAACACCACATTACAATCAGCTCACTCTACACACACAATCCCACAAGCAGGCTGCAAACACATGACCAATATGCTTCCTTGGCCCTTTTGTCCTCTGGTATCTCACTTATGGAATACCAGAGACAAGTCACAAGCAAACATGTTAAAAAATTTGCTTGTGCTTTGCAGAACACATAAAGGGCCTTTTTCTCATGCGAGAGCTCTTCAGCAGAGCTATGCGCATTAAACCAACATGTTCACATTGGGAGGGGGCATGTTTGTCATTGGTGACGAAAAATACCCCTCTCTCTGCCCCCTTCTCAGTGGGCTGCTGTGATGCAAAAATGCCTGGAACACATTTTTATCCCAGTCCAGCCTTGAATATAGGAGTTTTTCATAACCTTCCTTCTCAGAAATCAGGATGCAGCCATTGATAGCTTCTTTTTTCTGCCCTGCCCTGGTAGTGTAACCACAGTTCTTTCAAGTTTCAACTTGTAAACTATGCTTCCAGTGGTGTCTCTGGGAACATTCAGTGCCTTTTGCTATATTTTTGTATCCTGTTTCTTGTTTGTGAAGGTCAATGATGTCTTCTTTTACCTTAGTTGCCCATTATTATTATGTTATTATTTATATAGTGCCAACAAATTCTGCAGCACTTTACATTTTTCTAACATGCATTTAAATGTGACACTCAACAAACCCCTAGCCAGTTCAGTTATTTCAAGTGTTCCAGCTCAAGCACAACTGGTGCAATTAATGAAGCCGTTGATTCGTTGCATAAGGTGTTTTGCATATTTGTGATGTCGTGAGGGATTCTAAGCCCAGATGTCAGAGCGTTGTGATGGGTAACCACTGCAATGCTCCAAAGTAGCTCAATGCTGGGGCTCACAAGAGAGGGAGAATCTCTGGGCCCCACCTTCACTATTCAAGCCAGCAATGTGGGAGCCTGCAGAATGCCACTGGACCACCAGAGAATGTAGTGTCCCCCTCCCTTGCCACAAGTAAGAGGCAAGGAAGGGGGAAGAAACATGTTATAAAATCTTAATTCCCACAAAACACAAACCCTATATATATATATTTTTTTTCTCTCTCTCTCTCTCTCTCTCTCTCTCTCTCTCTCTCTCTCCCCTTGTGGGTGCACTCAGGGGCCCAGGCTGTACAAGAGCTGTACAAGAAGCCCTAACATTTCTGATGGCAGCCCTGTTTGTAAACATTACTATATTTATAAATAATCCAAGATCACTATTTGTTACTTTTCTATTTTGAGAGAAATGTTAAAGGGATTCTATAGCACCAGAAAACCAAAGCCGTTTTTCTGGCACTATAGAATCATATCCTACAGTGCCCCCCTCATTCCTCTATCCAACCGCTGGGCTGAAAAGGTTAAAACCCCTTCAGTCACTTACCTGAATTCAGTGCCACTGTCTCTCGGTGCTGGGTCGGGTAATGCCCACACTCCTCCCCTGTGGACATCAGCCAGCAGGGTGACCTAATGCGCATGCACGGCAATGGCTGTGCTCGCATCAGGATTTCCCCAAAGGAAAGCATTATTCAGAAAAATCTGACGCTGGAGGTCCTCATGCAGAGCGTTAGGATGTCCAGCGTCAGATAACAGACCAAAGGTCGGTTTCAAATTAGGAAGTCCCTCTAGTGGCTGGAGTTAACACTGGATAGTAATTATTGCAGTTTATCAATAACTGCAATAATTGCTATTGCAGGGTTAAGGGACATGAGCTGAAGTGGTCTGGGTGCCTACAGTGTCCCATTAACCCCTTAGTATCTTTGGGACATTTCATGCATCCTAGAAATTATATGTGAATGGAATGTGCAGCAGTTTTTGCGCAAGTAGGGTTAACTTCTCAGTTTGCAATGGGAATAGGCAGCTATGCAAGGAGCTCATTGGTCAATTTCTGGCCATTATATATGGTCATGATATCTAGCAGACAGAAGCAAGCCCCAGTGTTGATTAATATAATTAACACCGCTGGACATCATGACCATATATAGTGGACAGAGATTGACCAATGAGCTCCTTGCAAAGCTTAAATTGAACACTGCACACAGTTCTTCAAATCACTGTAGCTGAATGATCCTGTTCTGCCATCGTGGTTCTCTGCAAGAGGGTAAAACTCGGGGTCTGAATAAACCACATTTTGATTTCCCTGCATGCCGTTTCGCTGCAGGGGATGTAACAAGAATCATTTGTAAAAGTGCCAATTTCTATAGAAATCTGCACTTTTTGAAACAATGAAACAAAATAAGACACACTACATATAAAGCAGCTCAACAAGCAAAAGTGCTTTAATTGTTTGAAATGTTCCTTTAATATTCTATTTAATGTTCTACTGACTCCTAGTGTGTGCTATAATTATTGCAGTACACAAGGAGAATACAATTTTTTAACCATTTCAAATGACATAGAAAAATTATTAAACTGAGAATTGTCAGAATTCAAAGTGAATGTCAAATTTAAGGACAAATGACTAAATAAATGAACTGGAAAATTCTCCAGGTCAGCTATGCTTACAATTTAGCTACTTTGCTGTTACATTTGAAATTCACTTTGAATTCCAATAGTTCTCACTTTAGTAAATAACCCTTAACAGACAAGGAGAGATTTTTTTTTAGTTTAGGTATTACAGACCTTAATTCCCATGTGATTTCAACACAATTCACAGCTTAGAGAAAGAGTGTGTCAATGGAGCTATGCCTTTGGATTTAATTATACAACTCCCTACTGTATTGTCTCTAAAACAAATCGTTGTGGAGCCAACTCGTAAAGAGGCCATACTAGATTTAGTGTTAACAAATGGAGATTTGGCATCAGATATTACTGTAGGTGAAAGTTTAGGATCCAGTGATCATCAGTCAGTGTGGTTTAATATAAGAACAGTGACTGAGTCACACCACACAAAAACAAAAGATTTAGACTTTAGAAGAACAGTCTTTTCTAAAATTAGAATATGTGTAAAGGAGTCATTATCAGACTGGAGCAATTTAAATGGAGTCCAAGAGAAATGGGATTATTTAAAAGTTGCACTACTGAAAGCAATAAAAAATTGCATTAGGCTTGTCAGTAAAAACACAAAATTCAAGAAACCACTGTGGTACTCCACAGATGTGGCCAAAATAGTACAAAACAAAAAGTTAGTATTTAGTAATTATAAAAAAAAAAAAAAAAACAGAGTGAGGAAGACAGAATGATCTATAAGATTAGGCAGAAAGAGGCTACGCAAGTTATAAGAGCTTCCAAATCACACACACAAGAGAAAATAGCACAGTCAGTAAAAAAGGGGGACAAAACTTTTTAGATACATAAATGAGAAAATAAAAGTAAAACAAGGATTAGTTAGATTAAAAACAAAAGAAGGAAGATATGTAGAAGAGATTAAAGTTCTATCTGACTGCCTCAATGAATATTTTTGTTCGGTATTTACAGATGAAAATGAAGGAAAGGGACCTCAGTTGAGAAAAAGGATAAATGAGTCATTTATTACACGTGAGTTTACAGAGGAAGAGGTTCTATTTCAACTGTCAAATGTAAAGACAAATAAGTCAATGGGACCTGATGGAATACACCCAAAGCTGTTAAAAGAGCTTAGTGGTGTACTAGCAAAACCATTAACAGATTTATTTAACCAATCATTGTTAACAGGAGTAGTCCCAGAAGATTGGAAGTTGTGCCCATTTACAAGAAAGGTAATAGGGAGGAGTCGGGGAACTATATGCCAGTAAGCCTTACTTCAGTAGTGGGGAAAGTGATGGAAACCATGTTAAAGGATAGGATTGCTGAACATCTAAAAACACATGGATTTCAAGATCAGAGACAACATGGGTTTACTTCAGGGAGATCATGCCAAACTAATCTTATTAATTTTTTTGATTGGGTAACTAAAATTATAGATCAGGGTGGTGCAGTAGACATTGCTTACCTAGATTTCAGTAAGGCTTTTGACACTGTTGCACAGAGAAGGTTTATGAATAAACTGCAATCTTTAAGTTTGGATTCCAATATTGTTGAATGGGTAAGGCAGTGGCTGAGTGACAGGCACCAGAGGGTTGTAGTCAAGGGAGTATATTCGAAGCTTGGGCTTATCACCAGTGGGGCACCTCAGGGATCTGTACTTGGACCCATTCTCTTTAATATTTTTATTAGTGATATTGCAGAAGGTCTTTATGGTAAGGTATGTATTTTTGCTGATGATACTAAGATATGTAATAGGGTTGATGTTCCAGGAGGGATAAGCCAAATTGCAAATGATTTAGGTAAACTAGAAAAATTGTTGTGGCAACTGACATTTAATGTGGATAAGTGCAAGATAATGCATCTTGGACGTAAAAACCCAAGGGCAGAGTACAGAATATTTGATAGAGTCCTAATCTCAACATCTGAGGAAAGGGATTTAGGGGTGATTATTTCTGACTTAAAGGTAGGCAGACAATGTAATAGAGCAGCAGGAAATGCTAACATAATGCTTGGTTGTATAGGGAGAGGTATTAGCAGTAGAAAGAGGGAAGTGCTCATGCCTTTGTACAGAACACTGGTGAGACCTCACTTGGAGTATTGTACGCAGTACTGGAGACTGTATCTTCAGAAGGATATTGATACCTTAGAGTTCAGAGAAGGGATACTAAACTGGTTCATGGATTGCAAGATAAAACTTACCAGGAAAGGTTAAAGGATCTTGACATGTATAGCTTGGAGGAAAGACAAGACAGGGGGGGGATATGATAGAAACATTTAAATACATAAAGGGAATCAACACAGTATATTTAAAAGAAGAAAAACTACCACAACAAGAGGACATAGTCTTAAATTAGAGGGACAAAGGTATAAAATAATATCAGGAAGTATTACTTTAGTGAGAGGGTAGTGGATGCATGGAATAGCCTTCCAGCTGACGTGGCAGAGGTTAACACAGTAAAGGAGTTTAAGCATGCGTGGGATAGGCATAAGGCTATCCTTATTATAAGATAAGGCCAGGGACTAATGAAAGTATTTAGAAAATTGGGCAGACTAGATGGGCCAAATGGTTCTTATCTGCCGTCATGTTTCTATGTTAACAAATATTTTGAATGCATGTAGAGGAAAATGAAAATTCTGTAAAATCACAGTGAGAACACGCAAGCGTCCATAGGAAAGCGTGCGCATTCAGCCGAAAGGGAGGAGAGGAGGAGGGTCGGAGGCGGAGTGCTCCCCGCCCGGCGTTGGAGAAGGGTAAGTTTTAACCCCTTTCCCCTCCCCAGAGCCCGGCGGGAGGGGGACCCTGAGGGTGGGGGCACCTTCAGGGCACTATAGTGCCAGGAAAAAGAGTATGTTTTCCTGGCACTATAGTGGTCCTTTAAAGGACCACTCTAGGCACCCAGACCACTTCAGCTTAATGAAGTGGTCTGGGTGCCAGGTCCTTCTAGGGTTAACCCATTTTTCATAATTATAGCAGTTTCAGAGAAACTGCTATAATTATGAATGGGTTAAGCCTTCCCCCTAATCCTCTAGTGGCTGTCTCATTGACAGCCACTAGAGGCGCTTGCGTGCTTCTCACTGTGATTTTCACAGTGAGAGCACGCCAGCGTCCATAGGAAAGCAGTGTAAATGCTTTCCTA
>OW240913.1:267102206-267157886 GCA_933207985.1 Pelobates cultripes
CGGATCCAAGGGGTAATTGGGACCTGCATAAATGAAGAAGAGTCGCCACGTGCTGTAGTCGTGTGGTGAACCGCAAAGGAGTCGAAAGCGTTTCGAAGCGTAGGCAGGCTGGAAAAAAAACGAATCGGTCCTGGTGAGAGGGTCTGGATCAGGATTTCCATCTTGGAGACTGTCTACTGATTAGGGAGAGAGCAGAATAATCTGAATAACTGCTTGTACGATCCCGCTCCAGTCCAGCCTTGCCAAAAAGTCAGTGGAGGGACTTATGGTATGCACGTCACACCCAAGATAGGGTCTAATAGAGAGAGGCATCTAGGACTCTGTATCCTTAACTATCAGGGCATGTTATCTCAAAGAGTGGGTTGTAGGTCAAAGGACACAGGCCTTTGAATTCGAGGTCTGAAGTCTAGTTATCCCTATGAAGGAATATCCCCCATCTTCGCCTAGCGACACGTGATCTCATAGCGTTCTCTAATACATAGATCAAACGAAAAGTCCCTTCGCTAATGACAGCTGACTCCAGAGAATAGATATAGTGAAACAAGGGGCATAGCTGCCACCGTACGAAGCAGGGGCTGTCCAGGTTGAGAATGTTGGGTAGTCAAATCCGAACCCGACACCGTTCCTGGGCAGTACTCCAGCGGGAGGTTGCGTGCCGACTTTGTGACGTCAGTGTGGGATAGGACATCAAACAGGGTTCCCCCATAAAGTCCAAACAGTAATCCTTGTCTGTACCTGAATAAGCGGATGAGCAAAAATCAAAACCAGGACGGCTCCCGTGAGGGGATTAGTGTATAGAAGGAGGGTCCTCTATGCGAATCGTGTTTTCCACATTCATTCTCAGTGGAGTAGGGGCAGTCTTGCCACCTATCCCAGGACTGCTAACAGCCAGGGAACCCAAAATCGACCGGGAACTCCGGTCTTTCAACCAATGCGTACAGTGTATCTCCAGACCGGGGTGTGGGACTTCCCCATTCCCGCCATCCTAGTAAGGCGGTGCATGTTTGCTCTATGAATGCCTCAAAATCTCATGCCACCCTTGATAGGGGAAAAACTGTCTGGGTAGTTTGTCCAAAATGGTGTGAGTAAACATAACCAGAGTGCGCTTGCTTGTTCGGTACAACGCAGGTTATACCAAAACCTACACACCTGCAAAAACTGGGGCTCACCCATTAGCCGTACAACCTCCAGGAGTAAATCCAACAGGGAGGTATAGGGGCACCCACAAAGAGGGACAATCCTAGGAGCTGTACCGAGACAGCCAGTTCAAAACAGCCCATACCCTGTCCAATAAGGCATCAGGGAAACGTTTAAATAAGGTGGGGAATCTCCCCCAGTAATACCTCAGTGAGTATATCCCGAGTGGGGATACAGTGGCACGGGTCCAGCAGACCAATCATAGGGGATGTACCAGTGAAATCTAGTTTAAACGTGCAATACCATGCTTGATCAGGTAGCACCTCTATAACGAAAATAGTAGCACAGTCGTTAGATCTAATGGAGGGGTTCTCTCCTCTTACCTAGTTGCTACTAAGCAGCGTCTCCTCACTAATCCGGTGAGGTAGCCATAGTCTTTATTGCAAGAGCTGTAGCATCAGCAGTAAACCATGGTATGTAGCACAGACCTCCGAATTGAGTTGACTGTAGGCAGGCCACCCCTCTACGAAGTCACCGGTGTCCTGTACTGGCATAAGCCCGTAAGATAAACAAAGGTTGACGGTAGGATAAATATCCCTGTTGAGCAGTATCAAGTGATGGGTTCGCCCTCAAAGAGGGGAAGCAGAATCCAGTACTGTAAGAAACTGTTATGCCAGCAGTAAACTGAGGAAACAGTATATGTAGTTATCTTGGCCTGTGCACCTGAGGGGAGCTCAGTAGCGGGTTGAGTGTATGCCAGTCTCAGGCTGACAGTGTGAGAGGACCGTACCCGCTAATAATAAACTCAGTGTCTATGTCAGTGTCTGGCTCCGTATATGAGAGTGGGTCACACTCCAAGCCTGCAATTTGCATCAATATCAGCCTCGGGCTGAGGTTAGGGGAGGGTCGCACCCTCTAATGGTAAAATTAGTGTCAGGTTCTGTATATGAGAGGGGGTCATGTAAATTAGTCTCTGCCTCGAGTTGAGGTTATGAAATCACTCTCTGTATCAGTCACCTGAGAGGTGGACTCAAACTGGGAATAACCAATACTAATAATAGTAACAATCTAGCCTAGGGACGTGTCCATGAGTCTAATAGTGGGGGCAGGCCGAGAAACTGCAATAGCTAGAAAAAAATACGGAACCTACAAACGGCCGCACTTGCGTGGGACCCAGGATGGCCGCTGGTAGCCTGAGGAAATGCTGGAGACGTTCTCCGCGATCCACGAGAGCCCGGAAAGTCAGAGGAGGCCAAGTTAGGCCTCTCGATGACCCAAGCGATAGGAAAAAATCGGAAGACACGAAACAAAGAAACGACAAACTTAAAGTAAAGTTCAGATAAAGGAAAAATATATACCTCGGAGGGAAGGTAAAATAATGGACAGGAAAAGCAAAGACAGGTAAACCCAACCGAAATAGCCAAGAACTATGCATGATGTAGAAATAACTACCTAGATATAAAAATGGATACTGGATATGCAGCTAAAGGATTAGTTGCTTAAAGTCAAGGAATTCCTGTGCTCCCATGTTGGCGTCTGAGCACTGGTCCCTGTATTTGCATCAGAACGAAACTCTCCTTGGAGACATGCCACCGCCGGGCTGGTGCAAACCAGGGCTGCCCGCCAAGGGATCTTCGCAGGAGCCTAGTCCCTCAGGGCACGAGGTATAGGGCCTTCACCCTACCAATAATACTTAGGTGCATGTTTCTGGTCTCTTCTAGTAAGACAGCGTCTGACTCCACTTGCGCGCGGAGTCCCCGTTGTGCCCCTATATTGAGGCACCAGTGACAGTGCTTTCCCAACAGAGGTGGTCACAGCCCCATTAATCATTGCCTGTAGGCCTTCCTGGGTTGGGGCGTCCATAGCGGTATGGCGTCTTAACCGTAGCGTGACCCTAGGGGCAGGAATGATTGGTGTCACCCCAGATAGTATGGCAGCAGTGCTTACATGGACACCCACCTATCTCTGTGTTAATAGTGGGTATGGGGTATTCCCCAGTAATATTCCCCCAGGACTGCAGCCAAAAAGGGGTTCGGGCACAGACAGAGCAGGCCAATCAAAGGGGCACAGACAGAGCAGGCCAATCAAAAGGGCACAGACAGAGCAGGTCAAACACGGGTGCTGTATTAAGACAGCAGTAAGGACCAATGTGTGTGAGTAGGGTCTCCAGATATGATTACAGGTCCTCAGGGTATATTGGTGCCAACTACCCCAATACGCAAAAGGCCTTCCAGGCAGTGACACAATATAGGAGTAACACTAAACCAGGCAACTGGTAGTCTCCTAAAGCCTATAGCTAACCACAGGTAAAACTCAGCTGCAGAAAATCCCAATGCAGCACAGACTACAACGTATAGAGAAACACCCCTTTAAATCGTCTAAGGAGCCGGCCACGGCAAAGCGGCTACATGGAAATAAGTCCCGGCCGCCAGGTACTCACGCTGCTCGCGAGTACCCCAGGGGCCATTAGACAGCACACGGGACAGTCGGATGCACACTCCGTGGTCCCGGAGCTCGGAGGTTCAGAGGAGGCAGGTTGCATACAGCCTCCTGAAACCTCTGAGCGGTAAATACTGCCCGAAAAATAAAAAACGTCAGAAGGTAGATAGAGATAGTGGCAATAAACAAGGGGGGAGCAGGGAGGAAAACCAAAAGGTATATGAAGCCACAGTAAGGCCCACAAATCCAAATACAGTCTAACAAAAAATTTAGTCAGTAAGCATAAAACATACAGAAAATCCCCCAATAAACATCTATAAAGAACTGTAGATAAGCAATAAATCCCACAGCTACCCACTAAAAGCAGGAGGCAGTGGTACTTTGACCTGTACTTATGTGGAGCAGCAAAGAAAGAGGAAATTATGTGTGGGGAGGGGAGTTTTATAGTACAGTGGGACCTCGGTTTACGAATTTAATGCATTCTCCGGGACATTTCTTATTGTGAAAAATTTGTAAACCGAAACGCGGTTTCCCATAGGAATGCATTGAAAACCAATTAATCCGTTTAGGAGATCAGAAAAAAAGTCAAAATGAGCTGGAATGGAAACCAACCCACAATGCAGAACACATAATAAAAGGCATGCAAATGACGAAGCTCAGCTCCCTACCTTTCCACAGCTTGAGAAATGCACCAAAAAGTCCCAAAACAACTGCGAACAATTTCCAGAATGGCTCCAAAACTCAATGCAAAAGCCGCTGCAACACCTCCAACACCGCCACACTCGACGTGGCGAGGCTCCAGCATGCAGGGGCAGTGCTATAAACCTCCCAGGTGCAATGCAAAAATTGTAAACCGAGGCATTATTTTCAATGGATTTTCATTTGTAAACCGAACAATATGTTAACTGAGTCGTTTGTAAACCGAGGTCCCAGTGTACCTAACTTTTTTCTGATTGGTTGTTTTTCTCTTTGTTAATGTGCTGCTGTGGAGTTCTAGTAAAGAGAGACTTACGCAAATATGAAGCCTCCTGTCATGTTATAAAATTTGCTTGTAGTGTATAAGCAATTGCAGAAGGAATTTTCAAGGTATCTTTATTTTATTTTAAATGTATTTGTTTTGCACATTTTAAATGCATTTAAAAAATGTGAGTCTCTTCCAGCCAGTAGTGAACCATTTAGGAGGAGGTGTCAGTTGAGGTCATTGTGTGAAATAATTTGAATAAAACAAAGAGGTGCACAGTAAGCTGATGGGGGCAAAAAGATGAACAGAAAGGCTAGGGAGGGGACAAACAGACACACAGAGGGCTGTGGGAACAAAAAGATTCACGAAGTGGGCGAAGAGAGACACAAAAAGGGCTTGGGAGAAAGAAACTCACAAAGGGGCTGGTTAGAAAGAGATAGAAAGGTGGTGGGGGGAAGAGACACACAGAGGGGTTGGGGAGGGGGGAGACAGAGATAAACACAAAGGGGGAGGACAAAGAGACACACAAGGGGACCCTTGGGGAAGAGATACAGACACACAAACTGTCAAGTTGTGTTTTAAGCGGTGCAAGTAGCTGGTCCTGGCTATAACGCAAAATAATCTCACACCAGATTAGTTGAGCCTTTTCCTGCTCTGGAAGGATTTGCTTGTAGTGTATTAGAAGTAGCCAAAGAACGTTTAAAGATATCATTTTATTTTTAATGCATTTGTTTAGCACATTTTTAATGCATTAAAATGGCCAGTAGTGAATCATTTTGGAAGAAGTGTCAGTTGAAGTCATTGTGTGAAATAATTTGAATAAAACAAATACTGCAATTATTATTAAATTATTATTGCCATACATGCAACCAGAGATGGTATGTTTTTCAAGCAGTGAGAACAGTTATGCATATGCAATGTACCTGATATTATTTCTCTGTGATTTGTTTGAATAATATAACTTAAAAACATAACAGGACTGTTAAATTACATAAACCTTGCTCAATGTTCTCATTGCTGTACACGCACTATAAACATAGCTCTTTAGAAAGCAGAACAAAGCAGAACATCAGTATGATATTAGTTAAATTAATTTCATGTGTCATGGTGGGGTGTAGGAAGGTGGAGCAATGATGGAATGGTGAATGTTAAGGGACCACTTCAGGCACCCACACCACTTAGTTTCAATGAAGTGGTCTGTACGCTGTTGGCTTTTTGTTTTAGTCCTGCAATGTATAATATTGCTGTTTCATAAATATGTCAATGTTCACATTGCATTGCTAAATACATCTATTTTGGCTGTCTTCCCCACAGTTACTAGATGTCAAACTCAGTTCTTTGACAATCAATGTCATCATGCATTACATGAGGACATCAAATGTCCTTTTTTTTCTTGTAGAGAAACAAACTGAATTCAAAGCTTCTTTATGCAAAACATCTGATTGGAGGAGCACAGCACTTGGCATGCATGTGCTTCTTATCTCAAATGCTTGTCTTTGAGCACCACTTGATTGGACGAGATGCCAAAGTGAAGTCAGCCTGCGGGATATTGACACAGGAGGTTAAGCAAGCGGCTGCAATTACTGAGTCTCGGTGCTGTAATCTAAATAGGTATTAGAACACTATTGCTTTAGGAAAACATTGTTTTCCAAACTCTATAGTATTCCTTTAAGGTTAGAGCAATGTAGATGGCTGGTGGAGCAACATTTAGGGGAGGTGGTACAGGTGGAACAAAACTGGCATTTCCATGGAACAAGGGTTGTGCAGTGTGCATGGTAGTTGCAAACACTTGAGTAATTTTCAAGGTGCAGTTTTTACTTATGGAGTAAGGTTGGAGCATGTTTGGATCCAGACTGGGGAAGGGTTTGTGGCCGCAAAGGCTGGGGTAAGGTTAGAGGGAGCTGTAATGATAGAGAACACAGAGTGCAGAGTAGTTTTTATTGGTGGAACAACTATATAGCAAAGTGCAAAGGTGCTTACAGGTGAAGCAAAACTGAAGCAGTTGATGAAGGAGTTCATGTTAAAGTTGGTGAAGTGTAGAGCAACTTTTACAGGTTGAGTAAGGTATATAGTAGTTATTACAATACGAACAGGGTGCATGGTCGATGTGAAGATTGAAGCAGCGTGCATTGTAGATGCATAGGTTGGAGCATGGTAGACACAAATGATGTGAAAGGGTGGTACATGTTATGGCTGGATATGGGTGCCTAGTAGATTCTAAGGTTGGAACACAGTATATGGTAGATGTTCAGGATAAAGCAGGGCATATGGTAGGTGCTTAGGTTAGCACAGGGGCAAATAAATGTTATGGTTGAAGCAAGGCTCCAAATGGAACTCTAATCATTTTCCAATTTGCATTTTACTATTAGTAAACAATCCAGTTTGCCACCCCTCATGTAATCCACATCTCTCTTTAGCAGCCATCTTTTTGGCACCCTAGATTATTTCTTTGTCAATCTCTACTCACTTTTACCCCATAGTGTTTTTTTTTCCAATTTCTATCTGTCTCTGTTCTCTAACATTCTGTCTCACTATTTCTCTGCCAGTTTCTATGTCCCCTCTGTTTTCACCTTAACACACATTTTTTACCCTCTCTCTAAAGGTTTTTATGTATTAAAGTTGTTTTGGGGGTTCTCATAAATGGCAGTGCTTAAATAATTCAAACTGCAAGGACAGGGTCTGTGCATTAAAATGTAGTTATTTGGTGCTTTAACAGGATTATTCACAAAAGTGAGAATTCAAATTAAATTTAATGGGAATTTCAAATTTAAGGCCCGTTTAGAAAATGACTTAGAGAATATTTCTAGGACAGCTTTCTTGAGATTGATTTTGAAATTCACTTTCAATTCCTATGTTAGTAGATAACCCTGATAGTGTAAGTACATAACACTGATAGTGTCCCTTTAAGTAGTCATAGTAAATAGTGAATAGTTAAATAGTAACAATTCACTGCATAGTAATTAAATCGGAGGGTGGAACTTTTTTAGTGACCAGCTGTTATGTTATTTGTTAAGCAGATGTGAAAACTATGACATGTTTAAGTAGAAGATTATAATTAGGAATAACATGTTACTGAGCGATGGTATTTGCTAAAGGGGTAAAATAATAGACCTGCAGTGTGGAGAGCGCCACTACAGAGAACGTATCATAATGGAGAAAAAAACTGCAAATACTCTTCTGCACCATTACAAGCCACACATGTGGCAGGGAATCTGTGACTTCAGATGTCTTCCGACGGTGGGGCTAATGCGCATGTGCGGCAGGTACCGCAAGGACATTAGGCTCTCCCCATAGAAAAGCATTGCTTCAATACTTTCGTATGGGGATTTTACGGACCCTGGATGTTCTCATACAAAGCCTGAGGACTTTTAGGGTCAGTTAGGCAACCAAAAGTTGGTTAGCCACCAGGAAGTCCTCACTAGAGGCAGTCTTAGTCCTGCAATTTAATCATTGCAGTTTCTCGAAAAACTGCAATGATTTACATTGCACGACTAGGGGAGGCAGGGACACTGCACCCAGACCACTTCAATGAGCTAAAGTGGTCTTGCAGCCTATAGTGTCCCTTCATGATCACCTTAAATGAAACATATTTTTGAACATACATCTGCGAAGATCCACCAACAAACTCTCTGTAGAGGAATTTATATGTAAAGTCTTTGTTTTGTATATCACACTACATTCTCTTGCATTAGAAAGATTTTTTTTATGCAGACAAAAATAAAAGTGTTCTTAACTAACTAAATTTATTCAGAGCAAGCGATTTCATAGCAGTGATCACCATATCTTGAATATTTGTATTCTTATCATAATACACCCATGACATGGATATAATATCATTATTATTATTATTATTATTAATGTATTAAAGGGGAACTGTCATCTAGAGTTTACAAACCGTTTAATAAAATATTGAAAATAAGCTCCAACTTGTGCTAACCTTTTCTCGTGAGATACTCCATTGTCTTTTTAAGTTATATTAAAGATTTAGCAGATTACATCATAATCCAGTTCCAAAAAGGTAAAGACTCGGTAAACACTGCACAGGAAGAGGGGAAATGTCTTACAACAATGATTGACAGGGAGCAAAAATGCAGGCGCCCAATTGAAGGATAAAAAGGGTTAGATTTAAATTAAAAATTTTCACACTTCACATGCATATTTTTTAAATATAGGAAGAAGTAAACATAAAATCAAAAAATGCTGGAATAGTGATCCCTCTAAGTGATACATTCTTATTATTTCTTATGTGGATGCCAAATAGTTTTCTCATTTTCTTCTAAAAGAAAAACAAAATGTCAAATCACATACTGTGAGAAATGTAATTGCAAAGGAGTGCGTGGCCAGTTTATGTCCCGAAAGCACAACAAATGATACTGAAAAGTCAGTAGGTATTTTTTTTTTTTTAATTCTTTATTTTGTTCGTGCAGTTATAACAGTACAGCAGATCTCGCCACAACAGCGATAATAGACATGTTAATGAACATAACAGATAACATTGCGACTGTAGGATAGCACATTTTATAAATTTTTATATTAGTGTAGTTAGGACTGTCATGCGTGTAGTAAAAGTAAAGTGTTGCTTCTTATACCCTTTGAAATTGAGGATGCATGTCAGAGAAGGTTGCCTGGAAGGGGTGTAGCCTGTAGTCTGTCCCCCAGGGGGATGTATTCTAGTCTGGAGAGTGTGTGTAGGGGGCTAACGATCCCACTGAAAAGGTAGTGTTTTATGTGGTATCTTGTTAAGGGTCAGTGGGGGGGGGGAGATAAGGGCGTTTGGGGAGGTTCGCCATCATAACTGGGAAGAGTGCCTGTCAGGCATAGTTAAAGCCCATTTACCCGCCCGAAGCTATAGGTCATAATAACCATGAACATAAAGCAAAAACTGTTAAGTCCTGTGCGGTTTGAAACATAAAGCAAAAACTGTGAAGAGCATATAGCAAGAACTGTTAAGTCCTGTGCGGTTTGTAGTCCGCTGGGAGGTTTTCAGTGCCCCGGCTTAGACGCAGGATTCCCTCTGTGGGCCGCTGGTATGAATGGTGTGACCCTCTCTGGGTCCCAGAGTGTCGGTGCCGCTTGGGTCGCGGTCTCAGCGGCTGTCGCGTCACTCCCATTTGTAGCAGGATGCTCGGTATTTCAGAGGCCTCCCGGACTTTCACTATTCCCGTTTCCCGGGTAATGAGTAGGCAGCGAGGTGAACCCCATTTGTATGGTGTTTTGCTTGCCGCTAGCGCCTGAGTGAGTGGACGCAGGGATCTTCGCCATTCCATGGTGGCCTTAGATAAGTCCGGATAGAAGGTGAGATCGTGATCCTCAAATTGTAATGGTGTTATGTGGCGGACTGCCGCCATAAAGGCTGTGCGGTCTTGCCCCTGTTGGAACCGGAGGATTATGTCTCTAGTTGGCCGTTGTATTCCTGTAGCGGGTCCCGTTATACGGTGCCATCCGGCTAGTGTCATAGCCTTGGCTTGTTTGGCGGAGAAAAGCTTAGTGAGCAGCCTGCGGATGAAGTGTGGGAACTCTGCCATCTCCATGGTATCAGGTAGGCCGCGGACCTTGACATTCTTCCATCTCCACTTGTCCTCGAGAGCTGCCATGCGTTCCTCGGAGCGTGTTTGGGAGTGATGCAGTTTGGTCAACGACTGCTCCAGGGTCGCGGTGCGGGTCTCGTGTGCTTCTGTTGTGCGCTCTGAGTTGTGGAGACGGGCCGCAAACCCGTTCACCTCCTCCCTGAACTGTCCTATGTCGGCCGCGATGTTGCGGCGAAGTTCAGCCAGCATGCCCCGCAGGGACTCCTCCGTAACCGGAGGCTTGACCGGTAGTGTCTGCGGAGAGGTCTGCACCTTGTTGGGGAGCTGGGCCTCAAAGAGCGTCCCGTCGTACAGGGATTCTTCGCTGGTAGTGCGTGATGAGGCATCCGATAGCGGCGCCATGACAGGCCTCTGTGAGGAGTGCGGCCTCCACAGCAGATCGCCGATATCGGCCGTGGATGGAGGTCGATCTGGCTTGCATTTCTTATTTTTGCGTCCCATGGTATGTGGGAAGTCTCCGGCTGCGGAGGGTTCTGTTTGTTAGTCGTTATTTTTGCTTGTTTTTGCCTTTTTGGTGCCGTTTTGCTCTGAGCTGCAGTAATGTGCGTCTTGCTAGTATGGCTGTTCGCTCCGCCCCCCCCAGGTATTTAGGCGCTTCAAATTTTGTGATAGTGGGTGCGTAAACAAAGTATTTGGTGTTTCCCCAATCACCTTTGTACAAAAATAAATAAGTAGTAATGTCAAACACTATCAAACCTATACAACACCCAGTGTTAAAATATACTTCACAATGGATATCCACAAGAGGAAAATAGTACAGCTCTTGGAATCTACAAAAAACAAATACAACCACACATAGTGTAATCTGCATAATATAAAAAAAATAGTAGTGAGCAAGTGACCACCATCTAGCCTCCCTGGGCCCCTCATGCCACCATAAATATAGCAAAATCTTACTGCATTCAAGCCAGAAGATGTAGATCTGCATGCTGTTTGCCTAAAACAACAAACAAGCAGTCTGCTGACATCATCAGAAGTGGTGGCCTGATCCAATCACAATGCATCCCCAGAGGATTGGCTGAGACTGGCAAGGAGGCAGATCAGGGGCAGAGCCAGCATGATTCAAACACAGCCCTGGCCAATCAGCATCGCCTCATAGAGATGAATTGAATCAATGAATCTCTATGAGGAAAGTTCAGTGTCTGCATCTAGAGGGAGGAGATACTGAATGTTTGGATGCATTTTAGGCAGCCATGACCCAGGAAGGATCTCTAACAGCTGTCTGAGGAGTGGCCAGTGAAGTTATCACTAGGCTCTGCATTTTCTCTGAAAAGACAGTGTTTACAGCAAAAAGCCTAAAGGTAATGATTCTACTCACCAGAACAAATTCAATAAGCTGTAGTTGTTCTGGTGACTAAAGTGTCCCTTTAAGGACTTTATTACATTGCAGTAATGTATATATTTTTCTTATCTTTTTGCACACTGCTAATATATGTCCTTTTTGTCATTTTAAATATTTTACTATTAATAAAATGTTTTTGGAACACATCCTGAGTCCGCCTGTGGGAATATCACTCAAGTCAATATTGGCACCCTGATGCTACTAATATAGAGCCTGGCACGGCTCTGCATTTGTGAGTGTAACATTCACCATTTGCTCACTACTATTTTTTTTATATTATACAGATTACACTATGTGTGGTTGTATTTGTTTTTTGTAGATCCCAAGAGCTGTACTATTTTCCTCTTGTGGATATCCATTGTGAAGTATATTTTATAGTATATTTTATCTTCTAATTTATAACACTGGGTCTTGTATAGGTTTGGTAGTGTTTGACATTACAACGTATTTATTTATGTCCTGAAAGGTTTGTTTAAATTAAACTTTAAAGGGAGTGGAGATATATCAATATTTACATTCCCCAAAAAAATCTGTGCAGAATGTCCTATTCTCTGCTACATATTATAATGGTAACATGCATAATTCAGCCTCCTGCTGAGAAAGATAAAAGATCAATTCAAGTTATCAAAGCAATAAAAGAATTTTAATTTCTGTAGTAATTCAAGCCAATGTATGGAAGATAATAGTAGAGTTCATATAAGGACTAAGGCTATTTTTCAACGCTGGGTGAGAGCCATTTCAACAGTTACATGGCAATCTGGGTTGAACAAATACTCATCTTTAAAACACATCTTTTAATGCTGAATTTTTTACTATGGCCTCTAGTTAATATTTTATAAGATAAACTTTTTAAATGATTTCTATTTTTGATTATTTCAAAATATTAAAAGATCAAAACATATATATATTAAAATAAAAATTATTTTTTTCTAAATATTAAATAATTTTAATAGTTTATCCATAAATTTTAATTAAATTGAAAAGCGTATCAAAATAATTTTTAATTGAGGCCTATATGTGTATTCAACCACTTCATCATTTTGTACTCAAATATATACTATACATTGTCCTTTAATTAACAGCTAGAAATATGTTTTGTCCAAGGTAACCTATTTCTTTGGTTACTTTTTTGACAATTTTAATTTATAGAAATGAAATTTATAGAAATTAGAAAAATGTAGGCAAATATGCTGTGTAGCCCATATTAGTTCTTTCCAACACTATCCCTCAAGGTGTGGTGTATGTGGGAGGGCACACAATGTGTAGTAGTTATTAGACTTGGAGAATCTTTTTTTTTTTTTGTACAGGTAGGTGCAGATAATCGTCAAGCACAACAACAGCAGCATGAGTAATTGCACATTTTCATGTTTTATGAGCAAGCTTCACATAACTGATCAAATGACATAATACTATACCATTTCGAGGAACTGCATGTTTGTTTGTTTTTTAGAGTAATAAATAGACTGATACAAGGTATGTCAGTTGGCGATGAGCCGGTAAGCTTATAGGGAACATCTCGTGTAGACTGACATTAACATTTTCAAAGCTGAGAAATTAATAGAACATGTTAAACTGTAATTAATATTAATATTAATTCTGGAGCTTGGTAGTCGATGGGTACTAAGGTTTACAGCAATGGGAGATAGCTTTTTTGAAGCTGGTAACAAACATGGCTAGATAACACGGTACTTGACATGTGTATTTAGTTTGGCTGGCTTAGAAGCTTATTGCGGGTTTCAGTGGGTATCACTGGGTAGCAGGTCGGGCATATTGAGTAGTGGGGTTAAACTGTGCATTAGGTGGTCTGTAGCCATTGCTTGAGGCTGCTCAACCAATGCCCAATAGTGGCAGCTCGCCAAACCTGGAAAATCTGAGTCCACCTTGCTGCAGGTGAGGGCACCGTCGGTCTCAAGTGCCTGCGTGGTCTTGTTCTTCGCCAGCTGATAAGCCACTTAATCCAGTAACTGGGTCATGGCCTCCAGGCCATCTCAGTACCCTTGATTTGTGGTGCCATATGTGAGCTCTCCGACTGAGTGGCATGCCACTGTAGAGTTGACCTCGTGAGTGCCGCACAGAGACTCAGCGGCGAGGTGGTAAGGTGAGTGTTCGGTGATGTCGTGCTGCTGTGTGGTTTGGTGCTAGGAGAGTCTGTTGGTGGGCCCGTCAGCAAGATGGACGCTTCTCCATGTGGGCGCTGGATCGGTAAGCAGCCACTTCAGCCTCATTTGCCAATGTGGTAGGTAGATCGGGATGGGTGGCTTTATGCTCTATGTGCCTCCCGAAGTCCTGGCAGATGCGGTCAAATTGAGTCTCAAAGTGCTCTCCCCACGCCTGTATCTCTGGTCTTTCTCATGATTGCAGGGGATGTTACTCGGCGGTCATCTTGAGCCCTACATGCTGTCTGCGTTCTGGCCGAGGGGTTTCAGGATGTAAGCAGGTTTGTTTCCCCAGCAGGCACCGCGATAACCCCCACCAGTCCGGGGGGGTGTGGATCGCCAGGAGAGCTGCTGCATCTAACGGTCCCCACAATGGGAGATCGGCCGCCTCTCCCAGCCACCAGGCGGCCTTCCACGTTAGGCCGCATATGTGGAGTGTGGAGATTTCGCTCCAGAATTTCACAAGGTGGGTATCAACAGGTCCCCACTCGGTTCAGCACTGCTTTTTGTGGAGCTGGACTGCTTTTATCAAGATTAAGGCATATATTAGCCAATATTATGCTGTGTTTATGCCGGAGCTCTCTGCAAACACGTCAGGCCACACCCTCCAACTTGGAGATTCTTTTTGAACTTCAGTTTGGCTGAATTTCAACCAATTTGGTGATTAGTAGAATTCCACAATTCTGAGTCGAAAAATAATTGAATTAGACTAACAGAACAATACAATATAAAACATTTGGGGGGATGGTCAATATTCTAAATTCCACCTATGGCACCAAAAAAAAGGGATAATTGTTGGGAAAAAAAGATAATTCATGGCTAAAGGACAGTCACTAAATGTTGATTTTTCACATCTTAAGTGTGAAGGGGTAATAGAGAAAAAAACACGAGGAGCAAATAAATCTATTATATATGTAATTAATATATTAAATAGAAATATATATATATATATTTACTGCTCCTCCTATTTTCCTATGTTTCACTCTACAGCTGATCTGTGAACTAATACATGATACACATTATTATTATGTGCATATTTTGCAGAACACCGATTAGCCCATTTTCATGCGTTTTTGGTTTCTTCTTTGGGTCCGGTTCCCAAATCCACTCTTATCTGTCTTGAACCAGACATCTGACCAAATTTCAGGTATCTTGAAAAATTTACTTTATTCTGAAAAAAAGTATTCTACAGAACTCAAATTTCTCACTGTGCACAATTCTAGTGGTTAATATTAAGTGATTCATAAAGTACATTCCCTTGCCTGTACGCTATATTATATCATGCAGTGTTTCTTAAATTTGGATAGGGGTCTGTGCAGTTGTGCCCTGGAGGACTCTATGCCAGAGCCATATTTGAAAATACTAACAGGGTTATTCAATAAAGTGAGAATTTCTGGGAATTTTAAGGCTAAAGTAGCCAAACAGAAAATGGAATAATCTCAATGCAATTTAAAAAAATAAATAAATAGGTGAAGCCCACAATACTTTTCTTAGATCTTATGTTACAAAGTCTACAAGAAACACAAATAGAGAGACCTCTTCAAATGTATATCACAGGTGTAGATTCTACAGGAATAAGAAAGGCTCCATAATATAATACTGTTCGTGTATAAGGTATATGAATGCAAAACTTGGATACACTCATGTGGTGATGAGCCTGGTGAAGCTGGATCAACAATATAGTAGCTGGTATAATTTAATATCCTCCAAAGAAGATGAAGTCCACAGGTTCAACGTTAATAAAGTTAAAACATTTTTAAATCAGTAGATACAAATAGTTATATTAAAAGAACTAGCTTTCATCAAACTCCCTGGTTAGTCAATTGCCCTGAAAAGCCAATTTCTTAGAATCAAAATTTGTTTTCACAGAAACATCAGAATATATTGGTGTGTGTTTCAAATCAGGGAGTGTGTGTCTGAAATCAGGGAGTGTGTGTCTGTCATTAATAGTGTTTCAGTGAGTGTATGTCTGTCAGTGTTTCAAAGCAGTGAGATTGTGTGTCTGTCATTGTGTGTCAGTGAGTGTGTGTTTGTGGCTGTCAGTGAGTGTGCCTGTCAGTGTGTGTTTGTCAGTGTGAGTGTCTGTCAGTGTGTGTTTCAAGTTAGTGGGATTGTGTGTCTGTCATTGAAAGTGAGTGTGTCTGTCAATAAGTGTGGCTTTCAGTGTGTATGTGTGTGTCTCAGTGTAAGTGGCAGTGTGTGTTTAAAATCAGTGAGATTGTGTGCCTGTCATTGAAAGTGTGTGTCAGTGCATCTGTCAGTGTGTCTGTCAGTGTGTGCCAAATCAGAGAGTGTGTGTGTCTATCAGTGAGAGTGTGTGACTGTCAGTGAGTGTGCGTCTGATTACAAAATGGGGTTTGGCTTATTGATGAAGAGATGAAGTTGTTGTCATAGAAACATGCATGTCTGGACTAGACCTTTGCAAAGGGGCGGAGTAAGTAAGATGACCACACCTACCTTGGGGAGCCAAAAAAATATACCTATTGTTATGCTGTGTAACGTTAAGGCAAAGTAGGAAACAGAAGTAAAAGATCAGATGAATGGTATTACAAGCTATCTCTGAACTTGCACAAATGTTACTGAGTTATAGCTACAAATGTATCTAAAAGAATTGTCCTCAAAAAGTTACCAGATGTATAAATGAAAGGAATAAGTGGTAACCTATAATGTTGCGGAGTTACTAAATGACTGGATCACCAATGATCCCTAGATTATCGTATATCTGGCAAAATAGTACAATCCATCAAGGTAGCTAGCCTAAGTATTATAGGAGTTACTACCAATCAGTAAGCTGATAAAAAGTAGAACTACCTAGAAGCTCTTTTATCAAATGATGACTGTCTCATGCTCAGCCTGAGGACTACTAAGGTTTCCACTAAATCTACACAGAGCTGCTCAACGCTATAGAAGGAGAGAGTCTCACCCTGCAGTAACAGAAACACAGAACAACTGCCTAAGAAGCCTCAAATCTGCACCCTAGAAACAACCCGTCAACACCATCCCAAGTCTCATGGTGTATAAAAACAAAAAAGAGGTCCTCTGTGTGAGGCACACCTATTTTTATGTTATACTGCAAATTCACTTGTTCACTTTATTTTTGAACTGTGTTAAGTATAAATAAAGTTTCCAAATACCATGCATGTGTTCCATTTTCTACTTTTGGAGGCAATCCTTTAGTGACTTGGGGGTACACGTTTTGTCAATTTGAGTCTTATGGTACAGGAAAGCTGTTTTTAGAAAAAGAATAACACATGAAGGAGATTGAAACAGCAATAAAAGAAGTGAGGAACTTAGAAAGGTTATACATTATACATTATAAACAAACTGATAAAGAAGAAAAGAAAACACGAAAAGAGATACCTATCATTGATAACTTTAATGATGAATATCGGGCTATTAAAAATGTTTTTAGTAAACATTCTCATCTACTCACCTGTGATTTATCAGCAAAGGACCTACAAAAAGAGGGAGAGTTAGTAAAACCTTTTATTAAAGAAGAAAGTAAAAATGAGTTTAAAAGGTTATTCCTTGCAGATGAAAAAATACTTTTTTCATGTGCAAACAGTACTTAGCTTGTAAAAGCTCTTCTTTCCAGAAAAGGAAATAGACAGTTTCAGATCCTATTCTACAAATAAAAACATATAAAATACAATATTCCTGATTTGCCATACATCAAATATCATAAATTTGCTGTGATGCCCTTGTGATCTCCAATACATTGGATACTTAAAATTAGGAATGGGGGAATAACTTCTGTAATTTGGGTAAAGCAAGACACTATAGCTCCCCCTCCCTCTCGCTCCCCTTCCTCCCCCTCCCCCCCATGGTGCAGCGCTGATGTCCCTCACTTACCTGGGTCCAGCACCGATGTTTGTTGGCGGTGGTTCGGGTCCGCCTTCACTCCTCCTGTCAGCTGACTAAGGCAGGGGAGACCTAATGCAGATGCGCGGCATTCACCATGATCACACTAGGATTTCCCCATAGGAAAGCATTATACAATGCTTTCCTATGGGGCTTTGGGTGACGCTGGACATCCTCATGCATAGCGTGAGGATGTCTAGTGTCAATTAGGTAACCAAAGTGGCTGTCTGTTAGAGAGATGACAGATCTTTCCAGAGATGACAGATCGGTACTCTACCTCTGCTTTTCAGATGTTTCCAGAGGCATATACAGTTTTATTACCCCTTTAAGCAAAGCTCCAGGATGCATCCACTTTATGACCCAGATCCCAGCTCCACCAAAACCGGAAAAATAGCAAATTAATTTGGATGTCCACTTCTCCTTCACGACTGCTTGTGTGGTCCAACACGCAGAAACTATGAAAACATATACATACAAAAAGAAAGGAAATAAAAGGACAGAGTGTAAACCGGACCTTAGAATGGCCGGACTAATACGCTAGAGATAGAGAATGGTCAAAGGGAAAGCCAAGGTCAAGGAAGCCAGAAATACTCAAATACCGTTAAGACAAGCCAAAGTCAGGGGAACCAGAAATCGGAATAACCAGGGAAGAGCCAAGATCAGAATACCAGGAAATCAGAATCACAAGGATAAACGCACTCTCGGGAACCAGGAACAGGAAACCACGACAGGGCAAGGAACTGGAGTGAATTAGGGATTTAAATATCCCTCTCTGGGCTCTGATTGGTCAGAGTGTGACCTCTGACCCCAGAACGTGCACGCGCATGTCCGTATAAATTTGAGGGGCAGAGCTTTTGATGTGCGCAACCACGTGGTCAGTGCCATCTTTAAATTTGGGCGCACTGCCCAGAAGACGCAGTGGTGCGGTTTCCGGCTCGCCAACGAGCAGGTAAGCTCGCTAGATTGACGAGGTCGTGCCGGTCGGGCACGGCTGCGCCATGCGGCGGGCCGGGAGCCACAACATTCATGCAGTATTCTCTTATTGGTGCCCAAAACCAAGGAATGTTTTAGTTCTCTCTCAAACCTGATGCAAAAATGCACAATGTACTAATAAATACAATTAAGAGCATAATAATTAGGCTATTAGATGATGCTCTGATCACATGCCTAACAATTTTTTTTCTACACTTACCATTGCAGCAATTTTTCAAATCAGATTTAAAAATGCTAGATTTTACATCTTCTTCAGGAACTAGAGATCGAAACCTTACATGAAATTGCCATGTTGAGATGTTACCCAAGAACCCAAGAATGGCATTTGTTTATTTTATTTCTTTGCTTTGATAAATCTCCCTTGCACCATCAATTGTTCTAAACTTCTATAAATTGTTTATAGACTATATTATTACAGTGTACAACATTACAACAATAATACATTTACAGGTTGCAGTGAAGCTTTTTGTCTTTGCTGGAGGACTTGGTTATCACAGGTCATTCACCCAACCATCACAGGTCAAGTACACAATCTGCATCTGATGTACTAGTCACGTGCCCTATCCAGATTAACGATGTGGTCCTGACTCCCGACCCATTCTGTGTACACTAGGTATAAATGTACAAAGGCTTCTTGTATAATCCAGACCTTTTCCAGCTAGGCTTGGATGTTTGTTTAAGCAGTGCTGTCTGTAAATAAAGCTTGTTTGCTAGGGTTCTCAGACAACTTGCTTGGTTTCAAGTGTGCTTGCCATTATGGTAAGTGACACCATTAGTGCCATTAACACATTTCTAAATTACACAGACCAGCTGTTTAAACATTTATGGTGCCAGGGCTGTTCAATGTCTCAAAAAGGTTCTGCATTGCTCACGCCTTTTGAGCACAGATGTTTAGTCTACATCTGTTCCAAGTAATAACCTATGTCATTAAAATAAATGGATCAATCAGAGGCTCAATCATTTTCTGTTAATTACACCTGTGCTAATAAATAAGCCAATTGCAGTCTTGTAGAAATGACCTGGAAACTTGCTCTGTCTGCTCACGTATTTTACATTTTGCAAGTAATTGTACGAAAGAACCAAGTCCTTTAAACGCATATAAAACCAATATTTATAAGCTATTTATATCTGCAGCGTTCCCAAAAATAGCAAGTGTGAAAGTTCCTAATCCTTAGAGGGACACTGTAGTCACCAAAACAACTGTAGCTTAATGAAGCCGTTTTGGTATATAGATTATGCCCCTGCAGTCTCACTGCTCATTCCTATGCCATTGGGAGTTAAATTACTTTGTTTATTCAGCCTTATGCCCACCTCCCTGCATGTGACTTACACACCCTTTCTAAACACTTCCTGTAAACAGTCATCTAATGTTTAAACTTCCTTTATTGCAAATTCTGTTTAATTTATAATTTCTTATCTGCTGCTCTGCTAATAGTTTGCTAGACCCTGGAGGAGCTTCCTGTATGTAATTAAAATACAGACTCAAAGGAATTGGTGTTTAAAATGGAATGAGGCTAAAATGTGATTCTTTCTAAACTAATTTGCATATGCCCTCCCAGAATCCTTTGTGGTAGTAACATCACTGTAAATTTGTGATTTCTCTGGGAAAAGCAAGTCTTATGGCTTGACTGGTGTGCAGATTTTTGTTTAACATTATATTAACTAATTAAAATTCAATATAAAGACAGGAGATAAAAACTTTAAAAAGTAAGTTACATCTGATTAAAAGTGAAACCATTTTGTTTTCATGCAGGCTGTGTCAGTCACTGCCAGGGAAGGTGTGGCTAGGGCTTCATAAACAGAAACAAAAGTGATTTAACTCCTAAATGGCAGAACATTGAGCAGTGAATCTTCAGAGGCATAATCTATACACAAAAACTGCTTCATTAAGTTAAAATTGTTTTGGTGACTATAGTGTCCCTTTAAAAGATACATAAAAACATAGAGATTAACTTTAACTCCTAATTTGTTGCAATTAGTGAAAATGTTTGCGCCATCCTTTTCCTGGTATTGTAAAAAACTCAGAACTGTTGTAAATGACATTAGTAATTAGTTAAGTTGCAACTAAACTGGCAAAAGATTTTACTGCCATACTTGAACTATCATTTCAAGCTTTGGATTTTCAAAAGTCTGTGATTGCCGGACACAATGGTTCTCTATTAGAAGCATTTGAGGAGGAGTGAGTTTGAGAGTTAAAATTTTTTTTTTTTTTTTATTGAATACGAGGCCCGAAATCTAAACTAAACATTGGAGTGTTTGTTTAAAATTGTAATATAAAATATACTAATCAGGGGGGCGGAGCCTGACCAGGAAGCTGGCAAGATGTGTCTCACATGAGCTCGTGCTGCACGGGCAAAATATACGACGATTGTTCAGGCTGATGTGCTGGAAAACCCTAAATACGGAGCCCAACAGATAGGGGAAGCCTGCACGCACCTGTGGTTTCCAGACCAGACGCTCAGAGTCAGGTCAGGCCCCATGTGTAGTGGCGGAGCTGCCGCAGGTGCAGCTGCACCAGGGCCAGCACGCTGATAGGGCCCATACGGTGGCCCAAGCATTTAGGGCCACCCAATGGGCCCTATATCTTCAGGGGCCCGGTCAGCGCTGCGGGCGTGTAATAGCGTGACCGGGCCCCTTTAAAAAAGATGCAAGTACTGCTAGGAGGAAGTGACGGTCACTTCCTCCCAGCTCACTCCGCGCGGGAGGACAGGCAGCCAGGCAGTGAAGAGGGAGACCCAGACCACTGCCATCAGCCCCAGCCACCCTCCTACAATGAAAAGGTAAGAAACAGAAGGGTGGCTGAAAAAATGGGATACATGTGTGTGTGTCAATGTGTATGCATGTCAGTCTATCTGTCTGTATGTATGTATGTATGTCAGTCTACATGTATTTCAGCCTGTCTGTCCGGCATTTCTAAATATCCCTCGGAGTGAGAAAGGGAGTCTATGACATGTTAGATATATAGGGATTGATTGATAAATTGAGAATTGCCCCACATGATACTCCCCTATCCCCTATACATGAGTGTGGTGTATTGTTCTAACATATTTGCATTTACCTACTGCTCCACGCTTAACCTAGTGATGTCTCAGAGTCGTTCTCCTCTCGAGCATGCAAATAGCTCAATAATATCGCCTGAAGTTAGCTTGTTTATACTATAACATTGTGCATGTTAGCTCGATTGTAATGCATGATGATAAGCCTGATGATTGCTGTTGGGGCACCACAGGCATGTCTGTAATACTCTTATGCACTGCAAAAATACAAAATAAATCAGAATCTATGTTTTATCTTATAAGTTTATTTTGACATAAAATTCCACTAGGCTTGTTGGGAAGAGCAGAAAAATTAAGAAACCACTGTGGTACTCCACAGAAGTGGCCAAAATAGTAAAAAACTGATCTATAAATGGGTCATTTGGTACCTGTGAGTTTACAGAGGAAGAGGTTCTATTTCAACTGTCAAGAGTAAAGACAAATAAGTCGCTGGGGCTTGATGGGATACACCCAAAGTTATTAAAAGAACTTAGTGGTGTACTAGTAAAACCATTTACAGATTTATTTAGCCAATCATTATTAACAGGAGTATTCCCAGAAGATTGGAAATTAGCAAATGTTGTACCCATTCACAGGAAAGGTAATAGGGAGGAGTCGGGCAGCTATAGGCCAGTAAGCATTAATTCAGTAGTGGCAATCAGCATCTTTGCTGCTACTAGAATATGTGTAACAATCCTTGAGGCAGGGCCAAAATATTTTGAATATATAATTGTAATAAAATTGATCTAGGTTCAAAGATAAACTTTTTAGACAGTAAAGTTTGAATTTTTGTGTGAATCATTTTCCAAAATAATTGAATGGGTTGACATTCCCACCATATATGGAGGAAATCTCCCCTGTATGTTAAACATCTCCAACATCTGTCTGAGGCGTTGGGATACATTCTAGACAGCTTACTTGGGACATTTGTTTAAAAGCTTGTAATGTATCTCCATCAGATTTAAACAATTGATAACTTTATTAACTGTTTTCAGTGATTCTCTCCAATCTTCACAAGTGATATCAATTTTTAATTCTTGCTGCCATTTTTTTATCACTGGTAAAATCAGTTTATTAATGTCACCCTTAATTAAATCCATACAACCTGTAATTCATTTATTCATTTTCATACCTTTTATCATTTTTCCTAGTTTAATATGTTTGGATTAACCCTTCATTCTAATACAGTATTTAGCAGAGTGAAATCCCGAATCTTATCGTTATCCAGTAATCTTTCAATTCTATTGAGGCCAGCCTTTATCCATTTTGAGATGTTTAAGTTCGCAACATTATACATTAATTGAGATAATGGGAGGCCTGAGATAATTCTATCTTGGAGGTGACAGATCCCTCTAAGTTTTTCCCATGTGTTCAAAAGAGTATTAAATACTATACTCTTTGATTAAATAGCTATACGGTATTTTTTTTCTTCTTTGTCCCTAGTCCGCCAAAATATTTATCTCAACTCTTTAGTAACATCACTAGTTTTTGTCAAACCCATTTCTATTTTATACCAGATTTCCTCTTTAACATTATCAAACTGAGTATAAATAATATGTTGCTGTATAAATAATATGTTGCTGTATCTCTCGTGCAGAGAGAACTTGCTGGCATTTCGGATCTGGACTGCCCGTATGGGTGAGACCAGTCTGATATGACCAGTCTGATATGCTTCAGATATGTTCTCTCTGTAATGGCACAAGATGAGCTAAAACCAGAGTTCTGAGCGGGGACCTACCGAAGGGCAGGCTATTTTAGCTGCTGTCTGTTCTCAGAATACTCTTAGGAACCCATTTTTGCTCTCCATTATAAATAATATGTGTTTACATGCATGCTTTCCAATAGTCTTTTAACAAGGGTAACCCCAGTCCACCTTGGCTGACTTTCAGTGCTAAATGACTGGCACTAATACGTGGATGTTTACCCAACCATATAAATGTATTGAATATAGATTGCACCAAACTCAACCAACTATCTGGACAGGCTACAGGTAACATACGAAATAGGTATATCCATTTTGGTAGAATATATGATTTTACGATGTGTATTCTTCCTCACCACGAAACTTCCCAAGATTTCCACTCTTTACATTTTTTACTAGTATATTTAAGTAGAGACATAAAGTTACTCTCCATAAGATTAAGAGGGTTTCTCGTTATTTGAATTCCAAGATATATAAAATTAGAAGATGAGCAATCTAACCCAAACTTATCATATAGTGACCTTCTTAACTCAAGCGGTATATTAGCTGACATAGCGGTCGATTTATTTATATTCAATTTGTACCCAGATAGTAGTGAAAACTCAATAATCCTCATAAATCGGTCCATAGAAGACAATGGATCACACATGGTCAGTACCACATCATCGGCATACATAGTGAGCTTTACACTTTCTGTTAAAACAGGGAATCCTATAATCTGCTTGTCTTCTCTAATTGCCATAGCCAAAGGTTCAATAACCATTAGGTAGAGAAGGGGGGAGAGTGGACAACCCTGTCTGGTTCTGTTCTTCAGTTGGAACCATTCTGATGAAAAACCCTCACCCATTACTCTCGCTGTGGTAAAAGAGTATAGGGCCATTATAGATTTAATTATATTGCCAGCAAGACCAAATGCCTTTAAGACCTTCCCCAGGTAATCCCACCTGACTCTGTCGAAGGCTTTCTCAGCATCTAACGACAGAGTCAGGAGAGAGACCCGGTCCTGGTGGGCCTTATCCAAAATGTCTATGATTCTTCTGACATTATAGACAGATCTACTTTTTATGAAGCCCACCTGATCATTATGTATTATGGACGGAATAATATTACCTAATGTTTCTGCCAAAATGGATGAAAATATTTTTATGTCAACATTCAAAAGGGAGATAGGTCTATAATTTCCTATAATCTCTGGATTTTTATCCTGTTTAGGAATGGATATAATGTGCACTTTTAACATTTCCCTCTGTATCTCTCCTGTTTGTGTAATTTGATTAAATGTCCTCGTAAGAGCCTCTTTAATATTATATGTTAGGGACGAATAAAAGAGAGTACTAAACCCATCAGGTCCTGGTGATTTATTAGTTTTAAGTTTTCTTATAGCTGTTTCTACTTCATCTGTACTAATTTCTTCATTGAGTTTACCCAATTGCACTTCCGATACTCTAGGGAAGTTATATTTATTCAGAAAACCGGCTATATCTATAGCGGGTTGTCTCTCCGGCAGATTGTATAGCTCCGTGTAGAATTTCTGAAACGCCTCATCTATTTTCTCTGGATTAAGCAGGATATTGTTGCCCTGCATTATCTTAACTTTAACTTAACTATTTTTTTTTCTCTGTTGTTTTTTAATCTTCTGAACAATAATTTATCGGCTTTGTTCCCCTAATAATACCATGTCCTTTTAAATTGATCAAGAGAATAATTTGCTTTTTTAATTTAAGACACTATTAATTTTGTCCCTCACTTCCTTAACTTTGTCAGCCCTTTCCTTTGACGGTGCACTCCTATTTTCCTTCTCTAGACGATCCAAATCTATATAGTTCTGCTAGATTCAACTTATTCTGTATTTTTTCCTGAGCACCCAATTTGATTAGATGACCCCTTATGGTGCATTTATAAGCACACCATATCATTGGGAACGAAATCGCTGACGAATATTTTTCTTTGATTATTCGTAAATCTCTGTGACTTCTTTAATCAGATCTAGATTTAGTTTATTTTGTATAATGCATTCATTTAATCTCCAATTTGATCTTGTTGTCGAGAATTTATCATTAATAACCATAATAACTGCATTATGATCTGACCATGGAATCGCAATTATCGGAATTTTTCTAATCCTCTTTGTTGTATCTCTTTCAGCTAAAATATAGTCTATTCTAGAGTATACATTGTATACACTAGAAAAATAAGAGTAATCTCTCTCTTGAGGATGCCATACTCGCCATTAATTTAACAAGATTATTATTCTTCACAATTTCTTTAAACCGTTTTATTATTTGATTATTCGTACTATTAATCTTAAACTTATTCCTGTCTATATTAGGATCCATTAAACAGTTAAAATCACCCAGATATGTAATTCTACCTTGCTTTATTCTCTCTGCCCTAGACACAATCCTCTGTATAAACCCAATTGGAGAGTGATTTGGGGCATATAGGTTTACTATTGTATAAATTTGATTGTTTATTTCACATATTAAAATATGGTACCTGCCCTCGATGTCTGAATCTTGATGAATCAACTTAAAGGCTAACCTACTGGATATTAAAGTAGCAACACCTCTTTTTTTATTACTTGGTAGAGATGATTTGAACACATGGGGAAATTCTTTAGATCTAATTCACTCCTTGTATGTGGCTAGCCAATATGTTTCCTGGATGCCACAAATGTGCACAGTTTCTTTTTTTTAGAAAATCCAACAAAATAATTCTCTTTTGTGGCGAATTCATCCCCTTAATGTGTAATGAAACAAACGTAATCATGTTAAACCGTTATGGTCACATCCCTTCACCCTCACTCCCTCTGCAGAGACTAACCCAAGATTACTCAATACAAAATTACTCACAAACATTCAATACACAAAATCCCCCCCAATTAGGCCGAAGGAAATAAATTCTCCTCCACTAGATAAAGCGCCATATAATGAGGCTTTAATCTGTCTATACAATAAGCCGCTTCCAGCGGTGATGATGCAGTACATTCAGATAAAAAAAATTTTTTTTAAAGTCATTACTTTTTAGTGATAAGTACTCAGCATTTCATAGTTATAGTTACCGAATTTGTTCTTTAAGCAGTTATCACTCATTAGCACACAGATCTTCTTTACAAGGGGGCTATTTCTTATCTTATATAGCCCTATAGCAGTGAAATATATTTGTATACTTCAGATTTTATTTTCCCACCTTAACAGGTATAACAACCTTTATTTAATACATATTTCTCACAATTATTTAAGAGATTGGAATTATCCTCCCAGGGGACATTGTCTAATATTCATTATAAAAAATACAAGATTTAGATATTTAAGGTACATAAAAGTGATTGCTCCCTATAAACTGGACATGCAATTTATAAGTATGAATATACAATTCCCAAAAAAATAAATAATAATTTGTAACCCCAAAGATTGTTTAGTTTTGTTTTCAACATACCTCCCTTTCTAACCCATATCAGAAAATCTAGAGGGAAGACTAGTGAAAAAATTTACTTAAAAAAAACTAACATTTTATAAATCACTGTGTCGTATTTAATGCTCGTGCACTAACCTTTAATAATGCCTACTCCTCCTAACCTAAATAATAAATGTGTCATTTTTACTCTTCGTGCATTTTAACATTTAATAGTACACCCTCCTCCAGCCCTGAGGAGGTGTTACAGGAATAGTATTCCTTTTTCTAAGTGAGAATATTTAAGTGACTTTATTACCATCTTGATAAGTGTAGTTGCGTTCTTTTTTTTATTATTTATTATTATTCTTTATTTATTCCAAAGCAGTACATTACATTGAAAACATAATGCATCATAACATTGCAATATATTGTTACATTGTGCATGACAGTATTCTATCATATTTTCAATAACAGTAGGCCAACACTCCTTTCAAACCGTTACTTAAACATTGTAACATGGAGTGCGCCTATCATACAGTACATCGCTGTTTCCCTGTCCGCCCCGGTGAATTTTTAATTTATAAGGAAAAGTATAATAAACATAAAGAGGCTGAGGTTACCATACAAACATTTCTTTTATCGATAGGATATGCCCTACCCGTTCCTATGCGGTCATGTACGGATCCTGTAGATCCTTTTCGTGAGCTCATTCGAATTTCTATCCGTTTGCTCCTGTTATCACCTGTCCACATCCTTTAGTGATGCAAATTATTTACATATTGTATGGAAATGTTAGATCAGTTGTGAGGAGTTCTCACAGAAAAAAGCAAGAAAAAAGGAAAAGAGGAGTAAGGGGGGTAAGTATGAAGATAGGAAGTGGGAGTATGGGAAGGGGGAATGGGAGGGGAGCGCGGGGGAATCCAGGCCAACCTACATCTATCCGATCCAAGCCCGTCCAAGGGAGTCTCTCATGTGTGTCCATCAAGCACTTGCTGCACTGGCTACGCAAGGGCCCCAAATTTTTTCAAACTTTTTCGTTGTACCCCTAACCGGGGCTGTTAGGTCATCCATCAGATAATTATCTTTAATTTTCCAAATCACAGCAGTGATTTCTGGGGCCTCTCTTTGCAGCCATACCTGTGCCAAAGCTCTCCTAGCGGCTAGGTTCACCTTATGTAATAGGGTCAGTTCTGTTTTTGTTCAGTTTTCTATAGATCTGGCTAGTAAGAATACCCATGGGTCTAGCTTAACCTTCCTCTCAAATATTTCTCGCAACAACTGCGCAATTTGTTGCCAATAAACTTGTGTAATTGGGCATTCCCACCACATGTGAATGTATGTGCCCTTGAAGCCTCACCCCCGCCAGCATAGGTCTGTAGAAATTTGGTTCATATGGCCCAACTTTACCGGTGTAGCATACCATCGAAATAGCGTCTTATATGATTGTTCCTGCAACGAGACACACATATAGGACTGCACGGCTGCCTCCCATATTTCTTGCCATTCCACTCCCTCCAACGTCTCTCCTAATTCTGCCTCCCAGTGGTCTATGCATGTAATTCCTCCCCATTCTAATGTGTTGTTGCACAAATGTGAGTATAGAAGTGTAGACGTCTCTAATCTGGAGATATCTAAAAAAGTCAAAGGGTCGCAGAGGAGTTCTAGTTTGCAGGTCCTCAAACGTCACAAACGACCACCCTCGAACAACTGGTGTAATCTTTGCAACGCTGCGTGTTTTATGCCTCTGAAATCCCGGGCTGTCATTCCTGGTAGGAATGCTTTGTTCCTCAACAAAGGGGTCATTGGAGAAGGGGAGGACACCAAGCCATACTTAGTAGCGGCTACATCCCATTTCTTCAGTGAATTGAAAATTGCAGGACAGGTCACGCTGATGTTTGGTCTGTGCTCCCTAGGGGTCCACATAAAGAACTGAGGCATATCCATCCCCATAAGAGATGCTTCCAGGTCCACCCATCTCCTTTCCTCCGGTGGAGAGTGCCACAGCGCCACCTGGGCCAGCTGGGCTGCCTCATAATAAAAATATAGGTGCGAAAGGCCCAGGCCACCCCTGTCTCTAGCCCGGTAAAGAATGTTGCGTGAGACCCTATGCTTCTTATTCTGCCATATAAATTTGCCAATGGTTTGTTGGAGCGGTCCCAAGTCAGATCTGGTCACTCTGATCGGGAGTGCCTGAAACAAAAACAATATTCGATGTAGCACATAAATTTTTACGGAATGAATCCTCCCTATCCAAGAAATTACTTTTTCTGTCCAGCTCTCCATGTCCGTCATCAATGTCCTAATCAGCGGGGTATACTTCTGTTGGAATAATTTAGATGGGTCTGCCGTCAGTCGTATGCCTAGGTATTTAATGTAGTCTCTTGTTATTCGTAATTGATAGGGCTTCCCTATGTAGGTTACGTCCATCCCTGACATATCTATGGGTAGTACGCTGGACTTGTCCATATTTACCTTATATCCGGCCAGTTCTCCAAATTTCTTCAAGACATCTGTTAGCGCCGCCATGGATTCCCTTGGTTCTGTCAGAGTCAGTAAGACGTCATCTGCGAATCCTGACTTCTACCCCTTTAATGTCTGGGGCTGCACGTATGGCCTGAAGGAGTGGTTCCAATGAAAGAGCGAACAATACGGGCGACAATGGGCATCCCTGTCTAGTGCCGTTGCTTAGACCAAACAGAGTTATCTTTGCTCCCGAAATGCGAATTTGCGCCCTGACTCTAGTATACATGGCTCGGATTGCCGTTGTGAACTGAGCTGGGAAGGCATAAGGATCCAGCATTGTGAATAAATAAGGCCATTTAACCCTGTCGAACGCCTTCTCGGCGTCCAACGACAGTATCATCGTCGGTATTTTCCTTGTGTTTTGTCTCCATATGAGGTCCACATTACGTCTGGTATTTTCAAAGAGTTGCCTTTCCGTCAGGGTGAACCAGCCGATTCAGCATCGGGTTTATCCTGGCAGCCAGAATTTTCGCTAGTATTTTTGAATCATGATCAGGGATATCGGGCGAAAGTTTTCTGGGGCTGATAGATCTCGACCCGATTTCGGCAGTAAGACAATATCTGCTAGGGACATGTCTCTGTCAGGTGGACCTCCGTCCATTAGTTCGGTGAACCAAGCTTCCATATGTGGAATAAGTTCTTCTCTAAAGGTTTTATAATAGGTGCCATCGAAGCCATCTGGTCCCGGTGCCTTGTTACTCTTTAATGTCGATATTGCTACGTCTATTTTTTCTGCCGAGATCTGTTTCCTCAAAGCGTCTGCTTCCGCCCCATTCAGTGTTGGCACATCCAGCCCAGCAAGGAAAGCTTGTATCTTGTCTCTTTCACTTTGCATATCGACGAGATCTGTTGTGGAATGATTATATAGTTTAGTAAAGAATTCTGTGAATACTTTTGCTATGTCTGTAGGGTTCGTGTGATATTGCCCTGAGGCGTCTTTAATTTTGGTGATGTCGTTTCCTTGTTGTCTTGGTCGGAGTGACCTCGCCAGCAGGGTGTCCATCTTGTTGGCTTTTTCAAAATAGGTCCTTTTAGACCCTATAATAGCCCATGCCGTATCGTCTAGCAGCGTTCCATGAACTAAGGCCCTCCATTCCTGAACCACCAGTAGGTTAGTGGGTGTAGAATCAGTCTTATGTCTTTGTTCAGCCTTACGCAAGGACTCCAGGAGGGATGATAGTAGGAGGGTTTTACGTTTTTTCTTTAGTGTTGCATCACAAATTAATATGCCCCTGATCACTGCTTTATGAGCTGACGACACCATCACCTTCGACAGGTCCAAGTCGGCTTCTCTGGCAAAATAGTCAGTTAGTTCCTTCCGCATCATGTCGACAATCTCCGGATCACGGAGCAGAGACGTATTTAATTTCCAGGACCAGGGAGACACCGCACTTAGTTTATCCAGGGTTAGGGAAATGTCTGCATGGTCTGACCAAATGATGGAGCCTACAGTCGATTCCGATACTTTGGGTACTGCTGAGGGGCTAACCAAAAACAAATCTATTCTCGAATAGGTATCGTTGGGGGCTGAGTAAAATGTAATATCACTATCGTCCGGGTGATGAGCTCTCCATATATCTATGAGGCCTGTATTTTGCATGAAGAAATGTAATAATTTGTCTTGTCCGCCCTTTTTGTGTGATCTGGGGAGATCTTTACTAGATCCCCTATCTCTCGCTGGGTATGGAGCGGCATTAAAATCACCCCCCACTATTACCATTCCATGTGATAATGCGTTGGTAGTTGCGTTCTTTTAGTGCAAATTTCGAAACATATTTTAACCACGTATCCTTTCCTATAAAACCATATATCTCTACTTACTTTTTAATATACAAAGTGTTTTAACTTTTTATCATTTAAAGTGCAGTCATTAAGAAAAAAATTATTCCAATATTGTTGAATGGGTAAGACAGTGACTGAATTAAAGGCAACAGAGGGTTGTAGCCAATGGAGTATATTCGAAGCAAGGTCTAGTTAGCAGTGGGGTACCTCAGGGATCTGTACTTGGACCCATCCTCTTTAATATTTTTAGAAGGTCTTGATGGTAAGGTATGTCTTTTTGATGATGATACTAAGTGTGAAGAAATCCCCTGTTCCCTATGTTATATACCCATTGCATTCCCTTTTTTTACTCTATGTCTGCCCATTGCATTCGGTAGAACAAAGACCACCCCCCTGGCTCATTAAACATCAAAGTTTGGGTGAAATTGCTACCTCTGTATGTGCGGCCAGCGTTCATCAGTCGAACGCCACGTGGCAGAGAAAACCGCGGCCATCTTTGTTCATGCGAACAAAGACAGCGGGACCTGGTCATCGAGTGCATGGAACTGGAAAAACGGACACTCGACTTCCCGAACACCGGTCCCAAACAGACGAACGCTGGAACTCTATTTACCGAATAGCTAGCAGAGCGCTATTCGGTACTTTGGTGTATTCAACAGAGGGGCACGAACGCTGCTAGGAGCCAGAGGGGGCCATTCGGTACTTTGTTCATTTTGAGGCTTTTTCGAAAGTGACCGGCAAAACCCACCAAATTCATGGAACTGTTTTGGGCATACAGCCCAGGGGGAGCCGGTCACACGAGAGAGACTTCCATAGTTTTTGGGAACCCCTGAACCGATCTGGGTGAAATTCGGATATGTTGGTCACCCAGATCGGGGCTATCAGGGGACATATAATTTATGGGGAGACCTCGAGTATTAAGGGGTGTTCTAGATATTGGAGAAAAAGGTGATTTTTCAGCCCGCAGATAATTAAGTTACTATTTAATCAGACTGAATTATCTCCTGGGCTAGGGGAGGGAATTGTAGGTGTGTGTTAAAGTTTTACTGTATGTGATTGGTTAATGTTTGTCCCTCCCTGAGGGCTGTCCCCTTGCATGGGGACTTGCATAAAAGCTGTGTGCACCCATTAAAGGACAGTTCATTTTGTACCCTTCTTCTTGACTTCGGCTGATGTTTGGGAATTCGTGTGTTTCACTAAGGGAATCATCTTGTGAAGCTATTGGGATTGCTATAGGATTCGTCTACCCTATGTACCGAACGGAGGGCTATAATCACTAAGGCTCTGGCAGTTCGGGAGGAAACTACCGAATGAGGTTTAAATATACTTGGTTTCCTTACACTAAGATATGTAACAGGATTGATGTTCCAGGAGGGATAAGCCAAATGGCAAATGATTTAGGTAAGCTAGAAAAATGGTCAGAATTGTGGTAACTGACATTTAATGTGGATAAGTGCAAGATAATGCATCTTGGACGTAAAAACCCAAGGGCAGAGTACAGAATATTTGATAGAGTCCTAACCTCATCATCTGAGGAAAGGGATTTAGGGGTGATTTATTTCTGATGACTTAAAGGTAGACAGACAATGTAATAGAGCAGCATGAAATGCTAGCAGAATGCTTTCCTTAAAAGCCTTAAGTAGATCCATAGATCACTTAAGGACACCATCACCTTGTGGGGTGGTGGGCCTCTGATGTATAAACTTGCATTTTCTGGTGGCAAATCTCAAATATGAGATTGTTGCATTCCTTGAGGCACATCCCACATGATTACACCAATTATGTGTTCATACGGGCCATCTAGAGTGTCAGATAAGGTAGATTGTAGGCCTTTAGTCTAGAGCTGCAGAAAATGTTGTGTAGTCAACTCAATAGCTGGGTCCCGCCTATACTTTTGATGTTTGGAACTTTTACCCCTTTTTGTGCATGTCTTTATTTTAGTCTCAAAAGAAAACATTTACATATGAGATGATAACTATGGTCACTGGTGAATGAGAGAGACGGTGAAATGCAATATTTTCGTAATTTTTAGACATTTAGCATGAGCAATAGAAAAAAAAAAAACCTTTGCAATAGTGTGTTTTGAACCACAGAACCACATGCAATTTTTGATATTTAATCTACAGCTCGTGTCTAATAATTGTATTTTAGTTTTTAAATCATAACTGATTAAATGTATTTTTATTTTATGTCTTTTTATCTGTGAATTTAGGTGTTTCCATGGTTACCTCACAATGTAACCTATGTAGGAGGCAGAAATGAAAAGGACATTTAGTGGTAATAAATTTAGCTTGCATTTACAGTATTCAGAGCTCATATATCAGGAATAAATATTTTTATAGTTGCTCATGTTGATTCTATAGCAAAATAATTTAAAACATAAAAATGCAAAACTGAACAAGGAATAGACCAGCGCTAAATGAACTAAGAACACTAAAGTAGGAGGCAGCACACCTGATAATAGGGGAATCCCTCCAACCCCCCCCAAAAAACTAGACCAAGTCAAACAACAATATACAGGTAGCGCCAAGAAAAATACTCCAAACACAATAGTATATATTAATCAGAGCAATAAGAGCAATAAAAACCACACAGGATATAAAAATAGTCCACAATAAAACCTATATGCTCCAAATTTAAAAAAAATGCCAAAAGGTGGCAATAGATCTTCTAGTACTGGTATGGCACTTTTTGGTAGCTTAGCTTAATAGCAGTATATGAAAAGGAAGCAAAAACAGAGGCAAACCAATAGTGCAATATGGTAGTACATAGTAGGACAAATGACACTTATATAAGATGTCAACTCACATATGATAGAGCTATAACCAGCTCTAGGTAAAACAGCATGCAGTGGTGTACAATCCCCGCAAGGATATCCCTCTGGCTTTGGTACACAGTAGAATGGTAGTAAATCACAACAGGATAACGACGGTTGTCCGCAGTAGGTATGGGTCCAGATGTCAGGTAAAAGTATAAAAATAAATAATAATAAGTTCTAAAAATATATGGCTAAAAGGCAGGTAGTGAGGTAGTCAAAATACTTTATTCCACAACAGCATAAAAACCAAAATGCCTTTCTTCCCTTAGGACTTTCTCAAGTGCTAAAAACATATACCTGACATAACTGGGTTTATATAGGCTTTAAAACTGCCAACATTCCGTCATTAATCACGTGACCGCAATTGCATGGCTATGGCCAAAAAAAAAAAAAAAATTATCTGTAAATGTATTATGTGAAACATTTAATTGGATCAATTAATCATTAGGTTTTGCTAAATGAAGTTGTTATTGTGTCAGGAGGTGCCGGGCGCAATCTTACCTTAATAGGTTAAACCAGTGGTAGTTAACCTTTTTCTACCTACCGCCCACTAATGCATCTTTCTTGATGGAAAAATTTCCTTACCGCCCACCATTTTTCGCGCAAGTGCGGAATATTTTTTAGAAAGGAGGGTGTTTTAAAAAATAAATGTACGTACATTTATCTTTTTATTTCTACTTAATGCATGTTTATAATGTTTTTAACTTTCTAAAGTTTAATGAGAAAACAATAAAGTAAATTGAAATTACCTTTACTAGTGATTAATGAGATCCTTGAGGTTGATGCTGCGAGACTAAATATTTGATATCTGGTTCGATTTTCATAAGGAACAAATGAAGGTCTCCTCTTGTGATATTCAGATGACTTCTCTGTTTGCCCATAATATGATTTATCATCTGTGCGTCAGCTCATCTCCTCTCCCTCCTCAATTCCCCTCCCCACCTTTTTTTCCCCTTTTTTCTATTTTTTAACCTTCCTTATAGCAATGCCCAGTAGGAAGGCTGAGCCAGGTAGCCCACTTACTATAGCCCACTTACTATAGCCCACTATAACAGACAGGCACACATACACACATACAGACGCACACACAAGACACACATACACACATACAGACACACACACACAATACACACATACAAAGACACATACATACAAACAGACAGGCACACATACATACAGACACACAGAAAGGCACACATACAGACACACACACACAAGACACACAAGACACACAAGACACACACATACAGACACACACACACAATACACACATTCAAAGACACATACAGACACACAGACAGACACACACACATACATACAGACACACAGAGAGGCACACATACAGACACACACACACACAAGACACATAAATACAAACATTCAGACACACATACATACAGACACACACGCACACATACAGACAGACAGACAGACACACACACACACACAAGACACATACATTCAAACAGACAGGCACACATACATACAGACACACACAGACATGCACACACACACATACAAAGACACACACATAAGACATACACAGACACATACACACATACAGACAGACACAAGACACAAGACACACATAAGATATACATAGACACATACACACATACAGACAGACACAAGACACACATACAAAGACACATACATAAGACACACATACATACAAAGACATACCCACACAACACATACAAAGACAAGACACACATACATACACACATATATACAGACACACACACACACACACACACACACAAGACATACAAAAAAAAACACACACAAGACATACATACAAAGACACATACACACAAACAAACACACACAAAATATTTTAGTCACCCTCCTGTTTCCTACCTTTTAGTTGCAGGAGGGTGACATTCCCTGGGGTCCAGTGGTTGCTCAGGTGGATGGGAGTCATAGTTCCCACTCTGACTCCCTCTGCTTCCTTCTGCACGGTCTGTGTGTTAGATGGGAGGAGTGACGTGCAGTCACTTCCTCCCAGCTCTGTGATGTAATCACAGAGGGCCCGGTCGCGCGGTTAAAACGCCCAGCGTTGACCGGCCCCCTTACAATCAACATCCATCGGGTGGCCCTGACAGCATGGGTCACCCGATGGACCCCTTGGACAGCGGCCCCGGCCCGCGCGGCAAACCGCCGGGGATTGCACGTCACTCCTCCCAGCTAACACACAGACCGCGCAGGAGGAAGAGGGAGTCAGAGTGGGAACTATGACTCCCATCGGTTTGCCGCGTGGGCCAGGGCCGCAAATGGTGACTGGGTACTGCGACTGGGTACCGCCGGCTCGCACCCGCCCGCCCAATCTCTCAAAACAAGGAAATCCCTACCGCCCACCTGGAATCCTGAAACGCCCACTAGTGGGCGGTAGGGACCAGGTTGACGACCCATGGGTTAAACCATTCTTCAGCGGTTTGACCCCAAAGGTTGCCTCCAGTGCAGATTTCCGGGTCCCCCAGACAGCATTCAGATTCTCAATCTAAATTACAGGAAGCACAGAGTGCCGCTGGGCAGGGGGTGTTGCTGATTGGTCAGAGAGATCAGCTGACTCTAAGCCAATCAGTATCTCCTCATTTATAAAAAAAAGGGTATGTATGTAAATGTAAACGTAAACAGTCCCGAGGCAGCAGAGTAAGAAGACCATGAAGATGACAGCAGTCACACTAAACCCAAGGAAAAGGATCCCCACTGGACCTAGGGAAAGGATCCACTCCAGCTCTAACAAAGGTAGGGAGCCTGGGTGGACATAAATAAAAATAATTAAAAAATAATAATAATAATTTGTGAGTGTGTGTGAGAGACTGTGAGTGAGTGTCTGTCAGTGAATGTGTGTGTGTGTCTGTTAATGTGTGTCAAATCGTGAGAGTTCGAGCCAATCAGTGAATGTGTGTGTCAGTAAGTAAATCTGCCTGCATGCGTCAAATTAGTGTCCTTTTGTGTCAGTGAGTGTATGCTTCTGCGTGAGTGTACTCTGTTTGAATGGCTGTGTGTGTCAGTGTTCTCTGTGTGTAAATGTATATCAGTGTTCTCTGTGTGAAAAGGTGTGTGTGTCGGTGTCTTCTGTGTGTAACTGTGTGTGTTAGTGTCCTCTGTGTTTATAAAATTTTCATTTTGACATTTATACTTCATATTAATAGTTTACACATACACAATATTATTTACTCCCTTCAATCAGACTTGTTCTAAAAAATTGGCTTAACTGAAATAAGAGTATCTACATGTTTCATTTGACATTTAAATCAATAAAAATTACTTTCTTGAGGCAGGGGTACTTAGGAATCTTTTTTAGTCCTGCAGGGGTAGTTCTCTGCAAAATGTTGAGAAACACTGCTACAAAAAGCATTAAATTAGGCAATGTGCAATAAGGTAGCTAAGCCTGGCTTATCCAGGTCTATGCACATTGTCTAGTAACGCACAGTTGAGACAGGAAGCAGGGACTGTTTTTATTTTTGTAGATTTAGTTTTTTGCAATTAAAGTGTTTATTGAAGAGTTTTCAATACAATAACAGAGAACAGAAAACAGAAAAACAAAAGCATAGTCATGTTTCATCTGGCCATAAGAGGAAACAAACAAGAGAAAGAAAAAGAAGAGGGGGAAGGATCTCATGTTACTTGGATGTGCATGGCTCAAGAGTGCAAGCTGCATCTACATGAGTCACTCTTGATGCACAGCAATCACCTTTGCATCTACTTTGACGCTTGTCCTCACTCCCACATCCAGTGTAGCACCAAGCCTCGTTCATAGTGACAAGGAACACTTCTCTTCATGTTCTACTTATAAGTCTCAAGACCTGAATCATAATTTGACGCTGAGCCAGTATGCATCAAGCATACAATGTAAGTCACGCACATTCTGGTGTCCTTTATGACTTCCACTTTGTGTCCTGTCTTGAATTGTGCATACAAAGAGTAAGTTATTACTGTTTTAGCTATTTTGTTTATCCCTCCCGAGTTGTCTGAGAAATGGGAATGAGAATGGAAATGAAAGGGGAAAAGTGAATAACAGGGTGCAACCAGAAGGCAATACCCCATTGAAAGTGGCCTCCAACCTCATGCATCCAAGAAAATTAGCTGGGAAATTGAAAGAAGGAAAAGATCCAAATGTGGACCCTGAATAGAAAACATCTCCATCCAGGGGGACTATATTTTCATAAAGTGTTTAGTAATTTCATGAATTGCAGCTGTCTGATTTTTCTTTCTAAACAGATACCATTTCTGGATATACTTTATAGTTAATCAATTATTATTAGTTATGAGTTTTAATAAAGATATCTTCCTGTACTCTAACATAGGCAGAGATGGAAACTTTGAACATCAGACCCAATATCTCTTAGTTACTGGGGAGGAAATGACAATTAGCCACTCCGTCTGGTTTTGGATCCTATTCAATATTGGTTTTTTTTCTGTTCCATTGGTTTATATGGTGTAAAATCTAGTGGTCAGCGTTTGTTATCCATGAGCACTAATTTATCTTTGTGAGTAGTGTTGGTTAACATAACTACTAATTATTTTATTACCTTGTGTTGTTTTCTCTTGCAGTGATGCAGAATATTGCTCTTATTCACTTTACATACAGAAAAAAGCAAGCTGAACATGAACATTCCTTAAAAAATACCTTTGGTGAAAATAAAGAAACAAATGAAAAAAAATAATAGAAACATATGGCTGTTATAAGGATATTACAATGTATTGTAGTAGCATATATAAACAAACAAACATATATACTAATTTATATGAAGAAAACATTTAATATGAAGGAAAGAAAAGCATTCAATTCTTTCTAATTCCTCCGTGACCAATTTTATGCTTTGAGATTTAAAGATCCTGCACCTGTTTTCTCACCCTTGCTAAAGGAATGTTGGTTGGATCACGAGAAGTTTCATTCATTCTCACCGCTGGATGAAGAGGGTGACTAATTTATGACATAAATATGAGATTGGAACTTGTGGTGATATCCATAACAAATCATCACAACTAGTCCCATAAATAAGTGAATCCATCTTCAGTTTTGATATGAATTGTGATGAAGCAGCTGTTGCTGTGGTAAGCAAATGTGGAATCCATGCTTTAAAGCGGCACTGTTATGTGGAACTTACCTTTCCCCAATCGATTCCTCTTCTCTCCCTCTGTCAGGATCTGTTCTTCATTTCTTCCTGTCTGCTCTAGTTTTCTTTAAAACATAAGACAAAGTAGGAACTACTTTGTCTTATGGAGGTTTCCTACACTTGACCAGCTATGACCAGTAGAGGAGCAAAGTGTGCTTCGTTTCCGGTGATCAAAGCAATTTCCCCACAATTCTCACCTTTAAACCGTGATCTCGCGATGCTTCCTGTCAGTATTCCCGAAGGTTCTGTCACTTAGACAGAACTCCGGCGAAACTACCGAATTTTGTCCTAACTGAATGAGAACAGTTTGTCCATTCTTCTTAGGATGCAATTTGGGACTTTGTTCGTATCAGAATTTCATTCATATATAAGAAACTCCGATTCTATTTGTGCCGCGGCTGCATCTTGCAGCCGCTTGGTAGATAGCTCCCTAATTCCCACGGTTTCAGGGAGCTATCTACCAAAAGGCTGAAAGACCTAAATTGGTCTTTCAGCCAACTTCACTAATACTATGTAAAGATTACTTAGTGTTTGTAAATTTTGCCCCTATTCGCTATACCGCAAGTAGGGGCATGTCTGTTAAACAGTGAGCAAAATTTTTAAATAACCCACCCCTCCCCCTCAATAAATGGCCCCATGGTGGGGCATCTCTTAACTACCCTGGGGGGACATAGTGTCCTGACGGCGGGTGGGGGCCCTAAATAACAATAATGGGGGCGACCTATTGTCCTCTCCACCGGCCCCAACCCCTGAGCGGTGGGTTGAGGCCCTAAATACCAGTGCCCTCCATGGGTGAAGATGGATTATTTTTTTACTGGTTTTTTTTTTTCGTATTTTTCTCCGACGGGACTTTTATTTGGCCTTTTTTGGGGCTGACTATAGAAAATTTTAGAAAAAAAGAAGACAACAAATGGTAAGTTATTTTTTATTTACGATTTAGTTTTATTGTTCCCCCACTCACTATTTTTAGGGCGAGGGGGGTAGGAAGGGGTTTATTAATTATTTTTGGGGTGGGGGGTGACTAGGGGCTTGGGGACCCCTAGTCACCTGGGGGGGTTTAACATTTTCATTTAGGGCTCCCACCCGGCGCTCATGGGGGTGCGGGGGAGACAATAGGTCCCCCCCCCATTTTTATCTAGGGCCCCCACCCGCCGTTCATGGGTGGGGGCCGCAGGGGAGGACAATAAGTCCCCCCCTTATTCAAAAAAACAAAAGGAAATCAGCTCTAATTAACAAACAATATGAAGATGGGCAGCAACCCAAACGAAGGAGACCCCTCAAATCCTTCAACAAATGGGAAAATACAGAGAAATGGGGTAGGGCTGTGCCAGCAGAAAAATAAAATAACGTAAAATAGTCCAAAAAGAGTCCCACTAGAGCAACAATGCTTGATGGAATGTAGATGGGTAGACTTTTCAGTAGAGGTGGGTGTGTCCTAATGTCTCAGGGTGTTCGCATATATGAAAAACAAGGAGATAGGGGCAGCCTGTAGTGCAAAAGGTCTAAAATCCAGATAGTAAAATAATAGTAGAAGGTAGAGAACTCACATTGAAAAGAGGTATCTAGTCCTGTTATTTCTCCTTTTGAATAGTTTCACTTCTAACTCTTCCTCAATTCCAAGTTGGCTGTATAAACCCATGTTTGTGACCGCTATTTTGAGGCTCTATACTTCTTCATCAATTTTTTTTGTTTTTTAATTCTTTATTTTGTCTCAGAAAAACGGGAGGGTATTCATCATGGCATGTACAGTAATAATACAGGAGTTGTATAAAAACAGAGTGCAAAGTGTCATACATCAGAGAAGGTTATGTATACATCGCATGTGGTACAAACGTTTCAGTAGCTAGACATAGTTCAGGTTGCACCAGATAGAGGGGCTATCTAGTATCTAGATTGCTGATAGTGTTATTACATAATCATATTTCCTATTATAAAAACAGAACAGTCTATGTAAACATCTATGTTGTGTTAATATAAATAATTATCTGTCCCAGTTTTCGAGGATTTTTGATTTGAGAAGAGAATCCCAAAAGATGGGATGTTAGGAGGATAGAAGAGAAGAGATCGAGATAAAGAAAACGGAAGGCATACAGAGGAGGAGTGGTCTCTGGTCAGCACTAGCGGAGGGAGAATCCACTGATCTTTAAAGTGGGGTAGGGGAGCTGACGTGACAAGTATAGCGCTGAAGATGTATCTCATCAGTTTTTAACAGTTTTTCCATGGTTCCCATACTTTAGAGAAGGTCTTCAGAGACCCTCAAACGTGGGCCATTAGTTTGTCCATGATATATTGGTCTTTGAGTTTAATAAGTACTGTGTTCATGAGAGGTGCAGTAGGTTTCAACTAGTCTTGAGCTAGAGCCCGTCTGGCAGCCAATGTAATTTTGCTGAAGAGCTGTGGTTCAGCTCTAGTCCAATTGCCAAAAAGGTGTGAAACGAGGCAGTGTTTGAAATGCACTGACAGGGTTTTTCACTCAAGTGAGAATTCATAGTGATTTGAAAATTTAAGGTCAAAACACTCAGCAGGTTGACACCACGCAACACCCTGAAAGCCTCAAGATGGCATGCCTCACCAATGCTAGTGCCAACACAACTTACCTTGTACCAGACCAGCCTCCAGCAAGGAGTCAAAGGAGATGTAAATCCTAGACACAGTATACAACCTAAAATAGCTCTTGAATATTTCAGGTTGTATAGGCACTTTGCCGTATGCATATTGCATGGTGGGTTAACAGGACAGTGGGTGCCGGTTCTGGTACGTCCTTGGGGCTGGAGATGCAGTGTCTGGGAGCACAAATGCGCCTGTTTTGCTTGTCACAACCAGGTCTGTTGATTTTTATGTTGCAGTCAATACACATTTCCTTGATTGGGCATAGGTTGATATATTGCTATCTCATACCACATGTCTTAATACTTAGCTCAGAAAGCAGTGGTTTTATCTTTTGTTCCTCATATTTTAGTTTGAGCTTACCAGTCTAGTACCTGTTATTACTGATGAGGTTTCAATAATGTTTACCTGGTGGATCTGTATTAGGGCCAAATGCCGTATAGCTTTTCTGTTTTTTTAGTATATGCATGACTTTAGTATCATTGTTATTTCTGATTAATTTACTATTTAAAATTGTGCCATTCTTTTGACACATGTACCTAATCCCACATTGAATCTATCTTGAATTTATCTCATGGTATGCGTGTATCTACGAAAAAAACAAAACACTGTAAACATTCTCTAAGTCACCTATGGTTTCAGTTTGGCTATTTTGGCCTTAAATGTGAGATTCACTTTGAATTCTCACTGTAGTAAATAATCTTGAAAGTGTATAGAAAATCCAACTCTATATACACTACATCACCTGTGTGTATATTCCTTAAATACAAAACAAAACAAAAACTGTAGAATGTAAAATATTTTTTTAGCTACATCCTTAGAACATGTTTTCTCTTGTGCAATATATAACGTGTTAATTTGACATCAAAATAAAAGGAACTTGCATAACATAGCATAAATATGCAAATGAAAGCTTTTAAATGTGATATTATGTCAATTGCCAACTCACGTTGTTAAGAGCCAAAATATCCTGGCTCTAGATGAAAAAGCCTTTAAAATCCCACCACTTCTTTAGTGTCTGGATTGCAGCTCTTACAGGGAATTCCTTTGATAAAAAAGTATAGGACACATATGGTACACATTCTCTTGAGCCAGCATATTGAAATAAACAAATAACTTTTCATGTTAAGATGGGGTTAATGCTAATCTAATCTGTTGAAGAAAAATTCCATTATTTTTATTATAATTTAAAATAAAAGATTACATGTATTGTGGCATATTTTCATATTATTTTGTATTACATTCATGTAAGTAAATGTGTCCTTTCTGCACATTTCCTGATTTACCTTTCCCTGTGAAGGAGACCACCTTAGTTCTCTTTGTTTAGAAGCACTGTTTATAGCCATGCAGGGAGTGCTCCCAACTATCCAGTATCTTGGGACACCAGGAAATTGTCAATGGGCAGCAAAGCACGAGCACATCGCTAGAGGCACTTATGCAATGTGGCAGGAACAAGAAGCATGCAGACAGCACTTCACTAGCACTCTCTGCATTGTTCTGTCTGTTGGAGGCAGCCTTGCGGAGTTCTGCCAACCACTTTCCAGGGCAGCCTCCTCATTATGGGCATCGCAGGTGATGCAAATAGTGTCACTGATAGAACATAGAACCCCCCCAAAGGCCCACCATCCCATCCCGATTCTGTACTTACTTCCTACGGTTGGGAGGTATGATGCACCTGATTAAAGGCCTGTGTGCATTCAGGAATTCTAGCTTCATTCTGGATAGGCATTGGGCATCTCAATAATGTACTCAATGACTAATGAAATGCAGCCAGCTGAACTTTGTGGGAGTGTTCTACAGTTTAGCAGGTCATAGCATAACTGTAGTGTGAAGTATTTTGTGAAATCGTTAGAGAAAGCTTTTATGAAATCTGTGCCACATTCTTCTGTAGTGTGGCATGCTTACACTTCTAGTATTGGTTTTGTTGCCAAACCCTGCACGAACAAACGTCTTTTTCGTTTATTCATATAATCCCCAGATTAAAAGGAAATATGTTTTACAGATAGTAGTGGTGCAAGATTTGTCAATGAAATGGTTAAATTAATAAATTTCATGATATTTACTTTGTTTTGTGCAATGTGTTTTTTTTCCAGGTCCTTTTCACATGCTACGAGATCCGGTATCCTGATAAATTACTTATTTATTTATTTCGTAGAAACATTATAAAAGAATGCCTGTTAACCACTTAAGGAGGTAGGCAATTGTACAAGTTTGAATCAAAACAAAATCTAGAATTTGAGCTATATGTCTGTTCAACTATAATTTACCTCTTTCATACTTAGTGTACCCACACCTATTATATATCATTTTGTTCAGGAGAAACAGGGCATTAATTTCACATCAAATATTTATACATGAAACATAATATAATATGAATGAAATGCATGGCATTTTAACTGTGAATGTCATAATACTATTAGCTTTTACTGCAATAAAATATACATATTTATGTTTAGCGATGTCTCACAATTACAACATGGGATTTTGGAAACTTACAGGGTCAAATATAGGGATTTCCCCTTTTCAGTTTTTACAGTTTTTTAATTTTCCTGATTGGTTTGCTAGGCCTGGAATGAAAACTAACCCCATTGAGGCAAAACATTTGCAAAAGTAGACAACCGAGGGTATTCAAAATGGGGTATATCCAGTCTTTTTTAGTAGCCACTTAGTCACAAACCCTGATTAAAGTTAGCGTTCATATTTTCATTTTTCACACACAAACTACACTTTCACTGATGATATCATTGTCATTATACATTTTACTGTTTTGAAACACTCATATTTGTATTCAGCAGACTCCTAAGTACAACAGTACTCCCCACATTTTATGGTGTTTTGGAAAGTTTCAGGGTTAAATAACCTTGAAATTTTTTTTTGTAATTAATAAAATCATATAATTATGTAAAAAAAACTACATACATATATAAGCAGAATTTATATATATATATATATATATAAATATATATATATATATATATATGTGTGTGTGTTTATATGTAAATATCTATATACAATTGTGCTCAAAAGTTTGCATACCCTAGCAGAAACTGAAAAAAAATATGACTAATGCTCAAATATTTCTTTTATTGAAGGATAGTGATCATATAAAGCCATTTATTATCACATAGAAATCAGCCAAATGGCCCTGATCAAAAATGTACATACCCTTGAATGTTTGGTCTTGTTGCAGACACACAAGGTGATACACGATGGCAATAAACGGTTTATTTCCCATACCTGTGGCTTTTTAAATTGCAATTAGTGTCTGTGTATAAATAGTCAATGAGTTTGTTTGCTCTCATGTGGATGCACTGACCATGCTAGATACTGAGCCATGGGGAGCAGAAAGTAACTATTAAAAGACCTGCGTAACAAGGTAATGGAACTTTGAAGATGAAAAAGGATATAAAAAGATATCCAAAGCCTTGCAAATGCCAGTCAGTACTGTTCAATCACTTATTAAGAAATGGAAAATTTGGTGATCTCTTAATACAAAGCCAAGGTCAGGTAGACCAAGAAAGTTTTCAGCCACAACTGCCAGAAGAATTGTTCAGGATACAAAGGAAAACCCTCACGTAACCTCAGGAGAAATACAGGCTGCTCTGGAAAAAGACTTGTCTTTTCAAAGAGCAAAATACGACGATACCTGAACAAAAATTAGCTGCATGATCGAGTTTCCAGAAAGAAGCCTTTACTGTGCCAATGCCACAAAAAAAGCCTGGTTACAGTATGCCAGACAACACCTTGACATGCCTCACAGCTTCTGGCACACTGTAATTTGGAGTGACAAGACCAAAATAGAGCTTTAGGGTCCCAAGATAAGCGCTATGTTTGGAGAGGGGTCAAGGATGCCTATAGTGAAAAGAATAATATTCCCCACTGTGAAGAATGGTGGTGGCTCACTGATGTTTTAGGGCAGTGTGAGCTCTAAAGGCATGGGAAATCTTTTGAAAATTGATGGCAAGATGAATGCAGCATGTTATCAGAAAATACTGGCAGGCAATTTGCTATCTTCTGCATGAAGGCTGCACACTGGATGTTCTTGGACTTTACAGAATGACAATGGCCCTAAGTACAAGGCCAAGTTGACCCTCCAGTGATTGCAGGAGAAAAAGTTCAAAGTTCTGGAGTGACCATCACAGTCTGCTGACCTTAATATCATCGAGCCACCGTGGTTAGATCTCAAATGTGCGGTTCATGCAAGACAACCAAAGACTTTGCATGACCTGGAGGCATTTTGCCAAGATGAATAGGCAGCTATACCACCTGCAAGAATTAGGGACCTCATAGACAACTGTCACAAAAGACTGCATGCTGTCATTGATGCTAAAGGGGGCAATACACAGTATTAAGGACTAAGGGTATGCAGACTTTTGAACAGGGGTCATTTAATTTATTTCTTTGTTGCCATGTTTTGTTTTATGATAGTGCCATTCTTTTATAACCTACAGTTGAATATGAATCTCATAAGAAATAAAAGAAATGTGTTTTTGTGTTTTGCCTGCTTACTCATGTTTTCTTTAAAAATTGTACATATATTATTACCAATTCTCCAAGGGTATGCAAACTTTTGAGCATATATATATATATATATATGTCATGTAATTGTGATCACATGGTTACTGGGGTATGTGAGTTTTTGTGAGCTTGAGGGCTGCAAACCTTCTATGACGTTGTAACTTTAAGCCCACTTAACGTGAGACGGCATAGAACCCCATAACAATGTTGAGGGGCTAATAACTAATTTAATTTATTTTTTCATTTTTTTATTTAGTGTGTAGAAACATTATAAAAGCATGCCTGTTAATGACTAATTCATATTTCCCGATCTGGGAGTAAAACATCAACTTTTTTCTACACAGTATTGTGAATGCTTCAAATATGAAGAAATAAAGAATAATTTCCAAAAGAAAGTGAGTGCAGATACCTTTTTACCAATGTATTTATATATAAAATGAATCATTTGCAATCACAACTTGCCAGGGGGCCCAGCCGCCCTGCATCCCGGTATGTACCCAGTGTGACCAGCCTTTTCTTCTGGGGTGCCCAGGAGAGGGCCCCCCGAGGCTGGCCCTGGCATCATATTCCGGCTCTGGCATCAGTACACGGCACGCGAGGGAGCTGAATAGGAAGCACTCATGGGAGAGTGCTCCCTCGCGCGCCCGCCGGTGTTAGAGTGTGTGTGTGTGTTTTAGTGTTAGAGTGTGTGTGTGTGTTAGTGTGTTAGAGTGTGTGTGTGTGTGTGTGTGTGAGAGAGAGTGTGTATGTGTGTGTTAGAGTGTGTGTGTGTGTGTGTGTGTGTGTGTGTTAGTGTTAGTGTGTGTGTGTGTTAGGGTTAGTGTGTGTGTGTAAGTTTTTGTGTCAGTGTATTAGTTTGTGTGTGTCAGTGAGTGTGTTACTGTGTGTGTTACTGAGTGTGTGTTAGTGTTAGTGTGTGTGTGTTAGTTTTTGTGTCGGTGTGTGTTAGTTTGTGTGTGTCAGTGAGTGTGTTACTGTGTGTGTTACTGAGTGTGTTAGTTTGTGTGCGTTTGTTAGTGAGTCTGTTTGGTGTCTGTTAGTGAGTGTGTGTTTTGTAAGTGAGTGTGTATGTGTGTCTGTCAGTGAGTGTGTATGTATGTCTGTTACTGAGTGTGTGTCTGTCAGTAAATGTGTGTCTGTTAGCTAGTGTGTATGCGTCTGTTTGTGAGAGTGTGTGTCCTCAGCACTTACCTTTCTCCAGCGCCAGACTCCCTTGGCGCTGGGGATAACTCCGCCCCAATCCGCCTCTCAGCTCTGAATGCGCATGCACAGCAAGAGCCGTGCGCGCATTCAAACCGCCCATAGGAATGCATTACTCAATGCTTTCCTATGGACGTTCAGCGTCTTCTCACTGTGATTTTCACAGTGAGAATCGCTTAAGCTACTCTAGCGGCTGTCAATGAGACAGCCACTAGAGGCTGAATTAACCCTCAGTGATTTCAGTGTTTTCAGCTACAGGGTTAAAACTAGAGGGACCTGGCACCCAGACCACTTCATTGAGCTGATGTGATCTGGGTGTCTGTACTGGGTGACACTACTCCTGAACCTCAATACATACAGTAAAAAAAATCTTTTTTAAAAGTTACTTGCGCACTATCCCAAATCCCTATGCACATATAAAAAACTGGAGGTTTTTTAGTTTCAGTCCAATAGCAATTAAAGTGTAAGCTCAAATGCCATGTCAAGGCAGAATCTCTTACGTGAGTCCTACAATAAGAATTCCCCTTGGTGCTCTCAACTAAAAGTCTTAAAGGCTAAAAGGCAGAGACACAGAGGGGTATTTTTCTAATCCCCTACACACTTATTTACCCTTAATAGGGAACACATTGGGTAAGCAGCAGCACTGTAACAAGACTGTGTGAAACAAAAGCACATAAAGTCATACAAAATTAAGCCCTGCGCTCAGACTCCCACTACTCCTAGGCGGCAGCAATGACTATAGTACACATCAGTCCCAAAAGGTACAATAAAAACAACAAAAATGTTACTTGCGCACTATTCCAAATCACTAGGTACATTGAAACAACTGGAGGGTTTTTTTTGTGTATCACTCAGCAGTAGCAGTGTATTATACTCTAATAGTTATTGCCCAAATATCCCTCTGGATCTACTGAAAAGAGTCCACATATTAAGTTCCCCAATTAAAAAAACAACAAACCCTTATTTCTAAGTTAAATTTAAAGTGCCGACTAAAGGCACCAAAACAACTTTAGCTCATCTAAAGTCGGCATTTCAGATGTTGTGGACCACATCCCCTCTGATGCTTTGCCAACATTATGACAGGAAGAGCATCATGGGAGTCCAACAACAACTCTTAGGCACAAGCTGTCAAAGAGCACAAATCTAGAGACCTTTCTAATAGGATATTTTCACTTACCTATTCACATATTTCCCAGAAATAATTAAAGGGACACTATAGTCACCCAGACCACTTCAGCTCAATGAAGTGGTCTGGGTGCCAGGTCCCTCAAGTTTTAACCCTTCAGATGCAAACATAGCAGTTTCAGAGAAACTTAAGCCAGCCTCTAGTGGCTATCTTCCAGACAGCCACTAGAGGTGCATATGTGACGCTGGAGGCATATTATGCCTTCATCGCGCAGAGCGACCATAGGTAAGCATTGAGAAATTCTCCACTGACGTCGGACGGGGGGGCTGACGTCGGACGGGGAGGAGAGGTCACCAGCGCCGAGGGATCCCGGCGCTGGAATAAGGTAAACTGCTGAAGGGGTTTTAACACCTTCAGCACCACGGGAGGGGGACCCTGAGGGTGGGGGCACCCTCAGGGCACTATAGTGTCAGGAAAACCGCTTTGTTTTCCTGACACTATAGTCATCCTTTAACCCTAATTCAAGAGAGATACAACCCACATGTGAGCTAGTCTCACAGGTATTTGCTTGCATTTTGAATGGAAAAAAAGTCTTATCCCGCCCTAGTCATGTCAATATATTTTTCTGTTTTTGCAAAAGTTGAATTCAAGGTAAACGTGCAACATTTGTACGTTTTATATAGTTCACATAGCTGGTTTCTGATGTTTCCCATCAGTTTATACTTGACCGTGAGTATTGCCCGAGGACTGATAGATGATTATCTTATGCACTATGGAAGGCACTCCTTTGTTATTCTATATCTGTGCTATATCCAATCCAAATATTACTTTTTTCATCAGCAACATTTCTTGTTGTTACAGCATGAAAACGTAATAACCCTCTGCCCCTTCTTATGAAATATCACCATCTGTTATATGATTCAAGGATACTCCACCCTTTATTTAATCAATACATTTCTGTATCTATACTTACCAGGGAAGTTGATCTAAAATTAGTACCCACTTTGCAAGACAATATGAAAAACTGTCACATCCAAAAGATGCTAAAATAATATACCAATCATATTCCAAACTCTTGCACGTTGACTGTAACACACATTCAAAGCAGTATTAACAATCCATCACATCACACAAAAAATATTTTTTGAAATCGCTCCAAATAAGCTTTTTCCTTTACATCTCAAACACAGATGGGGAAAATATTTCTGGCAGCAGTTGATGAGAAGTAATACACAAAGCTATTTTGGAAAAAAAAAAGTAGAGATTTGTTCAATTAAAAGTCATGGACAATCCAATCCTGGCAGGGTTGACTCAACCCTTCATCGTTCCGAGGTAGATAAAATGAGTACCATTAAATTGGGTAAAAGTAACAACCCCTGGATGTTGGGCTAAGGTAACATCCCCAGGACGTACTTGAAAACCAGAGTAATCTGAATGTACCTTTCCTGGTTAAATACTTTGTTATTATTATTATTATTATTATTGTATTTCTTTTTTTTTTGTTATCTGCTTAGATTATCTGCTCACATTCTGCTTTGTCAGATTTCCAACATAAATCTATTTCTTTGAAATTCTTTATTTGTATCTTTTTCCAGTTTCATTTATACGGGTTGGGTTACAGAACAAAGAGGAAGCGTTAGGTGATTTCATTGCATATTACAGTGTAATCTATGGATATGATCGCTGTGACGATGTTTCTATGTCGTGCATACCATATGAGGTCTGGTGTTGTCTGCGGCTTGTCTACTGGGTATAAACCCAACTTGGTCTGGGTGTATGAGACTGTTTAGGAGTGGGTTTATTCTGTTGGCCATAACCCTAGTCATAATTTTAAAGGACCACTCTAGGCACCCAGACCACTTCAGCTTAATGAAGTGGTCTGGGTGCCAGGTCCAGCTAGGGATAACCCATTCTTTTATAAACATAGCAGTTTCAGAGAAACTGCTATGTTTATGAATGGGTTAAGCCTTCCCCTATTTCCTCTAGTGGCTGTCTCATTGACAGCCACTAGAGGCGCTTGCCTGCTTCTCACTGTGATTTTCACAGTGAGAGCACGCCAGCGTCCATAGGAAAGCATTATGAATGCTTTCCTATGTGACCGGCTGAATGCGCGCGCAGCTTTTGCCGCGCATGCGCATTCAGCCGACGGGGAGGAGAAGAGGAGGATCGGAGGAGAGCTCTCCGCCCAGTGCTGGAAAAAGGTAAGTTTTAACCCCTTTCCCCTTTCCAGAGTCGGGCGGGAGGGGGACCCTGAGGGTGGGGGCACCCTCAGGGCACTATAGTGCCAGGAAAACGAGTATGTTTTCCTGGCACTATAGTGGTCCTTTAAGGTCTATGTTCAGGAGTGATATGGGGCGGAAGTGTTCAGGTTCGTCATGAGCTTTGTGTGGTTTGGGGAGCAGGCATATATTTTCCATTACCATGTCCATAGGTAGCTTGTCCCCTCTGAGAATGGTGTTGAAGACTGCGCACAGGTGTTTGAGTAGGTGCAAGCTGTGTACTTTATAGTATAGGGCTCCAAAGCCGTCCGGGCCAGGGCTTTTGTTAGGTTTAAATGATTTTAATGCTATGGTCATTTCTTTGACCGTTACCTCTTCCACTAGTATCTGGCTAGTTTCGAGGATTAATGGGGGAAGTCGTAGTGTTTCTAGGAAACACTACACTTAATCTGTATTGGCATTTTGATCTTTTTGGTGTTGGCATTGTATTTGGTCTTTTGGGTGAGCGTGTGCCTTTGGGCAAAGCAGGGTGTAAGGGGAGGCGAGAGGGGGTAAGGAGTGAGGGGGGAGTGAGGGGGGAGCGAGGGGAGAGTGAGAGTGAGTGGGGGAAGTGGGGGCAGAGGGGTAGTGTCCCTCCGCCCGACCCACCGGGTAGGGAAGGTGGGGGTTACTGGGCTTACAGACTATGACAGTAATATGTGGGTCCTGTCACCTGACCGCTCCTCTCCAAGTGTGGGTGGAGGTGGTTTTCGTGAGCGGGCAGTGAGGGTTGGGAGTATAGGTAGTAACCTTTTGAGAAGTTGTCCGCAGTCGTACGATGACTGCTGTTTATTAGCCGTGAGAATATATCATCCACCTTTTAACCTTGGTTCATAGCCCCCGCCACCTCCGTTCTCCCCCCCCCCCAGTCGCGGTTGAGGGGAGGCCAGAGGAGGCACAGGCTCGAGCTCTTTAAGTGTTTCCAGGTCTCTGTCTCTAGGTAATACCATTATGTAGTTTAACAAGGGTGAACATTCAAGATTTGCAAATATCTTAATAACATGTAAACATTACATTTTTGCTATGTAGACACCAATTATTCAAAGTTCCTATTCCCCATTACGGACTGCTGTCTGAGCAGAGCTATGAGGAGTCTGTCAGGTCCACCACCTATGCTTGTCTCCCGTGAGGCCTGTACTGGATCCCCGGGAAGGGGAGTTGTCATTTCTGCCTATCTGAGGTAGCTAGGGTGTTCGAATAGTGTGTCTGGCAGTCTGTTCTCGTCTCTGTCACTTCTCCATTAGGTCTAGTGTCCATCGGTCAGGGGTTTCTTCGCTGAGATTTGGGTTTATCTCTGTGTCGTTTTGTCATAGTGTGCAAGTCTTTCAATTTTAGGGTACGTGCACATTTTGTGCCTGTTGCTCTCAGGGGGGTGGGGGCTGCCCGGAGCTAGTCTCAAGTAGTGTCGGGAGCAAGGCACCTCAGCCGCCATGCGCCCACACCAGGATACGTCCCGGCGCGACCACAAGGCCCAAGGGGCCACCCCCCCCAGCCCCAACCCATCCCAGACTACATCTGTGCTGCGTCGGTCCCTTCAGTTGCACCCGAGGACCCCCCTAAGGCCCGTCTGAGGCCCGGGGGGGCCAGGGGAGGGAGGGGCTCGGGCGCCCTATACTCTCCACTTATGTTTTATGTCATTCACCTTTTCCGAACAGTCCTCAGTTAATTACAGCTTTCTGTATTGCCATTTTTCAATTTTTCCCATTTTTCATTCCCCACGCCCCCCCCAATTGAGCATTGGCTTATAGAAGCACTGACTGCCTAGGGATACTCATGGTTCCCCCCCCAATATTATAGTTTTTGAGCCTTAATGTTTTGCATTAAGCGTCCTTCTGGATGCAGTGTGGATCACCTTGTGTGTCTCCCACTGGTCCTCTCCAAGTCTTGTGATTTAATGGTAGTTTGATTTAGAGGGGTGTCTCAGGAATCATGCGGGGGTTGGGGCGCAGGATGTTAGCTAATGCCTAGGGGGGCAATAGTTGGGAGGTTATACTTGCGTTCTCCCTGGTATTGAAGCTTGTCTGTGCGATTTGCTTTCTGGGCTCTTTCCAGGGTCTGTCCAGGGTTATGAGTAGATATGGTGTCAGGTTTGCTGGTTAGTTAGGCGAGTGAGTCCAACAGGGGGCTCATGTCAGTACAGTGCAGTCCATCCGTGGGGTCGAGGTAGTCCTGGTGTCTGTTCTTTATAGTTGGTAGGGTTCTCGTCTAGATAATCGTCTTCTTGGTGAGGATGTCGCATTCCGGTCCTCGCAGGATCTCTGTCGTGGGTCCATGTCAATGTGTGGGATGCCTAGTTGCTCCGCGAAGTCGTGTACTTCCGAGATGTCATGTAGGACATACATTCTGTCATCTTTACAGACCATTAACTTAAAAGGGTGTCCCCATGCGTACCACATTCTCTGTTGCGTTAGGGCTAGTGTTAGCGGTCGGAGTGCTCTCCTTTTCTGTAATGTGCTGGGGGCCAGGTCTTGAAAGAACTGGACCTGGTGGCCTTCAATTTGCATTGGGATGTCCCTTGCGGCCCTCATTAGTGCCTCTTTCACATGAAAATAGTGCAAGCGAATAATAACGTCGCGTGGCTGATTGGCATTTGTGGATGGTGCCCGGAGGGCCCTGTGAGCTCTGTCCAGGAGCAGTTCTGCTGGGGGTGCTTCAGGAAGGAGACTGCAGAATGTTTCTCTTAGTGCTGACTGAAGTAGTTCTGCTGTGATTGTTTCAGGTAGGCCTCTGATCGTTATATTATTTCTGCGTGATCGATTGTTGAAGTCCTCCTGCGTTTCTTCTAGGGTGCGTTTTTGTTCACGCATGTCTTGCAGTGCTCTGTCCTGCCTGGAGGCAGTTGTTGTGATTTCCTCCATCTTGTCTTCTACTGCTGATGTGCGTTTTGTGAGGCTTTCCTTTATGGGTGTCAGGTGTTTGGTTAGTTCTGCCGCCATGTTTATGTTGATGTCTCTCAGCAGCGTTTTAAGGTCCCCTTTGCTGATCGGGGTTTGATCCTGTGTGTTCTCTTCCTTCCCGCCAGCTTCTGTATCAGACTCTGAGTCCTGGTGATCCCCCGTGCGTTGTAGGCCGCCTTCTGAGCGGACGCGAAATATCGGCGCCACCATTGATCCGTTCTTGGATTTTCCCCCTATTTTCTGTGTCCGGCTATCTCCCAGGTGCTTCTTGAGGTGGTCTGGTGTGTTTTCATCCGGTGGTATTTGCTGTTGTAGGCTAGTTTCTCGATTTTGCCAGATTGGGCGCTCTGGGACCAGCTATCTGGACATATAATATGTGTGGGAGTTCGGACATGTTATAATGTATTATTTCATATTTTCATATTTCTGTATTTTCTGCTGAGTCACTATGACTCAGGTTTTCATGTGGGAGTTCCCGTGGGCGTGTATTATGTACCCTGACTTGCATAAAAGTGGGCCATCTGGCCTGAATAAATCATTCCTGTTGTACCCTTCATCTAGGCTGGACTGATGTTTGGGTATGCGATTGCTGTGTTTTGCTCTGTTTTCTCTTCTTTGCTAGCTAGGATTTCGGTAACAATCGACTCAGCGCTCTGGGATATCAGAGCTATAATCATAATGTCCCTAGCCTGTTTGGGAGTGTCTGGAAGAACAGGTATTCAGGATACCAGTGTTCTTTACAACTGGGGGCAAGAGACGAGATCGAATGGAATTCCCAAGCAAGGAGAGCTGGTGAATGGCCCAGCAGTACGAGAGGTTGAAAAGAACGATGCTGAAAGATCTGCTGGAAGCTCGGGGTCAGTCAGCAAGTAATAAAAAGAGAGCTACACTCATTGCCGAATTGATGGAGGGTGACCAAGCCAGCAGTGCAGTGAGTGTGAGCCAGGAAGAAGCAGAGTTTCAACAGAAGGTAACCTGGAGACTCAGTCTGTTGGGACCGACTCCTCTACCGGACATTGTGGCACAGATCATGCAGCAGTTGTACGCAGCCCAGATGGCGCAACAGGCGAACCTGTGCCAAGCCGAGACGTTTTCCCAACCTAGATCCAGGGCCGGACTGGGAAAAAAATTAGGCCCGGGCATTTTTCAATCAGAGCAGCCCCCTAAGAAGGGGGCGGGGCCAGAGAGAGTGTGTTTTGTCATCACTAATTACAAGCACGCCCCCTCTCAAAGTGAGCATGTTGGTTCAATGCCCAGAGCCCTGCTGAAGAGCTCTGGCATTAGAAAAAGGCCCTGAATTTGTTCTGCCCAGCGCAAGCAAATTTAATAACATGCTCGCGCTGTGTTTGCTTTTAAATTGTCTCTGGTGTCTCCACAAGTGGGATACCAGAGGACAAAAGGGCCAGGAAAGTGCATGGTGCATGTGTTTGGAGCCTGCTTGTGGGATTGCGTGTGTGTAGAGTGTGGTGTGGTATTGTATAAATAGGTCAATTTCAGTTGTGTTTGTGGTGTAATATGTGTGGCAAGGGGCTGTAGAGAGTGTGTGTATAGGGGGCATAGTTTTATAGGGGATGCAGCGAGTGTGTGCATACGGGCTGAAGTGTGTGTGTATAGGTGATGTAGTGTGTGTAGGGGTTGCAGAGAGGGTGTGTTTAGAGAATGTTGTATGTGTTTGCTGACAAGGAATGTAGTGTGTGTGTAGGAGATCTACTGTGTAAAGGACCCAGTGTGTGTGTGTGTGTGTGTGTGTGTGTGTGTAGAGGATTAAGAGTGCATATAGGGTAAGGGACCTAGTGTGTATCTGGAGCGTAATGTGTGTAGTGGTGCAGTGTGAGGGGGGCTGTAGTGTGTGTGTGTGTGTGTGTATATATATATATATATTTGGACTTATTGTATGTGTGAGGGGCGCAGTGTGTGTATGTAAGAGGGGTGCTGTGTGTGAGGGTGTTTTTATCTGCTGTCACATTCTAGGTTTCTAATTTTCTTTGTCTGTTAACTCACTGAGGGTTATTTTATATATATATATATATATATATATATGTGTGTGTGTGCTGTATATGTGTGGGAGTGTGCTGTGTGTGTCTGTGTCTGGGTGCTGTGTGTGTCTGGGGGTGCTGTGTGTGTCTGGGGGTGCTGTGTGAGTTTGGGTGCTGTGTCTGGGTGCACTGTGTGTGTCTGGGTGCGCTGTGTGTGTGTCTGGGTGCGCTGTGTGTGT
>OW240913.1:267157986-267186054 GCA_933207985.1 Pelobates cultripes
ACCACATACCTCCCCCCACCCCCTCTTAAAGGACCACTATAGTGCCAGGAAAACATACTCGTTTTCCTGGCACTATAGTGCCCTGAGGGGGCCCCCACCCTTAGGGTCCCCACTGGGGGGAGGAAGGGGTTAACCTTACCTCTTTCTCCAGTGCTATGTTTATAGAGAAAAGGGTTAAACCTAGCTGGACCAGGCACCCAGACCATCTCATTAAGCTGAAGTGGTCTGGGTGCCTATAGTGGTCCTTTAAGTAGTCTTACAGAGCACTATAATATTGATCTTTCTTTTATAATAGGTAGCTGCTTTGATAAGCAGCAGTCTGATATACAATTAAAAAATAACAAAACACTAATATCCTCCTGCTTATTCCATCAACTGTAGAGATCTGGGTCTAAAGAGTCTCACATCCGGAGCTTTAGCCCTAAAATCCTCTACTAGCAACGCCTAAGTTCAAGGCAATTTATACATGCTAAACCTTCCAGAGATGTGTGTAGCGGAGATGCAATATTCCCCAGGTTATCTCCGCTTATAATCCAAGTGAGGCTCAGGAACAAGTAAATAGTAACTCCACAGGCAAGGTTTCCAGCAGGTAAAATAATAGCAATATCCCAACAGCAATCCCAATAACTGGACGACACACAGTTTCAGGAGCAGAACTGAAATCTTTTAATCCACACTGTCCTTTTAAAGCATGCTCCAATGCAAGGGAGGGATTTACAATCATTAGTACAGTAGCCAATCCTGTCCTGGTAACCTCCCACACATCTCCTCCCCTCAGCCTGCATCATAATCCCCTTATCCAGTCTAGCAATACCCCCCGTTTCTGGATGTACCCCTAAATGTAGGGGTACCCCTTTAAATCCTACATCCCCTGATAGCCCTGATCTGGGTGAACAACATATCCAAAAATCACCCAGATCAGACCAGGGGTTCGGGAAATGTATGGAGGGAATAAAATGACCAACCGCACTGACTGAGATAGCCGAATGCGGTTCCATGCGAATGGGCCCTGCGGTCGGTCCTGGAATAAGGGAACAAACTGCACAAAAGCCTCTAGGGAGAGTTTGCCTGAATCCCCTCGTTCGGTTCTTTCTATCTACCGAACGAGGGGCCGTTCGGTAGTTAGGAACCGAACGGACCGGGCTTGTGGAGGATTCAGAGGTGTTCGCCTAGTCGAGTGTCCGATTTGAGTTCCAGACACTCAATGGCAAAACACCGCTGTTCGTTTGTCGAATGGCGGCCACCCCCGAGATCAAAGGACGGCTACTTAACTTGTCAATTACCCGTTCGCAACAATGTTGCAACGGGTAATTGAGGACACACTTCACACAGGGGAGGTCTGATTGTTCGGTAGTTTCATTCCTTAGTTTATTCGAATGATTCTACCGAACAATCAGAGGAATACAATTCTTTTAAACACATATAAAACCAGCAGATCACACGAATGCAGTTATTCACAAGACATTTGCAGGACAGCCCAGTGCCATCCGCTACACTGCTCCCCCTTGCCCACAAGCCGGCATACACAGTCTGATCCAACACGGATCGGCTTGGGGATGTCCGGGGACTCACGGATCATTTTTCCAGGTCAGTTTGTCTCGACAACCCGTCGGCATTCCCATTCTGTTTACCCGGGCGGTACTGAATATTAAAGTCAAAAGGCTGCAGCGCCAAACTCCAGCGTAGCAGCCTGGCATTGTCCCCAGCCACCCGGTTTAGCCATACCAGCGGGTTGTGATCCGTGAGTAATGAAAAGGGCTGTCCATATAGATACGGCTGCAGTTTCTTTAAGGCCCACACCACAGCCATGCATTCCTTCTCGATGGCGGCGTAGCTTAATTCTCGGGGTAACAGCTTGCGACTGATGTAAGCCACGGGGTGTTCTCCGCCATCGGCCCTGACTTGGCTCAGTACTGCTCCCAATCCAAACATAGAAGCGTCTGTGTGAACAAGAAAACGTTTACTTGGATTGGGAGCTGCCAAGACAGGGGCATGTATCAGTGCATTTTTCAGATGTTGGAATGCCTGCTCACACTCCGGGGTCCAGGTCACCTGGCGGGCAGATTCTTCCGGGTAAGGTCAGTGAGGGGCTTGGCTAGGGCACTATAGTTAGGGACGAATTTTCTGTAATACCCAGCGGTCCCTAGAAATGCTAAAACCTGGGTTTTAGTCCTAGGGGCGGGCCATTGGGCCACGGCCTCTACTTTGGCTGGTTCGGGCTTCTGTTTGCCGCACCCCACTCTATGTCCGAGGTACTGCACCTCGGCCATCCCTATGCTGCACTTGGCCGGTTTCAATGTCAAACCAGCTTCCCTAATCCTGTCTAGTACCGCTCCTATATGGGCCAAGTGCTCCTGCCACGTATTACTAAAGATGGCAATATCGTCCAGGTAGGCACAGGTGTAGTCTTGGAACCCATCCAGGAGTCAGTCCGCCATCCTCTGGAAAGTAGCTGGGGCGTTTTCATCCCAAATGGCATGATCTTAAACTGGTACAAGCCAAATGGGGTGACAAAGGCCGACTTAGGGATGGCATCTGGGGCCAGGGGGATTTGCCAATACCCTTTACATAGTTCAATAGTAGTGAGGTATTGGCCCCTGGCCATCCTGTCCAGTAGCTCATCTATCCTTGGCATAGGATATGCATCGGACACAGTCTTCTCGTTTAATCTCCTGTAGTCCACGCAGAAGCGGGTCGTACCGTCCCGCTTCGGTACGAGCACTACAGGAGAAGCCCAGGGACTATCTGAGGGCTCAATCACCCCCAGTTGGAGCATCTCATCGATCTCCTTGCGCATGTTTTCCCTCACCGCTTCCGGGATGCGGTAGGGGGTCTTGCGCATGGGTAGTTGCCCTGGGGTCTCTACCCGGTGAGTGGCCAGAGGGGTGTAGCCAGGTACATTAGAGAACGCGTCTTGTTTCTCCTCCAACAGCCACTGTACCTCGATACGCTCCTGTGGGCTCAGCCGGTCTCCCAGTGCAACCTCCCCTAAATCCCCAGACAGCTGCCCATCTCCCAGCAGATCTGGGAGTGGTAAGCTGTCAAACCTGTCAGCGTTGGGCGCACATATGGCGGTTACCTCCTCGGAGCGCTCCTGGTAGGTCTTCATCATGTTCACATGGAGCATGCGTCGCCCTCCCGTCCCTGTGCAGGGGCCGATTATATAGGTGGTGTCACATCTCTGTTCCACCACTCTACAAGGTCCCTGCCAGGCGGCCTGTAGCTTGTCATGTCGGACAGGTTTTAAAATTAGCACTTTCTGCCCGACCTGAAAGCTACGGTCCCTGGCTCCCCGATCGTACAACGTGCGCTGGCGTGTCTGCGCCGCCTGAAGGTTTTCCCTTACCGTCCTAGTCAATGCTTCCAGGCGGTCTCGGAAGGCTAACACATATGGTATGATGGGAGTGCCATCTGCGCTCCGGTCTCCCTCCCAATGCTCTCTTATAAGATCTAATGGGCCTCTGACTCTCCTCCCAAATAGCAGTTCAAACGGGGAAAACCCTGTGGATTCCTGCGGCACTTTCCGGTAAGCGAACAGGAGGTGCAGCAGGAATCGCTCCCAGTCCTTGTGGGTCTCTGCGAAGGTTCGGAGCATTTGTTTCAATGTGCCATTGAACCGTTTGCAGAGCCCATTAGTCTGGGGGTGGTAAGGGGCACTGATAATAGGCTTAATGCCACAGATCCTCCAGAGGTGTTGGGTGAATTCTGCGGTAAATTGGGTACCCTGATCCGAGATAATCTCCCTGGGTAATCCCATCCGGGAGAATATCTGCATGAGGGCATCCGCGACCGTTTCAGCGTGGATGTTGGTCAGAGCCACTGCCTCTGGATATCTAGTGGCATAATCTACTACCGTTAAAATGTACCTTTTGCCTGACGGGCTAGCTTTCTTGAGGTGGCCTATCAAATCTACCGCTATTCGGCTAAAAGGTTCCTCAATTATGGGAAGGGGGTGTAGTTTCGCCTTTCTCCGGTCTCCCCTTTTCCCTACCCTTTGGCAGGTATCGCAGGTGGTGCAATACCTGCATACCTCCTGGCTGATCCCTGGCCAGAAGAAACTTTGGGTCAGTCGGTACCTAGTGCGACTGACCCCTAGATGTCCAGATAGCGCAATATCGTGCGCTATCCGGAGTAGCTCTGCTCGGTACCGTTGCGGCACCACTAGCTGCCTCATCACTATTGGGTCTGACCCAGCAATCTTCTTGTCTGTCTCCCTGTACAAAAGCTGCTTGTCCCAGACAAATCTCTCTCTCCCTCTCCCCCAGGAGTGTCTGCTGTCACCTTGTCCCTATACACCTGCAAGGTGGGGTCAGTCACTATCTCAGCTGCAAATTCGTTAGGAGGGGCCCAGGGAACACAGTCAAGGGAAGGGGAAGGATCTCTTACCTGAACCTCCGGGAGTGTGTTGTAGTCCTGGGTGCAGGCCTGTTGTCGGGTGACCACAGGGTGAGCTTCACCTGTGGTGGGTGTCTGGGGCTCAAAAGCAGACGTGAGCCTCCCCAGATCGTTCCCCAATAAAACCTCTGCCGGTAACTGCGGCATCAACCCCACCTCCACATGTCCTGACCCCGCTCCCCAATGTAAATGTACCCTTGCTGTAGGTAGCCGGTATACTGCTCCCCCGGCTACCCTGACGGCCACAGTCTTGCTTAGTTTAGCCTGATCTGAAACCAGGTGACTCTTTACCAGGGTGATTGTAGCACCTGAGTCGCGTAGCCCCTGGACCGCTTTACCCTCCAGATATACGGTCTGCCTGTGATGCTGTCGGTTGTCAGCATTGGCCTGGACTGGATCCGCCTTGTGCAGTACTTCCCACTGTTCTACGGTTGTAATGTGAACAGCTGAGCCATATGGTGTGGCCACGATATCCTGGTAGTGGTGGGCTGCGGCTGCTCTCGGTAGTGGTGGTGGACCGGTTCGGATCCAGGTGGAACGATCCCGCAGCTGGGGGCATTCCCTTTTATAATGTCCCCGTTTCTGGCAGTGGTGACAGGGGCCAGACGTGGGCTGGCGGAAACGTGGCTGTGCAGCGGGCGGTGGTGGTCGTGGCAGGGGTCTCGGTGGAGCTGGGGTGGAGCTGGTTCCCCCAAAGGTTTTAAAAGTGGCTTTTGGAGCTGCAGATTTTTGCTGCCTGCGTGCATCCAGGTACTCATCTGCCTTCCTGGCAGCTTCGTGAGGGAGGTAGGGTTTCTGTCTCTTACCCACTCCTGTACATTGCTGGTTACTCCCTCATAAAATTGCTCCATCAGCACCATCTGTATTACATCCTCCATGGACCGTGCCTTGCTCGCTTGCACCCACCCAAGTGCTGCCCTTTGTAATCTGCATGCCCACTCTGCGTGTGAATCTTTCTCCACCTTCTTTAAGTCTCTGAATCTCCGCCGGTATGCTTCCAGTGTTATAGCATACCTGGCCAGTATAATTTCTTTAACTTTACTGTAATACCGTATCTCTTCGTTGGGTACAGTACGATATGCCTCAGCTGCCCTCCCAGTTAACCTTCCTGCCAAAATAGGTACCCAGTCCTCTGCGCTGATTCTATGCAGTGCACACAGTCTCTCAAAATCTTGCAGGAAAGCGTCTATATCTTCCTCTGCCTCCACATACGTTTTAAAAGCCTGGTATGGTATTTTAGGCTTACCTTCTTGTGGCATATTTACTGCAGAGCTGCGTTCTGGGGCTGCTGTTTGTTTCCTCAATATGAATTCCTGGACCTCTGTCATAGTTTTTGAAATAATCTCTGCTGGAGGGTGTTCCCCATAGAAAGACAGCCGAAATTGTAGCTGCCTCTGGAACTCCATTTGTTCCTGTGTTTCTCCCGAATTCCCCTGTTCGGGAACCGAATCGCCATCCATTCGGTACTCCGCCATAAGTTCAGTAATGAGTACCGCTTTCTTCTTATTGCTGGCTTGTATACCCCTTGCCTCCAGGAGGTCTTTTAGCGTGGAGCGTTTTAGTGTGGCAAAATCAATCTCCATCCGTACTCCATTTATGCTTGTTCCTCTGTGAGTCTGGATCCCAGCGCTGCCAACCAATGTAGCAGAGATGCAATATTCCCCAGGTTATCTCCGCTTATAATCCAAGTGAGGCTCAGGAACAAGTAAATAGTAAATCCACAGGCAAGGTTTCCAGCAGGTAAAATAACAGCAATATCCCAACAGCAATCCCAATAACTGGACGACACACAGTTTCAGGAGCAGAACTGAAATCTTTAATCCACACTGTCCTTTTAAAGCATGCTCCCATGCAAGGGAGGGATTTACAATCCTTAGTACAGTAGCCAATCCTGTCCTGGTAACCTCCCACACATCTCCTCCCCTCAGCCTGCATCATAATCCCCTTATCCAGTCTAGCAATTCCCCCCGTTTCTGGATGTACCCTTAAACGTAGGGGTACCCCTTTAAATCCTACATCCCCTGATAGCCCTGATCTGGGTGAACCACATATCCAAAAATCACCCAGATCAGACCAGGGGTTCGGGAAATGCATGGAGGGAATAAAATGACCGACCGCACTGACTGAGATAGCCGAATGCGGTTCCATGCGAATGGGCCCTGCGGTCGGTCCTGGAATAAGGGAACAAACTGCAGAAAGCCTCTAGCTTTAGAGGCTAGGGAGGGTTCGCCTGAATCCCTCTTTCGGTTCTTTTTATCTACCGAACGAGGGGCCGTTCGGTAGTTAGGAACCGAACGGACTGGGCTTGTGGAGGATTCAGCGGTGTTCGCCTAGTCGAGTGTCCGATTTGAGTTCCAGACACTCGACGGCAAAACACCGCTGTTCAGGAGTTTTAAAATGGCCGCCGCCACGTGTTCGTTTGTCGAATGGCGGCCACCCCCGAGAACAAAGGACGGCTACTTAACTTGTCAATTACCCGTTCGCAACAATGTTGCAACAGGTAATTGAGGACACACTTCTCACAGGGGAGGTCTGATTGTTCGGTAGTTTCATTCCCTTAGTTTATTCGAATGATTCTAGCGAACAATCAGAGGAATACAATTCTTTTAAACACATATAAAACCAGCAGATCACACGAATGCAGTTATTCACAAGACATTTGCAGGACAGCCCAGTGCCATCCGCTACACTGTGTAACCCACAAAAGATGTTCTCCTTCAACATGATGTTTCATGAAAAAAAAAAATGTTTTTAATATTACAGGTAGCTGCTGATACAAATCACCAATTTCTTTTTTAAAATCGATCTCCAATATTCAAGTTTCCATGGGCATTGCATCATCTACCAGTGCTGTGGAAGGGAAAAAACAATGTATTTTGACATTTATAGCAGATCCGTCACTTCTCTGGAAGCGACAGTTTCTCATTTGCTCACCTCGGTAACTACCACTGAATGCACTTCATATTCAGCCGATGTTAACTCCCCATGATAAACAGTTTAACCTCTTAAGATAAGACAACCTCCCAGAACGTCCAGGCACTATAACAACTTAATTGAGATGTTCCTTTAAAGAGTTATAATTTGCTTCTTGAAAATAAGACTCCCTGATGTTTTGTTATTATTTAACAAGGATGTGCATTTAAGATAAATTGAAGTGGACAATCTCATGAGAGAAAGAATGTAACATTTTATGAATTCAGTATTGCAGAATGCTTTTAATGCAAAGACAATCAGAATCAAAGCAAGAGCTAGCTATGATGGATGTGCTTCCCTCTGCCATGGAGCATGATTCCCAGTAGAAATATAGTAGACCCCAAGCAAAGAAGCGAGAACCAGATTATAGAGGTTACACATAGATCCCCTATTTAGAATCACTCCAAAAACAAAAAACTTTGCTAATTAATTGCAAGAGCATTGATTTTTATATGATTAATAGAGTGCACGTAAGTGTACAATTTGCCTCTAAAAAAACTTGGAACATATATGTCCAAGTTACTTTGCCTAATACCATGTTCACATCTAAATTTATGAAGAACCCCAAACTCTCTGGAAAATGTATAAAAAAAACTAACACTAAAAGTACCTTTAGTGTGATTGCCGCCTGAAGGTTTTCCCTTACCGTCCTAGTCAATGCTTCCAGGCGGTCTCGGAAGGCTAACACATATGGTATGATGGGAGTGCCATCTGCGCTCCGGTCTCCCTCCCAATGCTCTCTTATAAGATCTAATGGGCCTCTGACTCTCCTCCCAAATAGCAGTTCAAACGGGGAAAACCCTGTGGATTCCTGCGGCACTTTCCGGTAAGCGAACAGGAGGTGCAGCAGGAATCGCTCCCAGTCCTTGTGGGTCTCTGCGAAGATTCGGAGCATTTGTTTCAATGTGCCATTGAACCGTTTGCAGAGCCCATTAGTCTGGGGGTGGTAAGGGGCACTGATAATAGGCTTAATGCCACAGATCCTCCAGAGATGTTGGGTGAATTCTGCGGTAAATTGGGTACCCTGATGCGAGATAATCTCCCTGGGTAATCCCATCCGGGAGAATATCTGCATGAGGGCATCCGCGACCGTTTCAGCGTGGATGTTGGTCAGAGCCACTGCCTCTGGATATCTAGTGGCATAATCTACTACCGTTAAAATGTACCTTTTGCCTGACGGGCTAGCTTTCTTGAGGTGGCCTATCAAATCTACCGCTATTCGGCTAAAAGGTTCCTCAATTATGGGAAGGGGGTGTAGTTTCGCCTTTCTCCGGTCTCCCCTTTTCCCTACCCTTTGGCAGGTATCGCAGGTGGTGCAATACCTGCGTACCTCCTGGCTGATCCCTGGCCAGAAGAAACTTTGGGTCAGTCGGTACCTAGTGCGACTGACCCCTAGATGTCCAGATAGCGCAATATCGTGCGCTATCCGGAGTAGCTATGCTCGGTACCGTTGCGGCACCACTAGCTGCCTCATCACTATTGGGTCTGACCCAGCAATCTTCTTGTCTGTCTCCCTGTACAAAAGCTGCTTGTCCCAGACAAATCTCTCTCCCTCTCCCCCAGGAGTGTCTGCTGTCACCTTGTCCCTATACACCTGCAAGGTGGGGTCAGTCACTATCTCAGCTGCAAATTCGTTAGGAGGGGCCCAGGGAACACAGTCAAGGGAAGGGGAAGGATCTCTTACCTGAATCTCCGGGAGTGTGTTGTAGTCCTGGGTGCAGGCCTGTTGTCGGGTGACCACAGGGTGAGCTTCACCTGTGGTGGGTGTCTGGGGCTCAAAAGCAGACGTGAGCCTCCCCAGATCGTTCCCCAATAAAACCTCCGCCGGTAACTGCGGCATCAACCCCACCTCCACATGTCCTGACCCCGCTCCCCAATGTAAATGTACCCTTGCTGTAGGTAGCCGGTATACTGCTCCCCCGGCTACCCTGACGGCCACAGTCTTGCTTAGTTTAGCCTGATCTGAAACCAGGTGACTCTTTACCAGGGTGATTGTAGCACCTGAGTCGCGTAGCCCCTGGACCGCTTTACCCTCCAGATATACGGTCTGCCTGTGATGCTGTCGGTTGTCAGCATTGGCCTGGACTGGATCCGCCTTGTGCAGTACTTCCCACTGTTCTACGGTTGTAATGTGAACAGCTGAGCCATATGGTGTGGCCACGATATCCTGGTAGTGGTGGGCTGCGGCTGCTCTCGGTAGTGGTGGTGGACCGGTTCGGATCCAGGTGGAACGATCCCGCAGCTGGGGGCATTCCCTTTTATAATGTCCCCGTTTCTGGCAGTGGTGACAGGGGCCAGACGTGGGCTGGCGGAAACGTGGCTGTGCAGCGGGCGGTGGTGGTCGTGGCAGGGGTCTCGGTGGAGCTGGGGTGGAGCTGGTTCCCCCAAAGGTTTTAAAAGTGGCTTTTGGAGCTGCAGATTTTTGCTGCCTGCGTGCATCCAGGTACTCATCTGCCTTCCTGGCAGCTTCGTGAGGGAGGTAGGGTTTCTGTCTCTTACCCACTCCTGTACATTGCTGGTTACTCCCTCATAAAATTGCTCCATCAGCACCATCTGTATTACATCCTCCATGGACCGTGCCTTGCTCGCTTGCACCCACCCAAGTGCTGCCCTTTGTAATCTGCATGCCCACTCTGCGTGTGAATCTTTCTCCACCTTCTTTAAGTCTCTGAATCTCCGCCGGTATGCTTCCAGTGTTATAGCATACCTGGCCAGTATAATTTCTTTAACTTTACTGTAATACCGTATCTCTTCGTTGGGTACAGTACGATATGCCTCAGCTGCCCTCCCAGTTAACCTTCCTGCCAAAATAGGTACCCAGTCCTCTGCGCTGATTCTATGCAGTGCACACAGTCTCTCAAAATCTTGCAGGAAAGCGTCTATATCTTCCTCTGCCTCCACATATGTTTTAAAAGCCTGGTATGGTATTTTAGGCTTACCTTCTTGTGGCATATTTACTGCAGAGCTGCGTTCTGGGGCTGCTGTTTGTTTCCTCAATATGAATTCCTGGACCTCTGTCATAGTTTTTGAAATAATCTCTGCTGGAGGGTGTTCCCCATAGAAAGACAGCCGAAATTGTAGCTGCCTCTGGAACTCCATTTGTTCCTGTGTTTCTCCCGAATTCCCCTGTTCGGGAACCGAATCGCCATCCATTCGGTACTCCGCCATAAGTTCAGTAATGAGTACCGCTTTCTTCTTATTGCTGGCTTGTATACCCCTTGCCTCCAGGAGGTCTTTTAGCGTGGAGCGTTTTAGTGTGGCAAAATCAATCTCCATCCGTACTCCATTTATGCTTGTTCCTCTGTGAGTCTGGATCCCAGCGCTGCCAACCAATGTAGCAGAGATGCAATATTCCCCAGGTTATCTCCGCTTATAATCCAAGTGAGGCTCAGGAACAAGTAAATAGTAACTCCACAGGCAAGGTTTCCAGCAGGTAAAATAATAGCAATATCCCAACAGCAATCCCAATAACTGGACGACACACAGTTTCAGGAGCAGAACTGAAATCTTTAATCCACACTGTCCTTTTAAAGCATGCTCCCATGCAAGGGAGGGATTTACAATCATTAGTACAGTAGCCAATCCTGTCCTGGTAACCTCCCACACATCTCCTCCCCTCAGCCTGCATCATAATCCCCTTATCCAGTCTAGCAATTCCCCCCGTTTCTGGATGTACCCTTAAATGTAGGGGTACCCCTTTAAATCCTACATCCCCTGATAGCCCTGATCTGGGTGAACCACATATCCAAAAATCACCCAGATCAGACCAGGGGTTCGGGAAATGCATGGAGGGAATAAAATGACCGACCGCACTGACTGAGATAGCCGAATGCGGTTCCATGCGAATGGGCCCTGCGGTCGGTCCTGGAATAAGGGAACAAACTGCAGAAAGCCTCTAGCTTTAGAGGCTAGGGAGGGTTCGCCTGAATCCCTCTTTCGGTTCTTTTTATCTACCGAACGAGGGGCCGTTCGGTAGTTAGGAACCGAACGGACTGGGCTTGTGGAGGATTCAGCGGTGTTCGCCTAGTCGAGTGTCCGATTTGAGTTCCAGACACTCGACGGCAAAACACCGCTGTTCAGGAGTTTTAAAATGGCCGCCGCCACGTGTTCGTTTGTCGAATGGCGGCCACCCCCGAGAACAAAGGACGGCTACTTAACTTGTCAATTACCCGTTCGCAACAATGTTGCAACAGGTAATTGAGGACACACTTCTCACAGGGGAGGTCTGATTGTTCGGTAGTTTCATTCCCTTAGTTTATTCGAATGATTCTACCGAACAATCAGAGGAATACAATTCTTTTAAACACATATAAAACCAGCAGATCACACGAATGCAGTTATTCACAAGACATTTGCAGGACAGCCCAGTGCCATCCGCTACACTGTGTAACCCACAAAAGATGTTCTCCTTCAACATGATGTTTCATGAAAAAAAAAAATGTTTTTAATATTACAGGTAGCTGCTGATACAAATCACCAATTTCTTTTTTAAAATCGATCTCCAATATTCAAGTTTCCATGGGCATTGCATCATCTACCAGTGCTGTGAAAGGGAAAAAACTATGTATTTTGACATTTATAGCAGATCCATCACTTCTCTGGAAGCGACAGTTTCTCATTTGCTCACCTCGGTAACTACCACTGAATGCACTTACATATTCAGCCGATGTTAACTCCCCATGATAAACAGTTTAACCTCTTAAGATAAGACAACCTCCCAGAACGTCCAGGCACTATAAAAACTTAATGGAGATGTTCCTTTAAAGAGTTATAATTTGCTTCTTGAAAATAAGACTCCCTGACGTTTTGTTATTATTTGACAAGAATGTGCATTTAAGATAAATTGAAGTGGACAATCTCATGAGAGAAAGAATGTAACATTTTATGAATTCAGTATTGCAGAATGCTTTTAATGCAAAGACAATCAGAATCAAAGCAAGAGCTAGCTATGATGGATGTGCTTCCCTCTGCCATGGAGCATGATTCCCAGTAGAAATATAGTAGACCCCAAGCAAAGAAGCGAGAACCAGATTATAGAGGTTACACATAGATCCCCTATTTAGAATCACTCCAAAAACAAAAAACTTTGCTAATTAATTGCAAGAGCATTGATTTTTATATGATTAATAGAGTGCACGTAAGTGTACAATTTGCCTCTAAAAAAACTTGGAACATATATGTCCAAGTTACTTTGCCTAATACCATGTTCACATCTAAATTTATGAAGAACCCCAAACTCTCTGGAAAATGTATAAAAAAAACTAACACTAAAAGTACCTTTAGTGTGATTGACATAATTTTGGCCTGAGGTTCAACTAGGACTCCCGTTTAAGAAGGAGAAATTATCTCTGGTATGTTGAAGCTCACTTTCTCCACTAAAATGAGTTGCAATGATTATTTAACAAAGAGATGGGTCTATGTGAGGATCAAATTTTGAGATCCCTACTTTTTTAAAAACTACTATTTAGTTAAGGCAAAATGATCTGAGGAAATCCGTGTCAAGTATAAATTATAAAAGATACAAGTAAATAGGGATATAATTAGACTTAAGAAAGATCTATGTAGTTATAGTAGAACTAGTGGGAATTGGGGTCATTCCATTGGGAATCTGTAAAGAACACTGGTATCCCGAATACCCGTTCTTCCAGATACTCCCGAACCGGCTCGGGACTTTGTGATTATAGCCCAGGAGCGCTGAGTCGATTGTTATCGAAATCCTAGTGAGCAAAGAAGAGAAAACACTGCAACACAGCAATTGCTTACCCAAACATCAGTTGAGACTAGATGAAGGGTACAACAGGAATGATTTATTCAGGCCAGATGGCTGGCTTTTATGCAAGTCAAGGTACATAATACATGCACACGGGAACTCCCACATGAAAACCTGAGTCACCGTGACTCAGCAGAAAATACAGAAATGTAGTCTCCAGGAAAATTTCCTCTGGGTCTGGAGGGGAAAGTTTAGAGGTCAGGCAGCCAAGATCATTCCCAAACAACACTTCCGCAGGTAACTCCTTCATGATGCCGACTTCTATGTGTTTGATGCCTGCACCCCAGTTTATGTGTACTCGGGCCATGGGAAGCTTTTGGATGGCACCTCCCACCACTCGAACAGCCACTGTCCTGTTGTTGCAGGCCAGGGCCCATATCTTGTGGGGCTGCACCAGGGTGAGGGTGGTGCCCATTTCTCTCAAGGCTCGGGCTTCCTGCCCGTCGATGGTGACCCACTGTCGCTGTGTCCTGGGGTAGGGGGCCCTTCCTTATTGTAGCAATGAGCCGCGACTCGGGCTGGTTGGGGCTCTGGTCTCTCCCAGCCCCCTCGGTTCTGGTGGGGACAGTTCTTCTTAAAATGCCCAGGTTGCTGGCAGTTGTGGCAAAGTAACATCTGGTGTTGAAAGGGCGCTGGAGGGGATGCCGGAGGATAGGTGGTAGGTCTGGATGGTGGCGGAGGCACTGGTACTGGGTAGGAGGGCTTAAATGTGGAGCGCCCTCCGCTCGGTTCTGTCTTCCTCTTGTCGTGATACTCATCTGCCAACCAAGCTGCCTCCTCCACTGTGCCCGGTTTCCTATCCCTTACCCAGTCCCTGGTTTCCATGGGAGTGTACTCAAAAAATTGCTCCAACAATAGCAATTATATAGCATCCTCCAAAGTCTTGGCTTTACAGCCCTGCATCCAACTCCGGGCTGCCTGGTGCATCCTGATAGCCCATTCGGCATAAGAGTCTCTGATCCCTTTCCTCAACCCCCGAAACTTCCTCCTGTAGGCTTCTGGAGTGGCAGTGTACCGAGCTAGCAAGATGTCCCTTACCCGCTCATAGTCGTGGATGGCCGAGTCGGGAACTGCCCGGTAAGCTTCTGCCACTCGGCCGGAGAGTTTACTATTTAATATTGCAGCCCAATTTTCTTGCTCCAGCCCCTCCAGAGCGCACTGTCTCTCGAAATCCTGCAAGTAAGTGTCAATGTCCAATTCCCCGTTGATGAAGGTTTTAAAAGCAGCATAGTTAATCTTTTTACTTTGCCATCCGTTTATAGATCTAGGTTGGGAAGACGTCTCGGCTTGGCACAGGTTTGCCTGTTGCTCCATCTGGGCTGCGTACAACTGCTGCATGATCTGTGCCACAATGTCCGGTGGAGGATTCGGTCCCAACAGACTGAGTCTCCAGGTTACCTTCTGTTGAAACTCTGCTTCTTCCTGGCTCACGCTCACTGCACTGCTGGCTTGGTCACCCTCCATCAATTCGGCGATGAGTGTAGCTCTCTTTTTATTACTTGCTGACTGACCCCGAGCTTCCAGCAGATCTTTCAGCATCGTTCTTTTCAACCTCTCGTACTGCTGGGCCATTCACCAGCTCTCCTTGCTTGGGAATTCCATTCGATCTCGTCTCTTGCCCCCAGTTGTAAAGAACACTGGTATCCTGAATACCTGTTCTTCCAGACACTCCCAAACAGGCTAGGGACATTATGATTATAGCTCTGATATCCCAGAGCGCTGAGTCGATTGTTACCGAAATCCTAGCTAGCAAAGAAGAGAAAACAGAGCAAAACACAGCAATCGCATACCCAAACATCAGTCCAGCCTAGATGAAGGGTACAACAGGAATGATTTATTCATGGCCCACTTTTATGCAAGTCAGGGTACATAATACACGCCCACGGGAACTCCCACATGAAAACCTGAGTCATCGTGACTCAGCAGAAAATACAGAAATATGAAAATATGAAATAATACATTATAACATGTCCGAACTCCCACACATATTATATGTCCAGATAGCTGGTCCCAGAGCGCCCAATCTGGCAAAATAGCGCACTGATCCAATGTTCCCAGCTGAAATGCCACCGAGGTAAAGATTCGACCGACTGCGCACAAGGCGGATGCCCAAAATAGTACCACAAGTTCGGTGGTTGCGGTCAGTCAGCTCGAAAGTTTTCCAAATAGACCCAAAATGATGAACTGTCTTTGGGTATCAGTAGTAGCGTTGGTTTGCTGGTGTACAAGGAGTAGCTACGCCAAATAGCGCTCTCCTGTCGAATGTGGAAAATGGAATAGATATTCGCGGAAGAGGCCCGGGGAATTGCGCGGTTGAGTGTCCGGTCTAGTGTACCAGACACTCAACGACCAAGTCTGTGTTCTGGGCACAAGATGGCCACAGTTTTCTCCAACACGTGGCGAGCAAGTATCCAATGGTGCGTCCATATAGCAGGGCCCTTTAGAACTCAGGTTTCTCTCCAAAGTCGCTGGGCCTGGGAATGAAAAGGAGGTTGGTTCCGAGGACTACCGAATACAGACCCGAAATAAATACCTCAAATATTTGGTTTTGTCAGAGATTAATTATGGACTCAAGTGATACAGAGTTCTAGAAGTGGCTGGTTAAGAGATTTATGTTGGGGCGGCGCCTGACTTCCGGAGAGGATGGACGCACTGGTTTAGAGCTCTGCAAAATCGGGCGAGAAACTAGCCTACAACAGCAAATACCACCGGACGAAAACACACCAGACCACCTCAAGAAGCACCTGGGAGATAGCCGGACACAGAAAATAGGGGGAAAATCCAAGAACGAATCAATGGTGGCGCCGATATTTCGCGTCCGCTCAGAAGGCGGCCTACAACACACGGGGGAGCACTAGGACTCAGAGTCTGATACAGAAGCTGGCGGGAAGGAAGAGAACACACAGGATCAAACCCCGATCAGCAAAGGGGACCTTAAAACGCTGCTGAGAGACATCAACATAAACATGGCGGCAGAACTAACCAAACACCTGACACCCATAAAGGAAAGCTTAGAGACCTCACAAAACGCACACCAGCAGTAGAAGACAAGATGGAGGAAATCACAACTGCCTCCAGGCAGGACAGAGCACTGCAAGACATGCGTGAACAAAAACGCACCCTAGAAGAAACACAGGAGGACCTCAACAATCGATCACGCAGAAATAATATAACGATCAGAGGCCTACCTGAAACAATCACAGCGGAACTACTTCAGTCAGCACTAAGAGAAACATTCTGCAGTCTCCTTCCTGAAGCAACCCTAGCAGAACTGCTCCTGGACAGAGCTCACAGGGCCCTCCGGGCGCCATCCACAAATGCCAATCAGCCACGCGACGTTATTATTCGCTTGCACTATTTTCATGTGAAAGACGCACTAATAAGGGCCGCAAGGGACATCCCACTGCAAATTGAAGGCCACCAGGTCCAGTTCTTTCAAGACCTGGCCCCCAGCACATTACAGAAAAGGAGAGCACTCCGACCGCTAACACTAGCCCTAACGCAACAGAGAATGTGGTACGCATGGGGACACCCTTTTAAGTTAATGGTCTGTAAAGATGACAAAATGTATGTCCTACATGACATCTCGGAAGTACACGACTTCGCGAAGCAACTAGGCCTCCCACACATTGACATGGACCCACGACAGAGATCCTGCGAGGACCGGAATGCGACATCCTCACCAAGAAGACGATTATCTAGACGAGAACCCTACCAACTATAAAGAACAGACACCAGGACTACCTCGACCCCACGGATGGACTGCACTGTACTGACATGAGCCCCCTTTTGGACTCACTCACCTAACTAACCAGCAAACCTGACACCATATCTACTCATAACCCTGGACAGACCCTGGAAAGAGCCCAGAAAGCAAATCGCACATACAACCTTCAATACCAGGGAGAACGCAAGTATAACCCCCCAACTATTGCCCCCCTAGGCATTAGCTAACATCCTGCGCCCCAACCCCCGCATGATTCCTGATACACCCCTCTAAATCAAACTACCATTAAATCACAAGACTTGGAGAGGGCCAGTGGGAGACACACAAGGTGATCCACACTGCATCCAGAAGGACGCTTAATGCAAAACATTAAGGCTCAAAAACTATAATATTGGGGGGGGGACCATGAGTATCCCTAGGCAGCCAGTGCTTCTATAAGCCAATGCTCAATTGGGGGGGGCGTGGGGAATGAAAAATGGGAAAAATTGAAAAATGGCAATACAGAAAGCTGTAATTAACTGAGGACTGTTCGGAAAAGGTGAATGACACGAAACATAAGTGGAGAGTATAGGGCGCCCGAGCCCCTCCCTCCCCTGGCCCCCCAGGCCTCAGGGGGGCCTCAGGGGGGGACAGGGGGTCCTTGGGTGCAACTGAAGGGACCGACGCAGCACAGATGTAGCCTGGGATGGGTCGGGGCTGGGGGGGGTGGCCCCTTGGGCCTTGCGGTCGCGCCGGGACGTATCCTGGTGTGGGCGCATGGCGGCTGAGGTGCCTTGCTCCCGACACTACTTGAGACTAGCTCCGGGCAGCCCCCACCCCCCTGAGAGCAACAGGCACAAAATGTGCACGTACCCTAAAATTGAAAGACAAATCCAAAAACGGACTGGAGAGCAGTCCGGAAGCCCGGACCTCACAGACTTGCACACTACGACAAAACGAAACAGAGATAAACCCAAATCCCAGCGAAGAAACCCCTGACCGATGGACACTAGACCTAATGGAGAAGTGACAGAGACGAGAACAGACTGCCAGACACACTACTCGAACACCCTAGCTACCTCAGATAGGCAGAAATGACAACTCCCCTTCCCGGGGATCCAGTACAGGCCTCACGGGAGACAAGCATAGGTGGTGGACCCAACAGACTCCTCATAGCTCTGCTCAGACAGCAGTCCGTAATGGGGAATAGGAACTTTGAATAATTGGTGTCTACATAGCAAAAATTTTATGTTTACATGTTATTAAGATATTTGCAAATGTTGAATGTTCACCCTTGTTAAACTACATAATGGTATTACCTAGAGACAGAGACCTGGAAACACTTAAAGAACTCGGGCCTGTGCCTCCCCTGGCCTCCCCTCACCCGCGACTGGGGGGGGGAAGAACGGAGGTGGCGGGGGCTACGAACCAAGGTTAAAAGGTGGATGATATATTCTCACGGCTAATAAACAGCAGTCATCGTCCGACTGCGGACAACTTCTCAAAAGGTTACTACCTATATTCCCAACCCTTACTGCCCGCTCACGAAAACCACCTCCACCCACACTTGAAGAAGAGCGGTCAGGTGACAGGACCCACATATTACTGTCATAGTCTGTAAGCCCAGTAACTCCCACCTTCCCTACCCGGTGGGTCGTGCGGAGGGACACTACCCCCTCTGCCCCCACTTCCCCATTCACCCTCACTCTCCCCTCACTCCCTTCTCACTCCCCCCTCACTCCTTACCCCCTCTCGCCTCCCCCTACACCCTACTTTGCCCAAAGGCACACGCTCACCCAAAAGACCAAATACAATGCCAACACCAAAATGATCAAAATGCCAATACAGATTAAGTGTAGTGTTTCCTAGAAACACTACGACTTCCCACATTAATCCTCGAAACTAGCCAGATACTAGTGGAAGAGGTAACGGTCAAAGAAATGACCATAGCATTAAAATCATTTAAACCTAACAAATGCCCGGGCCCGGACGGCTTTGGAGCCCTATACTATAAAGTACACAGCTCGCACCTACTCAAACACCTGTGCGCAGTCTTCAACACCATTCTCAGAGGGGACAAGCTACCTATGGACATGGTAATGGAAAATATATGCCTGCTCCCCAAACCACACAAAGCTCATGACGAACCTGAACACTTCCGCCGCATATCACTCCTGAACATAGACCTTAAAATTATGACTAAGGTTATGGCCAACAGAATAAACCCACTCCTAAACAGTCTCATACACCCAGACCAAGTTGGGTTTATACCCAATAGACAAGCCGCAGACAACACCAGACCTCATATGGTATGCACGACATAGAAACATCGTCACAGCGATCATATCCCTAGATTACACTGTAATATGCAATGAAATCACCTAACGCTTCCTCTTTGTTCTGTAACCCCACCCGTATAAATGAAACTGGAAAAAGATACAAATAAAGAATTTCAAAGAAATAGATTTATGTTGGAAATCTGACAAAGCAGAATGTGAGCAGATAATCTAAGCAGATAACCAAAAAAAGAAATACAATAATAATAATAACAAAGTATTTAACCAGGAAAGGTACATTCAGATTACTCTGGTTTTCAAGTACGTCCTGGGGATGTTACCTTAGCCCAACATCCAGGGGTTGTTACTATTATCCAATTTAATGGTACTCATTTTATCTACCTCGGAACGATGAAGGGTTGAGTCAGCCCTGCCAGGATTGGATTGTCCATGACTTTTAATTGAACAAACCTCTACTTTTTTTTTCAAAATAGCTTTGTGTATTACTTCTCATCAACTGCTGCCAGAAATATTTTCCCCATCTGTTTTTGAGATGTAAAGGAAAAAGCTTATTTGGAGTGATTTCAAAAAATATTTTTTGTGTGATGTGATGGATTGTTAATACTGCTTTGAATGTGTGTTACAGTCAACGTGCAAGAGTTTGGAATATGATTGGTATGTTATTTTAGCATCTTTTGGATGTGACAGTTTTTCATATTGTCTTGCAAAGTGGGTACTAATTTTAGATCAACTTCCCTGGTAAGTATAGCTACAGAAATGTATTGATTAAATAAAGGGTGGAGTATCCTTGAATCATATAACAGATGGTGATATTTCATAAGAAGGGGCAAAGGGTTATTACGTTTTCATGCTGTAACAACAAGGAATGTTGCTGATGAAAAAAGTAATATTTGGATTGGATATAGCACAGATATAGAATAACAAAGGAGTGCCTTCCATAGTGCATAAGATAATCATCTATCAGTCCTCGGGCAATACTCACGGTCAAGTATAAACTGATGGGAAACATATCAGAAACCAGCTATGTGAACTATATAAAACGTACAAATGTTGCATGTTTACCTTGAATTCAACTTTTGCAAAAACAGAAAAATATATTGACATGACTAGGGCGGGATAAGACTTTTTTTCCATTCAAAATGCAAGCAAATACCTGTGAGACTAGCTCACACGTGGGTTGTATCTCTCTTGAATTAGGGTTAAAGGATGACTATAGTGTCAGGAAAACAAAGCGGTTTTCCTGACACTATAGTGCCCTGAGGGTGCCCCCACCCTCAGGGTCCCCCTCCCGTGGTGCTGAAGGTGTTAAAACCCCTTCAGCAGTTTACCTTATTCCAGCGCCGGGATCCCTCGGCGCTGGTGACCTCTCCTCCCCGTCCGACGTCAGCCCCCCCGTCCGACGTCAGTGGAGAATTTCTCAATGCTTACCTATGGACGCTCTGCGCAATGAATGCATAATATGCCTCCAGCGTCACATATGCACCTCTAGTGGCTGTCTGGAAGATAGCCACTAGAGGCTGGCTTAAGTTTCTCTGAAACTGCTATGTTTGCATCTGAAGGGTTAAAACTTGAGGGACCTGGCACCCAGACCACTTCATTGAGCTGAAGTGGTCTGGGTGACTATAGTGTCCCTTTAATTATTTCTGGGAAATATGTGAATAGGTAAGTGAAAATATCCTATTAGAAAGGTCTCTAGATTTGTGCTCTTTGACAGCTTGTGCCTAAGAGTTGTTGTTGGACTCCCATGATGCTCTTCCTGTCATAATGTTGGCAAAGCATCAGAGGGGATGTGGTCCACAACATCTGAAATGCCGACTTTAGATGAGCTAAAGTTGTTTTGGTGCCTTTAGTCGGCACTTTAAATTTAACTTAGAAATAAGGGTTTGTTGTTTTTTTAATTGGGGAACTTAATATGTGGACTCTTTTCAGTAGATCCAGAGGGATATTTGGGCAATAACTATTAGAGTATAATACACTGCTACTGCTGAGTGATACACAAAAAAAACCCTCCAGTTGTTTCAATGTACCTAGTGATTTGGAATAGTGCGCAAGTAACATTTTTGTTGTTTTTATTGTACCTTTTGGGACTGATGTGTACTATAGTCATTGCTGCCGCCTAGGAGTAGTGGGAGTCTGAGCGCAGGGCTTAATTTTGTATGACTTTATGTGCTTTTGTTTCACACAGTCTTGTTACAGTGCTGCTGCTTACCCAATGTGTTCCCTATTAAGGGTAAATAAGTGTGTAGGGGATTAGAAAAATACCCCTCTCTGTCTCTGCCTTTTAGCCTTTAAGCCTTTTAGTTGAGAGCACCAAGGGGAATTCTTATTGTAGGACTCATGTAAGAGATTCTGCCTTGACATGGCATTTGAGCTTACACTTTAATTGCTATTGGACTGAAACTAAAAAACCTCCAGTTTTTTATATGTGCATAGGGATTTGGGATAGTGCACAAGTAACTTTTAAAAAAGATTTTTTTTACTGTATGTATTGAGGTTCAGGAGTAGTGTCACCCAGTACAGACACCCAGATCACATCAGCTCAATGAAGTGGTCTGGGTGCCAGGTCCCTCTAGTTTTAACCCTGCAGCTGAAAACACTGAAATCACTGAGGGTTAATCCAGCCTCTAGTGGCTGTCTCATTGACAGCCGCTAGAGTAGCTTAAGCGATTCTCACTGTGAAAATCACAGTGAGAAGACGCTGAACGTCCATAGGAAAGCATTGAGTAATGCATTCCTATGGGCGGTTTGAATGCGCGCACGGCTCTTGCTGTGCATGCGCATTCAGAGCTGAGAGGCGGATTGGGGCGGAGTTATCCCCAGCGCCAAGGGAGTCTGGCGCTGGAGAAAGGTAAGTGCTGAGGACACACACTCTCACAAACAGACGCATACACACTAGCTAACAGACACACATTTACTGACAGACACACACTCAGTAACAGACATACATACACACTCACTGACAGACACACATACACACTCACTTACAAAACACACACTCACTAACAGACACCAAACAGACTCACTAACAAACGCACACAAACTAACACACTCAGTAACACACACAGTAACACACTCACTGACACACACAAACTAACACACACCGACACAAAAACTAACACACACACACTAACACTAACACACACTCAGTAACACACACAGTAACACACTCACTGACACACACAAACTAATACACTGACACAAAAACTTACACACACACACTAACCCTAACACACACACACACTAACACTAACACACACACACACACACACACACACACACTCTAACACACACATACACACTCTCTCTCACACACACACACACACACACACTCTAACACACTAACACACACACACACTCTAACACTAAAACACACACACACACTCTAACACCGGCGGGCGCGCGAGGGAGCACTCTCCCATGAGTGCTTCCTATTCAGCTCCCTCGCGTGCCGTGTACTGATGCCAGAGCCGGAATATGATGCCAGGGCCAGCCTCGGGGGGCCCTCTCCTGGGCACCCCAGAAGAAAAGGCTGGTCACACTGGGTACATACCGGGATGCAGGGCGGCTGGGCCCCCTGGCAAGTTGTGATTGCAAATGATTCATTTTATATATAAATACATTGGTAAAAAGGTATCTGCACTCACTTTCTTTTGGAAATTATTCTTTATTTCTTCATATTTGAAGCATTCACAATACTGTGTAGAAAAAAGTTGATGTTTTACTCCCAGATCGGGAAATATGAATTAGTCATTAACAGGCATGCTTTTATAATGTTTCTACACACTAAATAAAAAAATGAAAAAATAAATTAAATTAGTTATTAGCCCCTCAACATTGTTATGGGGTTCTATGCCGTCTCACGTTAAGTGGGCTTAAAGTTACAACGTCATAGAAGGTTTGCAGCCCTCAAGCTCACAAAAACTCACATACCCCAGTAACCATGTGATCACAATTACATGACATATATATATATATATATATGCTCAAAAGTTTGCATACCCTTGGAGAATTGGTAATAATACATGTACAATTTTTAAAGAAAACATGAGTAAGCAGGCAAAACACAAAAACACATTTCTTTTATTTCTTATAAGATTCATATTCAACTGTAGGTTATAAAAGAATGGCACTATCATAAAACAAAACATGGCAACAAAGAAATAAATTAAATGACCCCTGTTCAAAAGTCTGCATACCCTTAGTCCTTAATACTGTGTATTGCCCCCTTTAGCATCAATGACAGCATGCAGTCTTTTGTGACAGTTGTCTATGAGGTCCCTAATTCTTGCAGGTGGTATAGCTGCCTATTCATCTTGGCAAAATGCCTCCAGGTCATGCAAAGTCTTTGGTTGTCTTGCATGAACCGCACATTTGAGATCTAACCACGGTGGCTCGATGATATTAAGGTCAGCAGACTGTGATGGTCACTCCAGAACTTTGAACTTTTTCTCCTGCAATCACTGGAGGGTCAACTTGGCCTTGTACTTAGGGCCATTGTCATTCTGTAAAGTCCAAGAACATCCAGAGTGCAGCCTTCATGCAGAAGACAGCAAATTGCCTGCCAGTATTTTCTGATAACATGCTGCATTCATCTTGCCATCAATTTTCAAAAGATTTCCCATGCCTTTAGAGCTCACACTGCCCTAAAACATCAGTGAGCCACCACCATTCTTCACAGTGGGGAATATTATTCTTTTCACTATAGGCATCCTTGACCCCTCTCCAAACATAGCGCTTATCTTGGGACCCTAAAGCTCTATTTTGGTCTTGTCACTCCAAATTACAGTGTGCCAGAAGCTGTGAGGCATGTCAAGGTGTTGTCTGGCATACTGTAACCAGGCTTTTTTTGTGGCATTGGCACAGTAAAGGCTTCTTTCTGGAAACTCGATCATGCAGCTAATTTTTGTTCAGGTATCGTCGTATTTTGCTCTTTGAAAAGACAAGTCTTTTTCCAGAGCAGCCTGTATTTCTCCTGAGGTTACGTGAGGGTTTTCCTTTGTATCCTGAACAATTCTTCTGGCAGTTGTGGCTGAAAACTTTCTTGGTCTACCTGACCTTGGCTTTGTATTAAGAGATCACCAAATTTTCCATTTCTTAATAAGTGATTGAACAGTACTGACTGGCATTTGCAAGGCTTTGGATATCTTTTTATATCCTTTTTCATCTTCAAAGTTCCATTACCTTGTTACGCAGGTCTTTTAATAGTTACTTTCTGCTCCCCATGGCTCAGTATCTAGCATGGTCAGTGCATCCACATGAGAGCAAACAAACTCATTGACTATTTATACACAGACACTAATTGCAATTTAAAAAGCCACAGGTATGGGAAATAAACCGTTTATTGCCATCGTGTATCACCTTGTGTGTCTGCAACAAGACCAAACATTCAAGGGTATGTAAATTTTTGATCAGGGCCATTTGGCTGATTTCTATGTGATAATAAATGGCTTTATATGATCACTATCCTTCAATAAAAGAAATATTTGAGCATTAGTCATATTTTTTTTCAGTTTCTGCTAGGGTATGCAAACTTTTGAGCACAATTGTATATAGATATTTACATATAAACACACACACATATATATATATATATATATATTTATATATATATATATATATATAAATTCTGCTTATATATGTATGTAGTTTTTTTTACATAATTATATGATTTTATTAATTACAAAAAAAAATTTCAAGGTTATTTAACCCTGAAACTTTCCAAAACACCATAAAATGTGGGGAGTACTGTTGTACTTAGGAGTCTGCTGAATACAAATATGAGTGTTTCAAAACAGTAAAATGTATAATGACAATGATATCATCAGTGAAAGTGTAGTTTGTGTGTGAAAAATGAAAATATGAACGCTAACTTTAATCAGGGTTTGTGACTAAGTGGCTACTAAAAAAGACTGGATATACCCCATTTTGAATACCCTCGGTTGTCTACTTTTGCAAATGTTTTGCCTCAATGGGGTTAGTTTTCATTCCAGGCCTAGCAAACCAATCAGGAAAATTAAAAAACTGTAAAAACTGAAAAGGGGAAATCCCTATATTTGACCCTGTAAGTTTCCAAAATCCCATGTTGTAATTGTGAGACATCGCTAAACATAAATATGTATATTTTATTGCAGTAAAAGCTAATAGTATTATGACATTCACAGTTAAAATGCCATGCATTTCATTCATATTATATTATGTTTCATGTATAAATATTTGATGTGAAATTAATGCCCTGTTTCTCCTGAACAAAATGATATATAATAGGTGTGGGTACACTAAGTATGAAAGAGGTAAATTATAGTTGAACAGACATATAGCTCAAATTCTAGATTTTGTTTTGATTCAAACTTGTACAATTGCCTACCTCCTTAAGTGGTTAACAGGCATTCTTTTATAATGTTTCTACGAAATAAATAAATAAGTAATTTATCAGGATACCGGATCTCGTAGCATGTGAAAAGGACCTGGAAAAAAAACACATTGCACAAAACAAAGTAAATATCATGAAATTTATTAATTTAACCATTTCATTGACAAATCTTGCACCACTACTATCTGTAAAACATATTTCCTTTTAATCTGGGGATTATATGAATAAACGAAAAAGACGTTTGTTCGTGCAGGGTTTGGCAACAAAACCAATACTAGAAGTGTAAGCATGTCACACTACAGAAGAATGTGGCACAGATTTCATAAAAGCTTTCTCTAACGATTTCACAAAATACTTCACACGACAGTTATGCTATGACCTGCTAAACTGTAGAACACTCCCACAAAGTTCAGCTGGCTGCATTTCATTAGTCATTGAGTACATTATTGAGATGCCCAATGCCTATCCAGAATGAAGCTAGAATTCCTGAATGCACACAGGCCTTTAATCAGGTGCATCATACCTCCCAACCGTAGGAAGTAAGTACAGAATCGGGATGGGATGGTGGGCCTTTGGGGGGGTTCTATGTTCTATCAGTGACACTATTTGCATCACCTGCGATGCCCATAATGAGGAGGCTGCCCTGGAAAGTGGTTGGCAGAACTCCGCAAGGCTGCCTCCAACAGACAGAACAATGCAGAGAGTGCTAGTGAAGTGCTGTCTGCATGCTTCTTGTTCCTGCCACATTGCATAAGTGCCTCTAGCGATGTGCTCGTGCTTTGCTGCCCATTGACAATTTCCTGGTGTCCCAAGATACTGGATAGTTGGGAGCACTCCCTGCATGGCTATAAACAGTGCTTCTAAACAAAGAGAACTAAGGTGGTCTCCTTCACAGGGAAAGGTAAATCAGGAAATGTGCAGAAAGGACACATTTACTTACATGAATGTAATACAAAATAATATGAAAATATGCCACAATACATGTAATCTTTTATTTTAAATTATAATAAAAATAATGGAATTTTTCTTCAACAGATTAGATTAGCATTAACCCCATCTTAACATGAAAAGTTATTTGTTTATTTCAATATGCTGGCTCAAGAGAATGTGTACCATATGTGTCCTATACTTTTTTATCAAAGGAATTCCCTGTAAGAGCTGCAATCCAGACACTAAAGAAGTGGTGGGATTTTAAAGGCTTTTTCATCTAGAGCCAGGATATTTTGGCTCTTAACAACGTGAGTTGGCAATTGACATAATATCACATTTAAAAGCTTTCATTTGCATATTTATGCTATGTTATGCAAGTTCCTTTTATTTTGATGTCAAATTAACACGTTATATATTGCACAAGAGAAAACATGTTCTAAGGATGTAGCTAAAAAAATATTTTACATTCTACAGTTTTTGTTTTGTTTTGTATTTAAGGAATATACACACAGGTGATGTAGTGTATATAGAGTTGGATTTTCTATACACTTTCAAGATTATTTACTACAGTGAGAATTCAAAGTGAATCTCACATTTAAGGCCAAAATAGCCAAACTGAAACCATAGGTGACTTAGAGAATGTTTACAGTGTTTTGTTTTTTTCGTAGATACACGCATACCATGAGATAAATTCAAGATAGATTCAATGTGGGATTAGGTACATGTGTCAAAAGAATGGCACAATTTTAAATAGTAAATTAATCAGAAATAACAATGATACTAAAGTCATGCATATACTAAAAAAACAGAAAAGCTATACGGCATTTGGCCCTAATACAGATCCACCAGGTAAACATTATTGAAACCTCATCAGTAATAACAGGTACTAGACTGGTAAGCTCAAACTAAAATATGAGGAACAAAAGATAAAACCACTGCTTTCTGAGCTAAGTATTAAGACATGTGGTATGAGATAGCAATATATCAACCTATGCCCAATCAAGGAAATGTGTATTGACTGCAACATAAAAATCAACAGACCTGGTTGTGACAAGCAAAACAGGCGCATTTGTGCTCCCAGACACTGCATCTCCAGCCCCAAGGACGTACCAGAACCGGCACCCACTGTCCTGTTAACCCACCATGCAATATGCATACGGCAAAGTGCCTATACAACCTGAAATATTCAAGAGCTATTTTAGGTTGTATACTGTGTCTAGGATTTACATCTCCTTTGACTCCTTGCTGGAGGCTGGTCTGGTACAAGGTAAGTTGTGTTGGCACTAGCATTGGTGAGGCATGCCATCTTGAGGCTTTCAGGGTGTTGCGTGGTGTCAACCTGCTGAGTGTTTTGACCTTAAATTTTCAAATCACTATGAATTCTCACTTGAGTGAAAAACCCTGTCAGTGCATTTCAAACACTGCCTCGTTTCACACCTTTTTGGCAATTGGACTAGAGCTGAACCACAGCTCTTCAGCAAAATTACATTGGCTGCCAGACGGGCTCTAGCTCAAGACTAGTTGAAACCTACTGCACCTCTCATGAACACAGTACTTATTAAACTCAAAGACCAATATATCATGGACAAACTAATGGCCCACGTTTGAGGGTCTCTGAAGACCTTCT
>OW240913.1:267186154-267213463 GCA_933207985.1 Pelobates cultripes
AGCTGCTGTTTCCATGCAAGAATGATCTACTGTTAAGCATCTGTTGACCCTTAGTTTTTAATCATTTCACAAAATTGCTTTCTAGCTGGTTACCTGTGTGACACATTTCACATTTTTACCTACTCTATTATATAGTAGAAAAGCTACTGCCCTTTTTATAACATAATACAGAAGGTGTTGTGGGTGAGGACACAACTAAATGTTTTAATACATTTTAACTATGATCCATTGCAATGTTGAAATGTACCAGATATCTGTCAGTCATTAAGGTGGAGGTCAATTATACACTTTTCTATCACCAGAAAAAAATGACAAAATGTTAAGAAGAGACAACGTATAGAACCTAAGATGCATTGTGTTTAGAATTTTTTTTAATGCACACAGCTATTGAATGTTTTAATACATTTGAACTTTAATGTAGCCGATGATTCATTGGAATGTTGAAATGTTCTAGGTATCTGCCAATCATTATGGTGTAGGTCAATTCTACACTTTCCTGTCACCTAAAAAAATGACAAACAGTTAAGATGAGACAATACATAAAACCTAAGATGCATTGTGCTCAGATTTTTTTTTTTTTTTACGCATATAGCTATTGAGAAATATCCAATCATGTTCTTGCCTATTTTAAAGTCAATAATAAGTGACCTGCAGGTCAAACAAAAATGAAATAAAATTGTGTTCCTTTACCTAGCCTCAACCTAAATGTATATTTATATATACCGGTATATTGTCAAAGTCTCAATAGCCACATATTATCAGCGGTAATGAAATGTCACCTTGCAAAAAGTCAAAATAGAATTAGAAAGCACAGTTCAATTCTATTATGATAATTGGTTGACCTTGAGCCATAATCAATTTTATATATGAAACTAAAGATACATTGCATTATTGTATTCTATCAGTTGATGTCTCACCAGGCAATTCTGTATGTTTTTTTTGTAATAATATTTTCAATTAAAGAGTTGTAAATAAGATAAATTAATAAATCAAATACCTACCATTAAATATCACACTACAAATAAATGTGCCTTTCATGCACCAAGTTAATATGATGATCATGTAAGAGAGAAATATTTTGTAATATATCACAGAATATATCTAATTGCACTGATAGTAGAATGGTAGGAGGATATGTTAGTAGATGTGTGACTATATACAAGTTTGAAAACACATTAATAATTTAGCAGCACACAGCAAAGTGTAGTGGGCTGGTAATAAAAAGAGAAATTGAACATGTGAAGGAGGATGTAATGGTAAGATAGAGAGACAATTATTTATATTAAGTCAATAATGTACTCCCTAAGTGTTAATTTAAAGCTGCTATTATTTATGTTTTATGGCAGCAGTAGCATGAAATGCTTTTAATGTCAGTAGTGTAAAGCGGTACAAGTCATCAAACTAACTTTTGACAGGTGCCCCGCCCCCTTTTTATGAAACCACGCCCCTTTTAGGAAACCACACCCCTTTTTATGAAACCACGCCCCTTGCGCAATATGTCAGACGCCCCGCCCCTTTTTATGAAACCACGCCTGTTGCGCAATAGGTCTCCGCCCCCTGTGTGGTGATGGTTGCCCGGCCCTTTCATGAAACCACGCCCCTTGCGCAATAGGGCCCCACCCATTGCCGTTGATGGGTGTCCGCCCCTTTTTTATGAAACCACACCCAATACGGCATGTAATAGACACGCCCCTTTACAATGTTCATAGAGTCTGCCACCATGTGGTTGTATGAGGTACTACATCCTATGGTTGGATGTTTATTTATTTTAAATTTCATTTCATATTACTGAATAAAGAGGACAAGTCTGGACATGTTTTGGAAGATGTGTCTGGGGCCAGTTTTGAAAGTAGAGAACAAACCCAGAGGGCAAGTTTATATACATCTGAGAAATAAATAAATGCCAAAGTAACTCATATAACGATATTTATTAGACAAAAAAAAAAAAAGCCGATACACTATTCACAGGAAAAGCAACTATACAATAGTCACAGGCAAAAGGGGTAATACAATGTATGAAGGAAAAGCAATAATCATCACATGTTTTAGACAGAAATGCAATGAATAAACATCACAAATTCAACCAATCAGCAGGCTGCTTTAGTATACGGGGGCGCTTCTTAGGTAGCAAATAGCCGTGAGATGTAGTTAATCCCGGGGTGCTAAAAGAAATATTTGGTAACGATTGTCTCTTTTGAAAATGGGGTGTTATGTCCAGAGTCTCGCTTGGAAGGATCCGCAATTTCAATTGTTCCAAATAGTCTCTATTTGATGTGTTGCCCACAACGGTAGACGGTATGTTCAGGTCAGCCATAGCCTGAAGAAAAGTATCCCAGCCCAGAGGTAATTTACGTACCGTAACATTGTGACTCTGGGTAACACTACATACCAAATCGAGTATATTTGATCCCGGTACAACAGTGTTTTTATAAACAAATTCACCCTTATCATTCCAAGCGGTAATGTGCTTAAATTGAGACATTCTACTCAACAACAATTCAGCATTTTTTTTATAGCGGACATTTACATTATTAACAACTTCACGAAATACAGCGTCTGAAACATCAGAGACTCCAGCATTATGAGGATGTGCTACAGGGGGGTTTGGTACAGAGGATTCTCCAGGAGGTAAGAAAAGTGTCAAGCCCAACTTTTCGCTTTCACTCTGTTTAGTACGTACCAAGTATTTCTGCAATATAGTGGTATACCTCTTTATCTTCTCATCATCCGATACACCTCTATTTTGAAGAATAGATATAATCTCATTATCTAGGTTTTGAGTGACAGACTCACGAGCGGTCTCAGAGCTCTGAGTGGTTCGCTGTATTAGGTCTAACTCTTGTTTAGACACTAAGTACTTTTTCTCAGCGTGTGCCATTAACGGTTAGTCAAAAGACCGGTCAGCAGAGGTATAGCAAATCCCAACAGAGAGCCAATAAATCCTCCAGACTGTTTAACCAACTGTTTCTTCTTACTAAAAGACACTTTTTTGTTGCTCAGTGCTTTTATATTTTTTCGCCACTTTTTTAGCTTTTCTACTTGTTGTTGTGATAAAGGTATCTTACCTTTAAGGGTATTAAGAGCTATTTCACATATAGCCGTGACTAAATCATGAGAGGCGGAGCATAAAATATCTTTTTTTTGTGATGGCGATGCACTTATTAGACTTTGTAAAGCCAACCAATTGCGACGTATACGCATAGACATCCTTAAGGATCTGAGATTCGGCAGGGAATGACCTGTTAAAGGTATGTTATCGACTTTTAGAGGGCTGTTTGTTATAAATATATGCAGAGGGAAGGTCGGGTGGGAAGAGACCGGTTCTTAAGCGGTACTCTTCGAGGGTTGCAGATCTTAAATCTACAAGTAGATAACCATAAGATCTGCGTGTGGCATCTTCAAAAGCGTCTAGAAAAAATTGTGATTTACCGGGGTACATTTGGCGGGCCAGAGTAGTGATTTGCAGTTTATCTCTTGGGTTCTTAAAAAGTACCATATATTTAGTGTTTAAAGCTATAGTACGACTTTTTTTACCTTGACAGAACACATTCTGCACCAGATACATAATACTCAGATTTCTGTGATGCACATACTTGGTGAATGCTTTCTCAATTTCTGAACTCTCACTAGCAGCCTCCATTAAGTCATCAACAATAGTTAAATTTACTCTGTTAGGGGGGAACAAATTATCATCATTAAATGTTGTGGGTAAACCCTCTATAAAACGAATATTTGGGATTGTGAGTAATAATTCATCATAAAGCACTTGCCAGCAGGCATAAAACCAAACAATGTTATCAGGAGTGTGCGACATTAAAGCGGTAGCATTCTGTAAAACCTGTTTGACAAAATAACTTTTCCCGGAATTAGAAGGGCCTGCCAATATGCATGAAAAAGGATGTTGTAAACGAGTGTCCATGGTGAATGATTAGTAACCAAATGGGAGAGTGGTAAAGTCGTCGACCAAATATCTTTTTGTATATACACACTTCTGTGTTTTCTGTAGCGGTCGCGTCTCTATTTGCCAAAGGAGTTTATTTCTGACAATGGAGGACTGTCGTACCACTATTCTTTTCTGTTCATCAGGGTCTGAGTGCAAGGGGTAGTCCAACACCAGGTCTTTTAAACTGTCAAAGTTAATCAACTGGGCATTACTGGCATGAAGTGTTATGCCTTTCACCTTTAGAGATGTTTTATCCGTCGATAGTTTGTAACCATACGTCTTGGGACCTGCAGATACAAACTCTGTAATGTGTGTGTCACAGGGTATTTCACTAGTCAGCTCACCTAGATAGTCCCCTAGAGGTGGATTCCAGTCACCCGCTGTACTAACAAAAATAACAGAGTCAGTGTCGTGGTAGAGACATCTCTCATTAAGACGGTCTAAAACATTGTACAGTTCAAGTCGTGCATAGGCGGTGGTAAAACATGCAATAAATATATTGGTATTGCGAGACGGACTGTGACAACCCTGGGCGTGCTTCCAACTGAGCATGGCTGTATCATCATTTATGAATGACAGAGAACACACCTCGTATTCAGGTAAAAATATATAACCAAAAAGCTTGTCAGGATCAGATACAAGACTTGTGGTTTGCAAATTAGGTTTCTGACCAAATTTGCCCCATAAAGAATTAAGAAACAATTTTGCAATCTGTCGTTTTGCAGGGTTTACTTCTATTTTCTCTGGTCTTAGCAAAATACCCTCTTTAGCGTAATAAGCATCAATGTATTGGCGTCTTTTTTCATCAGTCGTACACCATTCAGGGTAACCTGAGGATTCCTGCTTATCCCTAAGGTGCACCTTTATATACTTTTCAAATAACGTATTGGAAGAGTAAGGAAAGTGCCAAATCTCAAAGATCTTCCCCAACCTGTAGCCCTTAATCAGGGCTTGTTGTATTTCAATAGTGCACCAAGTACCTGTCAAAGAGCGTTCCTCCTCATTATGTTCACAATGTGCTGTTTGGTTATTGGCTGTGCATGTACGACATAATGGGAACATAAGTTTGCCATTCATTTTAACCGGTAGAACAGGGAAAAATAGACCTCGGGGTGGGTACACTGTTACTTTAGCAAGGCCAAAATAGTGTTCAAAAGACTGAAAATTATCATAAATGATTACTGGGTGATCCGTGGGATATAATTTTGTTTTGTTGACGTATGGGTATAGACTGGTAAAATCATAATAGTGTATGCTCTCACCTGGGGCCGCTTTGTGGTACAATTTGATTGCGTTTGTGCGGCCCCCATAAAGCGCATCACGAGGTTCCAGCGGCTGTGGAAAATCTTTATCGATAAGAAAAGCCTGTAGATCCTTGTCAGTTTCTAACAGGTTTGACCAATCATGCTCCCACATCTCACGGACCACATAACCTCGCATTTTTAGAAAATGATTTTTAACATTGGTTTTGTGGTGTAATTGTGCATAGGTAGTCTTTGTAACTGTGTTAAAAGCCTTTTCATTATAACAAACTGGGCAACCGTGGTAGAAACAACCCTGAAATTCAAAAGCTGTAGGCTGGCCATCAATCAGAGCGTACCCATCCAAAAAATAGTTACCAACAGCCCTTTCACCGCCCTGTAGAGCGTGCTGAATAGTGATCCCCTCTTTGTGTGCAACATACATTAACCACTGTATAGACTTTGTTGAGAAACGTTTCTGATTTGCATGGTAATTGTCAGAGGGTAAAATTGCTATGGTATTTTTCGGTAAAAACTTAAATCTGTACATGGCCATGCACACAGACGCTAATGTAGTGAGTTGAAAAGGATCAATATCAGCAATGACGGTTTCAGGACCGTCAGGACCCACAATAGTTTTTACCTTCTTGGTCATCTCCATCACACTTTCTCTGTAGCAGACACAGGCCTGTTTCAAGATTTTAACATCATCTATACAGTATTTCTTAAGTTCATTTTGAAAATTGAACTGACAATGTTGGTTCTCTTGATACCAGACCATAAACTCCTTTTTATCATCACACATCATTTGGTCATAACCATAATAGTCTACCAAAGGCATAGGGCCAATATAAGACTGATTCTGGGCTGTGTTAAAAAAGTGTGGAAAATAGCCTTTACAACCGACGAAACCCAGGGCCTTTGGCAATTGACTTAGTTTCATGGGGAGAAAATTTAAAGAATCGATAAATCTGATACCTAGATCAGCGACAGTCACACAAAGTAATTTACCACCTTGCGCCAACAACTCAATAGCAATTTTCTCCTTAAGAAGTTGATTCACCACAAAGTAAGAATCATACCTGCCTGCATTATGCGCTATGAATGTGTAGTTACTAAAGGGCTTGTTTATAAATGTTATTATAAACTCCTCTAGGCACGCTGTACCCTGAAACTCCCAGCACTTATCCCCTTCTAATTCTGAAGCATAGATATAGTTGGGGATATGTACACCGGTCTCCTGCATACATTCAAAGTCATAAAAAATGTATTTGTTAGTAGGGTTTTCTGGGGTGTATCTTCTCATATAACAAACATGGCCATCAAGCGTGACTACAGTGGCATAGCAAATCTGACATTGGAAACCTTTACACTTATGATCGGCCATTACGGTGTAACGGCCGCAGGAGTCACAATAAGCTTTCTGCCTGCACTCTATGTCTCCGGATACGGAGAGCTCTATGTGCAACTTTAAGCACTCTTGTGAACGACAAAAAGTACGACAACTGGAACATCTAGGAAACTCCCCTTTCACTTCTACACAGTTCTGTCTGTGACAGGCCTTACAAAAATACCGGCAGGAATGATTGTTTTTGTGAGAGAATGGTGTGTGACAGTAATTACAGAAGTATGATTCCCCAATGAACGCATTAATTTTTTTAATGCCATAATAATGTTTGTCTTCATGGTATATAAACACAACTTTATCTTTACAGGGCTTGTCTGAATGAAAATAGTGCCACGAACCATGATTGTGATACAGTACTTTAATTGTAATGCCTAAATGTTGTTCAAAAGCTGGGATGTCGCTAAAACTAACCAGACGATCATCAGGGATACCTACAGCTTTATGTATTTCTCTGGCTCTCTCCAACAACAGAGAGTCTACAGGATTATCCTGAGCCACAAGGGCACAAATGCTAGCCGCTAGACACAGGTTATTATTATCATTGTTTAAATCATAAAGCCATCTCTTTTTCCTGGCAATGATACAACTATAGGGTGTTGACCGGAGACGCCTACGATGCATTACACCACCGACTCTATTCCTAACAATGATTACAACCAACCTTAAAGACCCGCTGCCAATAATTTCAGCATTGCTCTGTACCAGGTTTGACACTGCGTTTAAAAAGGTTTCAGCATTCAATTCATCCCTACAATGTCTAATAGAGTGTAACGGTCTGCCAAGATCATCGCTATCTAGCCTTAATTGAACAAAATCGCTGGGACCTATATCAGGCATCATCCTGTTTAAAAGCTCTTGAATAGCATCATGTACAGACTGGAGTGCGTCTGAAAACGATGTTATTCTGTCTAAATTTACAAACCGAAAATGTTCATAATATTCTACGTCATTAAAATTGTTAATATCTCTGCGGCGTTGTTCAACACGCTCCAAAAATACAGGGGCCTCTAACTCATTAACAGGGTTCTGCACTTCGGGATGTTCCTGCGAATCGTTAATATTCTCAGGACTAAATGGACTTTGTTACGTCTCTGTGGAAAGTTCTGTAGGTGTTGGGGCTATTTCAGTATCATTTGTGTGGGGTGTCACAGGGGTAACTGTAGCGTCTACGCCATCCTCAGCCGGAAGCAGCACAGGTGTTAAGCATTTGATTGCCTCACAAGGGGTCTTACGGCGTTGCCTAGACATCGCAGAACGTAATGCACCTCGCAATGTATTTATGGCACGTTTAACGGTTCTAGCTCGACGCTTAGCTACAAGTCTCTGTCTGTCCCATTTTTTGGATTGAGATAATAAACCCCGTCCAACCATGACTAGTCACGCGGGGGTCAGTAAATTTAGTCCTGAACGAAAGGCATTGGTAGCACGGTCAAGTCTTTCAAAACGGTTTAAAAAATTAGTTTGTCTAAGCTCATCATCAGTCACAATAACAATGTTACGGATCTCACTAATCACAGAGTCAATAAAGTCTCCTAAAGCGAACCAAAAACCAAGTTCCCTTAAAAACCACTGTAATAAATCACTGACGTTGTCACGGGGTAATATAATGTTTGGTATAACACCGTTTATACTCAATTGACTATCACGACCATCATGGGATAACAATGCATGGCCAATTCTAAATGGGCGGCTAGCGGCATAAAGTTTTAGACTCAGAGGCCTGCTGCACTGTAAAAGAGCAGCGTCATTCAGTATTTTGAATATTTCAGTGATTGTATGTTGTACAGCATCCTTGACTTTAAACCATAAAGGAGCAGAACGCGTGAACCATAACATACATTTTCTAGTATCAAGAGGTGATGTGGTCTCTGTATAAATGTGTGTGTTTTTGCTGTCAGTATGTGTTATGGTCTGTAAAACATATCTACTTTTCTTAGGTGGCGGGTGTGTCGGCACCTTTACAGAGGTATTTCTGGATGTCAGTGATGTAGTCCCTCTATGTATATTGTTATCATTGCCGATGGTTTGTGTTATGTCCTGTAAAACAGATCTACTTTTCTTAGGGTTTGGTTGTATAGGAACATTTACAGGGCTAATGGATTGTTTCACAGGTACATTTGATTCTACAGTGAAATGTCGACACCCTGATACATTGCCTGGTGATGTGACTGATGGCTTACCCCGAGATGTGTGTTTTGTTGTGGTTAATGAATGTATTTGTTGAGGCTCCTTTGCGACGCATGCCGCACTAGATGGACGCTGCCTTAAAACCCCTGAGGTCGACGTTGACGGTTGTTCATCGTCACGTGTGACTGGAATATCTCTTGTAGAGCGGATCCGGGTTATAGACAACTTTGGTACTGTATTCAAAAATAAATGAGTAAATTAATACACTGATGTACATACAGGTATATCTATGTAGTAAATAAAGATACAAATAAATATACTATATTTATGTAGTATACAAATATACAAATAAACAAAGAACTCATACGTATACTTGCCCTGTTTTAGTTTATGCGGGGTGCAGTCCCTGCGTTCTCCGGCATTCGCGCTGTATGTCTTACGACCGTGATCCGCAGCTGGTAAGCGGCTAATGTCTGTGCATGCATTAGATACTGCTGAGGTTTTTGTACTCTTTACGGTTGTTTCTAAAATAAATAGAAATATAATTATCGCAGGGATAAAACCGGGGATGATACAACCGCATATAACGTTATATAAACACATACCTGCTTTTAATGGTCTATGTGGATGTATGTTGGAGGGTCTGTCAGTCAATACTCTAGTATTCAAAGGATCTAAATAAATAAAATACAATAAGCCTTAGTTTTTTGGGGTTTTTTTGTTTTGTTTTTTATGCATAAAAGACTTCAAAATAAATGTTTAGAATTTTAGAACGCTTATCAATATAGAAAATTTACAACCTTGTGAGGCGACCGCGAGCCTTCTGTGTAACTCGTTTTCATTCGTTGTTGGACTGATTTGTGCCTGAAAGGTGATAAAGTATTTGAACGCTTATGAAGGGAACACTAGGTCAGCATTTTACAATGAATGACCACAATCGGTTGTTTGACAAAACAGACACAGTGAGATGTCTAACAGCCACAGTGATATGGGTGATGCTGTAGCATCACAGCTTATTTTAAAAAGGTAATGCCATAACATGCGAGGATAAGCTCAGCATAACGCATATATACAACATATATAAGCCCAGCATAACACATATATTAAACAACATACACGGATAAGACCCACAAATGCATAGAGAAGAAGTTTGCATACATTAAAAACATGACTATGTTCAGCACGTAACGTTTTAGAACACAGACACACAGAAACAAACAATGCAGACTCTATATAATAGACCCTTACGTTGTTAAAAATAAAAACCAAAACATACGGCACACAGTCTATACTACCGACCCTGACAGTTAGAAATAAAGCAACCCCATTGATGCTGTATCATCACAGCTTATTTTAAAAATGTTATGCTATAACTTACACGGATAAGCACAGCATAACACATATCTACAACATATAAATCCAGCATAACACATATATTCATACACAGACAAGCCCCGCAAATGCCTAGAGAAGGATTTTGCCTACATTAAAAACATGACTATGTTCAGTACGTAACGTTTTAGAACACACAGAGACGGAAACAAGCAGTGCAGACTCTATATAATAGACCCTTACGTTGTTAAAAATAAAAACAAATACAGACGGCATACAGTCTATACTACAGACCCTGACAGTTTGAAATAAAACAACCCCATAGACATTTATATTGTAAAAAACATAAAATTTTAAATATAAAAGCATGATTTAGAATTACTTACCATATCTGTGTCTTGGGTATTCATTATGTAGTTGTATCCAGGAGCTGTCTTATGACCCCTAGTCTTGAGACTGGTCTTTTTATACCTTTTTTTTTTGTAATGTTTTTTTTTTTCTTTTTTTTTTGTTGGTGTTTGCGTGATGGGTTCAGGCAGGTGTATGATGGTCATTGTGTGATGTGGTCAGACAGGTGCATGAGGGTCATTGTGTGATGTGGTCAGACAGGTGCATGAGGGTCATCAGTAGTAAAAATAGCCATACTCATTGCAATAGACAAAACTGATTTTATTGAGAGTAAAATAAATCATTACATATCAATGACGATAACACGCGGTACATCTCTGCACATGCACGCTATGAACGCGTCTATTTTTTAACCCACGCATATATTGCCACACAAAACTGGAGACTAAACGGTCATTTTGTTTTAATTCACTTGTGAAATGGCTTAAAAGCTCTTTAAAAGCAACCCCTTTGCACATATGATGAATAAAAAAAATACAGAATTCACCACATACTGTAGACAGAGTGCTTTGTAACTGAACATTTTGAAAGTATATCTGTTTAGCATTTCTTTTTTAAAAAATCAGTATTTCTTTAGGGAATATTTCGCTTGTCGGTGCTAGTCCGTACGAATCAAAAAAATATCCCTGTCTCTTATCATCAATATAAACAGCCAACCAGTGCTCCCCGGATAATGTATGTGGATCTGTATTGATAATGAATGCCGCTGGTACGCTGTCCAGTTTAGAGGTGGGTAGTAAATCACACGGAAACACGCCAACAAATATACCTCTGGAATATGGGTCGGTACGTAAAATATGCGTTATTTCTAAGGTGTTCATGGTTAGGTTTTAGAGAAAATCATAAAGAACCTCCCGTCTTTGATTAATTTCAATAACGTTTTCAAACAGTCCATAGACGATCAGATTTACAGTGCGTTCCAGGGCCCTCGAAAAGCGTATTTCCGCCCTTAGGTTACCGCTACGTATGAGTGAAAAATGACTACTGCATTCCTGATCAGGCGATAGATCAAAAGCGAATAATGTATATCCGTCCACAAATTCTACTCTGTTAATTATAATTCCAGAATCACCGCAGTTCTTCTGTGCCAATAATAAAAATGACATATATTCACGCACTGCGTTAGAATGTTCAAAATCAGGCTGAAACGGCTTTGCAGGTATTTGTTCACCATCTAGATCAGGGGTAGTCAACCTTTTTCTACCTACCGCCCACTAATGCATCTTTCTTGATGGAAAAATTTCCTTACCGCCCACCAGTTTTCGCGCAAGTGCAGAATATTTTTTAGAAAGGAGGGTGTTTTAAAAAAAAATAAAAAAAAAATGTACATACATTTATCTTTTTATTTCTACTTTATGCATGTTTATAATGTTAACTTTATAAAATATAATGAGAAAATAAAGTAAATTTAAATTACCTTTACTAGTGATTAATGAGATATTTGAGGTTGATGCTGCGAGACTAAATATTTGATATCTGGTTCGATTTTCATAAGGAACAAGCAAAGGTCTCTCTCTTTCGGTGATATTCAAACGATTTCACTGTTTGCGCGTAATATGATTTCTCATCTGTGCATCAGCTCCCCTTCTCTCCCTCCTCAATTCACCTCTCCACCTTTTTTTCCCCCCTTTTTCCTAATTTTTAACCTTCGTTATAGCAATGCCCAGCAGGAAGGCTGAGCTAGGTAGCCCACTTATTATTATTATTATTATTATTATATTAGCCAACAACAATTTTCTCCTTTTTCTTTTTCTTCTTTCTCCTTTTTTACAAGTACTCTGCTCTTTCTTTCTCCAATGCTACAAGTACTCTGTTCCTTCTTTCTCCAATGCTACAAGTACTCTGTTCCTTCTTTCTCCAATGCTACAAGTACTCTGCTCCTTCGTTCTCCTTTTTTTACAAGTACTCTCCTCCTTTATTTTATCCCCTTTTTTTCTATTTTTCTTCCTTCCTTTTTTTTTTTTATCTTTTCCTTTTTATCTCCTTTTTTATGCTTTTCTTTTACATTCCAATGAACAAAAGTAAGGCTGATGTATAGTGGGTAGGGGGTCTGTGAGGTTGGTAGGGGGGCTCTATAATGGGTGGGGGGCTGTGAGGTGGGTAGGGGGGCTCTATAGTGGCTAGGGGGGCTCTATAGTGGGATGGGGCAGTGAGGTGGGTAGGGGGGCTCTATAGTGGGTAGGGGGCAGTATAGTGGGTAGGGGGCAGGGGGGCTGTGAGGTGGGTAGGCTGGCAACATAGTGGGTAGGGGGCTCTATAGTGGGTAGGGGGGGGCAGGGGGGCTGTGAGGTGGGTAGGGGCTGTGAGGTGGGTATGGGGGCTGAATAGTGGCTAGGGGGCTGTGTGGGTAGGGGGCTGTGAGGTGGGTAGGGGGCTGTATAGTGGGTAGGGGGGCTGTGAGGTGGGTAGGGGAGCTGTATAGTGGGTAGGAGGACTGTGGGTGGGTAGGTGGGCAGTATAGTGGGTAGGGAGCTGTGAGGGGGTAGGGGGCTGTGAGATGGGTAGTGGGGCTGTATAGTGGACAGGGGGGCTGTATAGTGGGTAGGGGAGCAGTATAGTGGGTAGGGGGGCTCTATAGTGGGTGGGGGGGCAGTATAGTGGGTAGGGGGCAGGGGGGCTGTGAGGTGGGTAGGGGGCAGTATAGTGGGTAGGGGGGCAGTGAGGTGGGTAAGGGGGCTGTATAGTGGGTAGGGGGTCTGTGAGGTGGGTAGGGGGCTGTGAGGTGGGTAGGGGGCTGAATAGTGGCTAGGGGGGCTGTGAGGTGGCTAGGGGGGCTCTATAGTGGGTTAGGGGGCAATATAGTGGGTAGGGGGGCTGTAAAAAAGTAAATACCTTTCGTGTCCTCTTGGTCCGGTGGGCAGCTTCCCAGTAACGTGCATGGGGGCGGAGCTTTGAGCGGGAGGCGGAGCTTCCGTTTGGGGGCGGAGTATGCGGCTATAATGATTTCAGACTGTGCAGGGAGACTGACAGGTCTCCCTGCAGCTGCTGGCAGCCACACCAGCCCCCAGCTCCTCCCTCCTTCCTCCCCTCGGACTGACAGGCTGGCACAGTCCGAGGGGAGGATTTATCAGAATGATCATTAAGGCGGTCAGCCCAGCCCCAGCTGGGCCAGTCCGGGCCTGCCACCCACTCTCTCAAACGGGGGATTTAGCTGTCCAAATCCCTACCGCCCACCAGGAATCCTGAAACGCCCACTAGTGGGCGGTAGGGACCAGGTTGACGACCCATGATCTAGATAGAGAGCCGCAAAATTTACATTGTGGTGTTTGAAACACAAGGGATTTCTGTCGTAAGCGCCTGAAAAAGCTTCATTGTCGACAAACGCTAAAATGACCATCTTAGGGATCTGTCCCAAGAATATATTTTCCTGATTGCAAACACGACTACCGGTGGGCACGCTGAATACTTTCATACTAGCGCGCTCTATGGCATATTTAGCGTTGCCGGTTAGAAGTCCTTGCGCATGACCTATTCGCACGGCCGGTGATATCTGGACTCTTTTAACAAACAGAGACGCATTTATAATTTGAAGTTTAAATGGTTCGGGGTCTGCGGACATTAAACAAAATGTGTCTTTATTTCTGGTAAGTTTTATTTTCAAATCCAGACCGTTCAGTATCAGTTTCTCCTGAAAAAATAGATCGCTATGTAGATGACCAAGTAATTCAACAGTCTTACTGCGCGCTGTCATATGTGCACGCTTTGTAAAGCCTTTGTTGTCACCGTCCAAAACGCGGTCTTGATGTTTTCCCGCAGTATCCTTGTAAAATAATCCGGCAGTAAACTGAGTTGATAAAGCATCGGCGCTGTAATTGAGAAGTGTTTCAATGTAGGCTCGGTAAGCGTAGAGATTATTGGATTGTGATATCAGTCTGTCCCCGAGTGTAACATCTAGCTGATTAAATAGTGTCGCTATCGGGTAATTGATTAGACTCACTCGTGCACCTTCTGCAATCGGCGTATTGTCGTTTTTAACAATTTTACACGTAATGTACAACAGTGTGTTATTCAAATCGAAATAATGTTCACCGCTGCCTGCTATGTAGAACTCGAGCGGTGAAGTTTCCGAAATGGCTGCCAACGGTTGTACTTCCACATACAGACTTTTTTCAATGCTGGTCTGAGTAGGTTTTATTTCAAAAAGATCCAGTTCTGATTTGGCGCATTCTACGGATGCTGAATGGATAAACGACATGACTGTTCAAAATATGTTGTTTGCGTTCCTTCGTGATACTCTTCTCTTCTTTCTAGCAGGAGGACAAGCCTTTTTGTTGTATGTGTACGGCATACATGCAGGAAATACTCCCGGTCGTTTCCGTTTCCTTTTAGGGGTATTTCTACCTATGTATACTAAACCTGTGCCGTCCTGGGGTTCTCCTACTATTTTATTCATCGCTGCCGTTGAAACTCTACCGACAACGTCCTTTGCAATGTTCCTAGCTGCTGTTTTTACATGTGGTTTCACCAATTCTAAACCACGTCTGAACAAAGGCACGGCTCTCCGGAATAAGCTTCTAAATATTCCCCCTAAACCACGACCGTACATATATGTACTACCATGAAATCCCGTCAGTCCCTGACCTGCTTGTGACTTATAATAAGCGCTGTAAACGTGTGGTTCTGCATAGGTTTTAACCACAACCATTTTTTCTTTAATAAAAGCTTCCACGCCGGGGTCGAAAGTGTAGCTTAATGATAGCCTTCCCGTATTTGAATGAAACGTTTCTGTTCTGATCGTTCTTTATCTCTATTGTGATGTTGTCAAAATGGTATTTACTGACTGGTATGTAGTCAGGTTTGATGTACCGCTGGGTAATAATTTCGTTGTTACTGCCGGTTATTTCTACTGTACGTAACAGCGGTACAAAACTGTCGCCTACACGCTGATGTTCTATTATGTCTGTATAAACGAATAAGGTGTAAAAGCTGTCTTTTATATCCGCACACATTCTGCCTGTGACGTTTGGCCTCTCGTGATTATAATCAATACCAAGAATGTGCGTCAATCTGTCGCTGGCAATAAACGTATGCGTACCGTTGATAGATACCTTTCTCTCTAGCGAATCATATTCTAGCTTTATATCCATCGGAGGAAATTTGTAACTTTCAATCCGTTCATTAATACCCGACACCAGATCTTCAATAGCATTATAATATCCTGATTTTACACTAAGCCGTTTCGTAGGTCCGCCTGGTAACCCTACATATATTAAACCATCTGAGGCTTCAAAAGTATTCCATGTGTGTGGATATTGTATTTCTGTTAAACCCACTTCCCATTCTCCTTTTAAGATAATCGGCTTGGATAGTTTTGTCGTATAATTGGATATTTTGTTTTGAGGGTATATTCCGTGCGAAGCGTTACTAGGCAGCGTTACATAAAATGCGGTTTCCTCCATAGTTGTGTTGTTGTTTAAAGGGCGGTTAACTGCTTTTTGTCAATCCAGCTATTGAATGCCGCTGGGTAACCTAACCATTTGACGTAGTACAATGTTTTACCTTTGTCGATTTTCTGTCTTAAAACTTTTTCAATTCTGTAAACACGTTTGTAATTTGGAGGTATTTTCTGTATTTCTTCAGCGTAGAATGATCCCTCAATTAGTTCGTCGTTACAATCTTTTAACGTAAAGAGGGGTTTTATACCTCTGGTATTTATTGAGTCCACTACAAATATTTCATCAGTGAAGGTCTGCTCATACCCTTTACTGAAAATGTCTTTATACTTTGATATCCTGACTTGGTCTCCGATTTTCAGCGCTGGTTTAATCCTTTTAAGATTGAAATACTCCCCGTAAATGTTTTTCCACACTATGAGTGTGTTTTCATGCGTCACCGCTGCAGGAGCGCACCGTATTGTTCTGTGTACTGTGTGGTTGTAGCTATATATCAGATCAGCCAGAATATCCACATAGCGGAACATATTGCGCGCAGTAAAATAGCGCCACATTTTAGTTTTTAATGTTCTGTTAAAACGCTCCACAATAGCGGCCTTCACCATATTATTTGTTATAAAGTGTATAATCTCACATTTTTTAAAGACTGCTTTTACACTCTTGTTAAGGAATTCTTTGCCTTTGTCCGTTTGCAACTTTTGAGGTACACGACCCGTTGCAAATATATTCTGAAAAGCATCAGCAACGGTTTTTCCTGATTTATTCTTCAAAGCCACAGCCCAGGCATATTTTGACAGCACATCTATGACGGTCAGTATATATTTTATACCATCATTTTGCTTAGCAAAGTCAATCATTGACACAAGATCAGCTTGCCATTGTTCGTCAATATTAGAGACGCAAATCTTATTGCGCTCAAATCGTCGCCTTGCTGGCCTGTGTAATGTGTAAGCGTCCTGTTCTGTCAGCCATTCTTTAACAACAGTTCTTTTAATGTTATGTTTTTTAATTGAGTTATATAATTTATCAATACCACCGTAGCTACCTGCTTCTCTTGGTGTGTAATATATGGATTTTAATACTGATTTATTAATGCTGTTTGGCATCATGATTAAAGAATACTATTCACCTGTTTATCTTGTTACAGCTGTCACCCTGAGAGCCTAGGCTGTAAATGCCAGCTGGCTGTAAACAATCATACTGTACCCTGTGTTTAAGGAAAACATTTCAATTGTTGATTTTGTTACGGCTGTCATCCTGGGACCCCCCTGTCTTGGCTGTAGATGCCATCTGTCTGTCATTGCTCATCTAAGCACTATTGGTTTTAGATCTAATTGCATTGACATACGTGTCTAATAAACATTGCTATATGACTTAATTTGGTATTTATTTATTTCACAGATTTATATAGACTTGCCCTCTGGTTTTGTTTTCTACTTTCAAAACAGGTCCCAGACATATCATCCAAAAAACATGTCCAGAACTGTTCCCCTTTATTCAGTAATATCCATCCTCTAAATGAAATTATTTTTTTTTGGGCTATTATGGGTTTGTTCTCTACTTTCAAAACTGATTGTTGAGTAGAATGTCTCAATTTAAGCACATTACCGCTTGGAATGATAAGGGTGAATTTGTTTATAAAAACACTGTTGTACCGGGATCAAATATACTCGATTTGGTACGTAGTGTTACCCAGAGTCACAATGTTACGGTACGTAAATTACCTCTGGGCTGGGATACTTTTCTTCAGGCTATGGCTGACCTGAACATACCGTCTACCATTGTGGGCAACACATCAAATAGAGACTATTTGGAACAATTGAAATTGCGGATCCTTCCAAGCGAGACTCGGGACATAACACCCCATTTTCAAAAGAGACAATCGTTACCAAATATTTCTTTTAGCACCCCGGGATTAACTACATCTCACGGCTATTTGCTACCAAAGAAGCGCCCCCGTATACTAAAGCAGCCTGCTGATTGGTTGAATTTGTGATGTTTATTCATTGCATTTCTGTCTAAAACATGTGATGATTATTGCTTTTCCTTCATACATTGTATTACCCCTTTTGCCTGTGACTATTGTATTGTTGCTTTTCCTGTGAATAGTGTATCGGCTTTTTTTTTTTTTTGTCTAATAAATATCGTTATATGAGTTACTTTGGCATTTATTTATTTCTCAGATGTATATAAACTTGCCCTCTGGGTTTGTTCTCTACTTTCAAAACTGGCCCCAGACACATCTTCCAAAACATGTCCAGACTTGTCCTCTTTATTCAGTAATATGAAATGAAATTTAAAATAAATAAACATCCAACCATAGGATGTAGTACCTCATACAACCACATGGTGGCAGACTCTATGAACATTGTAAAGGGGCGTGTCTATTACATGCCGTATTGGGTGTGGTTTCATAAAAAAAGGGGCGGACACCCATCAACGCGCAATGGGTGGGGCCCTATTGCGCAAGGGGCGTGGTTTCATGAAAGGGCCGGGCAACCATCACCACACAGGGGGCGGAGACCTATTGCGCAACAGGCGTGGTTTCATAAAAAGGGGCGGGGCGTCTGACATATTGCGCAAGGGGCGTGGTTTCATAAAAAGGGGTGTGGTTTCCTAAAAGGGGCGTGGTTTCATAAAAGGGGGCGGGGCACCTGTCAAAAGTTAGTTTGATGACTTGTACCGCTTTACACTACTCAGGAGTATTTCTACAGTTTATCTAATCCTGCGAAATGCTGTACAGACTGCCCCTCTGAGTTTTATGACTAGGTGAAAGGAGGACCTGGGTAGATCTTTTTATGAGAAGCAGTGGGAGACAATGTTCCTTCTGACGGATAAGTCGTCCCTAGATTCTAAAATCCAGGAAACAAATTTTAAGTTGCTTTCAAGATGGTACAAAACCCTGATACAAACGTTTTCCCAAGATGTCCCAGATGTGTACCTGCAGCACTGTGGAGGGGTCAGATCAATGATACACCTACAGTGGAGCTGTCCACTGATAGCTTCAAACTAGAAAAGCATACACATGGAGCTGATTAAAGTTACAGGAGATTCCACTCCTTTTACTCCAGAGTGTATCTTGCCCCACCTTACGACAGTCTCTCTTTCTACATACAAAAAGAGTATTACTATACACCTATTAAATGCTTTGAAAGCCAAGTTTTGCCCAGGCTCCAGAAGTTGTGGTCCAGAGTTGAAAAAATGTATAAGATAGTGTAACAGGACATGCAAGCACTTACCTGACCCAGGGTGCCCACAGTGTCCTGATGGCAGCATCTGGAGGGCACAGGCACTCGCTCCTTTCTCTCTCCCTCCTTGCTCTGAGTGCCGGCCTGCAATTAGGTGCCGCCATGGCAAGATGGCGGCCGCCATGTGGCGCCCGTGCAAAGTACGGAGAGGATTGGAAGAGTATCGGGGGAGGAGGGAATAGAGAGACAGAGGGGAGGGACTAGCCAAGATGGCGCCTAGTCCCATCCCCTCCTTTATAGTCACTGGGGGCTCTGGGGTGGGGGCTGGTCACTTGACTTCCTCTGATTATAAATACCCAAGCATTGCATTTGGTCGATGCTTGGTTGCCCCATTCACCTAATGTCCTGGTTCCTGATGCTGGTTCTTGTTCCTGGTTCTGAAACTGGTTCCTTCCTAATTCTTGTTTCTAGTTTCTGAGTCTTGTTCCTGGTTCCTGATTCTTTTTCCTGGTATCTGGTCTCTGATTTTTGGTTCCCAATTTCCGGTAAATCTTCTCGGCTTCTGACCATTGACATTGGCCCTGACCACACTTCTTGTCTCCAACCTTTGGCCTCTGGCATTCTTCTCCCTATTCATTAATTTTCTGACTTCTGACCTTCAGCTTGACTGTTGACCTTGCTCTTTTGCTGCCAGCTCTAACCATCTGACTGCCTGACAATGCTGCCTTTCTTCTCCTTTCTGGCTTCATTGCTTCCTCTGTAAATAAAGGCACAGGTCCTCATAAATCTGCCAGGTTCCCATGTCACTTTCAGGCACCTGGGAAGGTCGTGTCTGCAAGGGATTGCCATTGCACTGCAACGGAGTTCCTCTCCAAATAAACCAACCGGTAGGTTTTCACAGATAGAGTCCATGACAGCAGGATTTCAGGGTAGGTCTGAAAAGTGCGCTCTTATGTGGACACTCTGACTAGAGTATATGTCTAAAGAAAGTGGCGTCCACACAACCCATGGGGCCCTATTGCGAAACTGGTCCATGCCCCCCCCCTTCCCTCTTCCCCTGTGGACGGGTGAGGGGAGAGGGAGTAAGAAAAAAAGGGGGGGGAAGAAGGGGTACATGAGGGGGAGGGGGCTAGAAGAGCCAGAGACGCCCAAGTAGTAGGAGGTCAGGGAATTTGTATGTTTTTGTTGCACCCAAATGGAAATATGGTCTTTTGAAGAACTCCATGGGATTCCAATCTCCTTCCTGTTTATTCCCTATTAGGTGTTTGAGCTAAATCATTATTGGGACCATGTGTGTGCACTATTTTATTTTATGTTATCTTATTAGAATGTGCAGAGTTGCACTACTAAGTCTTCTCTGATTACATAGCACCATCCTACATTGGCAGTGGCAATTTGGAAGAGGGATTACCCACAACAATCCAATCAACCATTACCCTAGAGCCAAGTGGGTTTACTGGCTCTCTCATTGTGAGTGTAAGTTTTCACAGTATATATACTTTTACTAGTGATACTTTTACACAAGTGTATTTTACCTGTTTTATCTCCATTCTAGAATACTGTTCCATCCAGCAATAGGGAAATATTATTTTGTGTGACATCATCAGCAACTTTTAAATGTATCACTAAATATTTAATATGTGATTGTAATTTCCCTGTAAAAGAGATCATCCCAGAGATAACTCAAACAAGTTATGTGCATACTCCTGCTAACTTTGCTAACTTTTCACCAAAATAACTAATATTCTTATGCCAAAATGCCTATGCAATCTATTCTATGAGATTAAAATGCCACAATAATGAAGAGTAAAGGCACTCTTAACCCCTTAAGGACCAAACTTCTGAAATAAAAGGGAATCATGACATGTCACACATGTCATGTGTCCTTAAGGGGTTAAAGGGATTCTATAGTGTTAGGATCCCTGTTACTATTGTGCCCTCTAACCGCCACCGCCTTATTATGTTTTGTAAAAATGGATCCATACCCTGTATGTTCTTTAACTGTACATTTTAGAGGTTGGGAGTGGTATGTTTTCTCATACAAGGGTAGCATGCTATCAGCAGCAGTAAATGCAAAATAATTAATTTTGTTACATTTACTTTTAATACCTTTTTATTGCATTAGTACATTTGTAGTGAAACGTTTTCTGCAGTCCCTCTCTTCATCAAGTCTAAATTATTGTTATGAGATATAAAACAGCTGATAAGACTATCACATTTTTAAAATATCCATTCAATCTCAAACACTACTGTTTCAGAAAAGATTAACAAAATACACCTGTGATGGACCGCTGGCACTCCGACTGAGTACCTCCGCCAATCGATGCTCCTAGTGCTCGCTGAGGACTCCAAGCACTCCAACCGACACCATCAGCACTGCATACCCCACTTCCAGCGATGCAACTGCGCCGGGGTCTCTGCTGTCTCCACCCACCCTGGACCCAAGTCCAGGATCCAGCTTCCAATGGGTGAACCTCTCTTTCCCCAGAGAGCAGGAACAGGAACAAGCTCTTAGCAGAACTTAGTGATCATACCCTGGGGAGTATAGTGATTATAGCAATAGTGTATTTCTCCAATCCCCCAAACATGAGCCAAGGCTTAATGCTGGAACAAGACTGATTTACTGGCACACAGAACTCACAATTTATGCAACACAAAACTCCTCCTCTGAGCCAGGCTAGATAATTGAGTTTCTACAATACACAAAGCTCAATTATCTGCTGGCCAGAAATAATACAGTTTTTACAGCATATTCATAACTTCTAAAATATACATCACATGCACATAAAAATTATATATTCACAATCAATCCATTCAGGGAAACAACATATCAAAACATGGCATGAATCAGACCAGGGGTTAAGAAGTTAGTAACGTATCTTTTGGGGCCTGCCTGGCAGCATGGCTATCTGGCCCAAACTGGTTTTACAGAGCCCTCTAGCCTGGAGACAATGGGGAAAGTAATCCATTTATCCAGGGATAGAAGCAGACTCCATTGAGCACATGTTCCCAGTAAAACACAAAAGCATTCAAAAATACATAACTCCTATCATACTGAATTGAACGGGCCAAATCTCCCAGGGTCCATAGTCACAGGGCAAGAGGCGGGCAAGCAGTCCTCTCCAGGCACAACACCTTTCAAATAGCTGTACAAACTTACAAACGACTTGTTACATATTTCCTGTTAAATAAGATGACAAAAAAAAACCCCAAACCTTCATAAACTGCCCCAAACTGTATGTCCTGGACTGATCTTGCTGAATGAAATAGCTTAACTGGTTAACCCTATCAACACAACAGTTACAGCAGCAAAGAGCTTCTTTAACCCACAGCAATAAATGAAGTATAAATAAATAATTACAACAAATGTACTGAGAGCCCTTAGAAATCCCGGTAAAACCAGAGGTATATTAAAAAGGTTGTCTCTAATCTTCTGACATATATATATATATACCCTCTCTTAACTACCAACATCATGAGTAGGGAGTGGAAGAAATACATAAAAATGCAAGCAGAGGGCCCCACCACCCCCTATGAAACAAGTAGATTCTGAGTATTCTGAGCATAAGGATCACTATATAAAATAATATTTTAATTTATAAAAATGTCTTTAGGTTCCTTTGCGATTGGGGCAGGGGGGCTGCCATCTTCTTCCATGAGGTTCTTCATCTGCCAGGAGCCAACATTAGCACTTTATTCTTGCACAATAGTAAAACAATGTTGTTTAAGGAGGATCCTGCAAGATCGCTGGATCCTCTATAGACAGAGCCTTTTTTCCCTCAGCTGTCACTAATAATGACTGAGGGCTTGACAAAGCTTGATAGTGGTAGCTCTGCCTTTTTGTCAAGCTTTGACAAGCATAGGAAAAACACAGTAGTCCCTACTTTGTCTTATAATATCTTTTAACTGGGTTGCAATTTAGTTTCAGTGAAATTCCAGCACAGTCTTTAGGAGCATTTTAGAAAGATTTTATCTATTTGAAATTGTATTTTTGGGGGTGATGTCGGGGGGATGAAATATCTTCTTAACATACAATTCTCACGACAAAAATATCATGAGAAATGAAAAAGTATCCTTCTGGAGATATGGTTTTCAGTACTGCGTACAATACTTCAAGTGTGTTCTGTACAATGGTATGAGCACTTCCCTCTTTCTACTGCTAATACCTCTCCCAATACAACCAAGTATTCTGTTAGCATCTCCTGCTGCTCTATTACATTGTCTGCCTACCTTTAAATCATCTGACATAATTACTCCTAAATCCCTTTCCTCAGATGTTGAGGTTAGGACTCTATCATATATTCTGTACTCTGCCCTTGGGTTTTTACATCCAAGATGCATTATCTTGCACTTATCCACATTAAATGTAAGCTGCCACAACTCTGACCATTTTTATAGTTTACCTAAATCATTTTTCATTTGGCGTATTCCTCCTGGAACATCAACACTGTTACATATCTCATACCTTACCATCAAGAACTTCAGCAATATCACTAATAAAAATATTAAAGAGAATGGGTCCAAGTACAGATCCCTGAGGTACCCCAGTGTTGACAAGACCATGCTTCAAATCTAAAAAGGGAAAAGGTGGGCGTGCCGAAATACAGCAAATATAAGTCTTGCTTATGCATTGCACAATTTAAGGCCATCGAAGGGACGGTTAAGTCCCGAGCGCACAGCTCAGATATCCCCCACGGCAGCTTTCAAAGTCACAAGTTTGGACATCTCTTACAGCACCATCCAGCCACACTGGTTTCAGACACCCCCTGCAAACTTCAGGAAAATCGGACTGTACATTCTAAGAGGACTTACCAACTGGAAGGGGTGAGATCTGCCCAATAAGGGACTTCCTCTGTACTAAAGCATTTTGGATTCAGATTTTTTTTGTTTATTTTTAGTGTGTACACACTGGGACTTTATATATATATTCAACATATTTTTCATTTCTTCCATATTTTTTCAATAGTTTTTTCTTTTTTTCCCTCTTTTTTCTTATATGTTTGTAGGTATCTGCCTCATAAGATACTTATAGTACCATATGGTTTTAAGAGTGCGGTATCACACATCATTACTATATTTTTCTAAGATGTAATTCATGGGCTACCATGATACCAGATCCACTTCAGATGGGAGAGTGCCAATACATATGTACATTTTCCATGCTTCGAATATACTCCATTGCCTCAACCCTCACTCAGCCACTTCCTTACCTACTCAACAATATTGGAATCCAAATTAAAGATTGCATTAGCCTTCTATGTGCAACAGTGTCAAAAGCCTTACTGAAATCTATGTAAGCAATGCCTACTGCACCACCCTGATCTAATATTTTAGTTACCCAATCAAAAAAATCAATAAGATTTGTTTGGCATGATCTCCCTGAAGTAAACCCATGTTGTCTTTGATCTTGAAATCCATGTGATTTAAATGTTCAACAATCCTATCATTTAACATGGTTTCCATTACTTTCCCCACTACTGAAGTAAGGCGTACTGGCCTATAGTTGCCCGACTCCTCCCTACTACCTTTCTTGTGAATGGGCACAACATTCACTAACTTCCAATCTTCTGGGACTACTCCTGTTAATGATTTGCTAAATAAATCTGTTAATGGTTTTGCTAGTACACCACTAAGCTCTTTTAATAACTTCGGGTGTATTCCATCAGGTCCCATTGACTTATTTGTCTTTACTTTTGACAGTTAAAATAGAACCTCTTCCTCTGTAAACTCACACGTAACAAATTTCTAATTTGTCCTTTTACATAACTGAGGTCCCTTTCCTTCATTTTCATCTGTAAATAATGAACAAAAATATTCATGGAGGCAGTCAGCTAGACCTTTATCCTCTTCTACCTTCCTTCTTTCGTTTTTTAATCTAACTAATCCTTGTTTTACTTTCCTTTTCTCATTTATAAATCTAAAAAATGTTTTGTCCCCTTTTTAAACTGACTGTGCTATTTTCTCTTCTGTGTGTGATTTGGAAGCTCTTATAACTGGCTTAGCCTCTTTCTGCCTAAACGTATAGATCTGTCTATCTTCCTCACTCTGGTTTTTTTATAATTATTAAATGCTAAGTTTTTGTTTTATACTATTTTGGCCATTTCTGCAGAGTACGAAAGGGATTTCTTAAATTTTTTGCTTTTACTGACAAGCCTAATGCGATTTTCTGTTGCCTTCAGCAGTGCAACTTTTAAATAATCCCATTTCTCTTGGACTCCATTTAAACTGCTCCAGTCTGATAATGACTCCTTTACATATATTCTAATTTTAGAAAAGTCTGTTTTTCTAAAGTCTAAAACTTTTGTTTTTGTGTGGTGTGACTCCGTCACTGTTCTTATATTAAACCACACTGACTGATGATCACTGGATCCTAAACTTTCACCTACAGTAATATCGGATACCAAATCTCCATTTGTTTTTTTTTAAATCTTTATTTTTTCTTTCTTTTCAATTATTTTAAACATTTAACAAATTGTAATATTTGTACATTCTGTAATCAATATTCATTTCCTACAGATCTTGTTCGCAGAGAAAGAGGAATATATAGACCTCTTTAAAATACAATTTAACATTAAGTATTTGATAATATATACATATTATACATATTTACAATATGACACAAGACAGTGTAGCAGCAAAATATACAACAAAATTACTATAAGTAGAGTGGAGGAAGGTTCAGGTATAGCTTATATATTTTCATTGTTCAAGGTATGCAAAATACCTTCAATTAATCACAAATAATTTCCATATCGATCAACTTAAGACATTTCATCCAGACAGATGCTTTTTTGCTTAATTTTTGTTTACTCAGCATCAACTCCATTTTTATCTGAAACTCGAGTTGGTTTTTTACATTCTTCCAGGGGACTTCTAAATCTTTTTTCCACCATCTCGCAACCACTATTTTAACAGCTAGAAAAAGGTGTATAAGGATTACTTTTAATTCATACACCATAGGTGGCCAATTTAAATGTAGCAAATCAACCTCTGGAGAAATTTTCAACTCGAGTTTTAGATTTTTGGATATTAATTTTTGTATTATCAACCAAAGATTTCTTAATTTATGACAGTCCCACCAGATTTGTTTGAATTAACCTCTAGCACATTTACATCTCCAGCAAATAGGATTAGTTAAAGAGTATATTTTATTTAATTTCGCCGGAACCAAGTACCACCTATTTAAGACTTTAAAGTGTGTTTCCAACAAATTTAATGAATGTATGTTCTTCTTAACATCTATCATTGAAGAACCCCATTGTTTCATATTGATATCAATACTTAAATCTTTTTTCCATGCTGATATGGCTGTTGGATTTATATCCTTAACGCTAGATTTGGTTAGTATTAAAGCCTTAGAAAGTGGTTTATTGATTTTTTTTTAGGTGAATAATAAGTCAATCAAACTGCTTACGTTCGATTTTGGTATGATAAGGTGTGTAGACATGTAACTTTTGAGTCTAAGAAAATTGAACACTTCTCCAGATGGAAGATTGTATAGACTTGTTATTTGGGCAAAAGTTTTAATTGTTCCTTCTGTCAATAAATATTCTAATCGTAGTATCCCTAATTTTTTCCAATTATTAAGATTTAAGTCTTCCACTTGGTTTTCTACAATGTTTAATTTCAAGTAGCTCGGGACTTTTTTTCTGTGTTTAATGCTTTTTTTTATTTTAAACCAGTTTTTTAATAGTTGAGTCAAAATAGCATTGGCATATTTTTTTTTGTTTTAGATTTTATCTATGTTCATAATTAAACAATCTAAGCTAGGAACTTCTCCTGCCCTCATTTCCATCTTATACCATCCTTCATTTGTGTTTTCTTCTATTTGCATTCTATAGATATGCAAAATAGTAGCTGCTTTGAAGTTATTCACTATGAATGGATAAGCAAGTCCGCCCTTATATATATTTTGTACTAATATTGATTGTTTTAATCTTGGCTTTTTACCTTTCCAGATATATTGAGTGAAGCTTTTTTGTATTAACTCAAGCCAATGGGTCAGAATATGAAGAGGTAGCATTTGGAACATATAGTTCCACTTTGGAATTACGTATGAATTAATCACATTTATTCGTCCCCAAAAGGTGATTTCTAAAATTCTACGATCTTTTTTTTTTTTTTTTTTTTGACAATCTTTATTTTCAAGTTTTATCATTTTTTCAAGGAAAGATGTAGTAATGGTATAACGTCAATTTTAACAACAGTTTTCTGAATAGCTTAACAACATTCGCCACCATTGTTTTAACATTCTCAAAACAGTTTTCTC